>JBCNJP010000006.1:13440257-13528917 GCA_039602395.1 Deinandra increscens subsp. villosa | reverse complement strand
CTAATCAAACAACCGAAGATCTAGCTGCTTTATTATCTGCTTTCATATCATCTTCGTCTGGATCCATATTTAGTCAAACCGGTAATTCTAGTTTGGTTCCGGAGGATCTAAAATAGATGGATGATGATCAGCTGCATAAATTAGATCTAGAATGGCAGTTTGCTATGGTAGTGGAGAGAGGAAGGAGATTCATGAAGAAACATGGCCAGACATCTATTTTTTAGGAAGGAAAACTTCGTCTGGATAAGTCGAACCTAAAATGTTTCAAATGTTCCAAATTTGGACATTTTGCTCGAGAATGCAAGCAATCTTTTTCTAAACCAAGTACTTCGGATAATCATGACCATAATAAAGATGCAAAAGCACTGGTGTCCGAGGAAGGATATGACTGGGCTAAGGATATTTCAAATGAATCTACATTGTTAGTTCATTCTCCAGAAAATTATGCATTGATGGCTACTATGCAAGATGAATCAAGTGAGTCTGAATCTCAAATAAGTGCATCTGAAGCAAGTGATTCTGAAGTTTGTGGATATGAGTCAACATGTGAATTTTGTGCTAAAAAAGAAAGAAAGATTCGAGAATTGATTTCTGAAAAGGAAGGGTTGATTGTTGAACATGAGAAGAAAGAAGCGGAGATAGAAGGTTACAAAAGAAAGTGTGAGGTTTCTGATGAGATTTTCAAAGCTAATGCAATGTTGGAACAAGAAAAGAAGGTGTTGATAGAAGAGGTTTTAGAGTTAAAAGCAAGATTGGATGAGATGGTCAATGTCAATAAAGAACAAACCTTGAAGTTACAAAATGAAAATGTTGAGTTAGTTACAAAGGTTGAAAAGTGGGAGTTCGAAGCAAAGGATGTTATTGGATATTTTGATGCCTTATATAAGAAATCTAAAGTAAGAGTGGAATCACTTCTGATTACCAATTTTGAACTTCAGAAAGCTTATGATGAACTCATGGTTTCGAACAATGATTCTAAAGTTCTCCAGTCAAAATTACAAGATAAAGTCACCGATTTGACAAAAGAAAACAAAATTGTTAACAAGAAATGTAGAGATTTATCAAGGAAAGGTGGAAAAAGTTACACAAGAAATGTTTGATGCTCATGATATAGTGAGAAGAGAAAAGTATTTGTCTAACAGAGTTTCAGAACAACTGATAGAATCAGAAAAGACTTTGGGTGAAGCATAGAAAAAGATAGCAGATTTAAATGTTCAAATTCTGGATTTGAATCGTCAACTAAATAACTTGAAGAATTCACACTCGTTCACAAATTATTTGTGCAACAGCGAGAATTTCAAAAGAGTGTTTAGCGGAGAAGAATTTAATCAATTACCACCCCCTTTGGTTCAAACTGATCATCTGGCTGATGTCAAATCTTCTGACACAATTGGTGATTATTCTGAATTTGTTACTACGAAATCTAAGAATAAGAAATCCACAGTTTCGAACAAGAAAGTGGAAAAGGAGGAAAGTCTACTTGATAAATCGTCATCAAAGTTTGTTTCTGGTGGGTTTATTTCTGATGAAGGAGTCATTTCTGCTGATAAGGTGATTGGGAAAAATGAGGGTTTGTTGAGTGAAGCACAAGTTGCTGCTAAGTTGGTTGAAGCCAACAAGTTGAAGGATATCAAAGCTGTATTTTCTCAAATGGCTAATGATGGTGTTTCTGGTTCTCAAGCTGAATCGTCCAAATCTGGTTCCAAACGTTCTGTGTTGGGATACAAGAATCAAAAATCTAAGAAGCAGAATAAGAAGAATATGCCCAAGAAAGCTCCAAAAGAAAAGAAAGACACAAGCTTGGAACAGATATATTATTTGGCTTAAGTGTTCATGTCTAAAATGGAAAAAGGATTTGGAACAAAGATTGAGAAGAAGGCTTCGTCTAAAAGTTCTTCTCGGGATGCTAAAAAAGTTAAGGATTATTCGTCATCTGGATCTAATTCCACATCTCGAAGTCCTACATCGAAATGGGTACATTCTAACCGATTCCAAATTTTTTATGATATTTCTGATGGTTCTGAGTTTATTGATAGATGTTCTTCAGTTTAGGACAAATCTCAATCTCAACGATCCTATCGTTTGTGCTATCAATGTGGTCGAAAGGGACACATTACACGTGATTGTCTTGATTCTGTAAAAAGAACATTTTCAAACAAATCTACCACATTTATTGATGAATCAGGCAGGATTTTTACTGAGTCTACACCTTCCAAATCAAAATCTAAAACGAAACAATTTTTCAAATTTGATTCAAGTTATGGTGGTTCATCACATGATGATGACTCTGTTAAAAATGGAAAAGCAAAAATGCAGTGGCGACCTAAAGTGGTCAGCAAGGCTGCAACTGATTTTGTGGAAGACACTGGTCGACCAGAAGCTGTGTGCTTCGGGTCATTTGAATACTAATCATTTAATTCTAATTTGCAGGTAATTCTAGAAGACCCATTGGTGATTGTGAAGTTCAAAGCTTCAAGCAGTCGTTGATGGTGGAGTGTCCTGCTTAACTTAAATTGAATGCTTCATATTTCTAAACTGAAAGTTTTTCTGAAAGTTAAAATCTGAAAGGTATCAGTATCGATTGGTCAATTTTCTTTCTTTTAAAATTTGTTTATAGTTTAGAGGGAGAAAATTGAAAAACCAAATATAGTGTCTTTGTGTTTTTGTTAAAATGAAAATCCAAAAATAGAGTTTTCATTTTAAGGGGGAGAAAATGGAAAAATACAAAAACATTGAAAAACAGAAAATACAAAAACATTGAAAAATGAGAAATTGTATCCGGCATGGTTAGGAAATGATGGTACATTCGCTTACGTGTCTGACTCGTGGATAAATTAGATGAAAAATCCATAAGATCTTTGTTCGATGGCTTGGTAGGCTCGGCATTAAATCAGAAAGTATTCAGATGTGATATTCACTAAATACTAATGCTTGATCAAGTGGACAACATCTTGATGCATATTTCAACATATCAAGAAAAAGATATGTGAAAAGGAAAATATGAAGTCACTGTGTATACATGTGTTCATTTTGCAAAGATTTAAACTTGTTTGATTTTCTTTATTTTATCTGTAAGGATCGAAAAGAACCCAAACACGATATCACGATCTCTAGTGAGTGTGCGGAATCCAAACACTAGAGTGATTCAAGTATAAACGACATAAACAAGAACAAACGATTAGGAAAATAATGAAACACACAAACCGATTGAGAATGCTAGATCGAAACTTGATTGCAACACACATGAAAGGTTCGAAATTCTCTATGGGAGAATATCGATTACACTTCTTTGAAAACACCAAGAACACCCCAAAATCAGCAACCCTAAACCCCTAGATTAGCTATCCTTATATAGGGGGAGATTAGCTTGGAAAACTAGCTAATCTATCTTTGGTAACCCTAATTACCCACTAATTCCCGTTTTTGACCATATAGGCCCACTAAACTCCCTCTAAACATTGTTTAATTGAGCCCAACCACATCTAAATTGGCCCAGTGACCCAATATAACCATAACCCAGCTAATCTCCACCTATTCTATCACATAGGCCTTCAAAATAGTCCGCCAAGTGATGATTTAATACATAAGCCACAAATTATTCCCTTACAATCTTCCCCTTGGCTTGTGATATTAAATGTCTTCTAGTTTCAATCTTCAGAACTTGCAGTCTTCTCCTTGGCTTGAGCATGGGTTGATGAAGATTATTTTCTTTTACAATCTTCATTGGGCAGCATGTGGGATGTTTGATGGCTCTCTTCTCTTTATCAGCATCAGCTTGAACTACAATGATGACCAAATAATGAGAGGAGGATTCTCAAATACTTGCTCCTTTTTTGAAAACTGTTGAGTCCTTGCTGAATCATCAGTAACTGTCTTGACTTGCCATTAACTTCAGAAGTTAAATTTTGAAAACCTCTATCTTGGCATTCTTGATTGTAGATATTTGAACTGATGGCATTTAGCTTCCCCTCAACTCGTGAACAGTGTCTTTTGAGTCTTTGGAAGCTTTTCTTGAATAACCAACAAACTTCACCTAAGCATAAGGTAAGTCCTTTTCCGGCTGGTTCTTCAACTTGATCAGCAGCAGAGTTCTTGCTTTGATTAACTGAGTCCTTGATTTTTTTCATGAGTTGTTTTTTTTCACTTAACCTGTCAAGCACAACATGGAACAAACACTAACTAGACAATGATGACTGGTTATCGGGTTAGCATTACTTAACCAAACAACTTTCCCTGAACCCGAGGACTCTTTTTATTATCTCCCCCTGAGGTTCTGAGGAAGGGTCAAACTTTCTTGCATAAAACCCATAAAAAAATTATTTAAACTTCTCAAATCAACCTGGCCAATTCATAAACTTAAGATAGCACAAAAGAAACAAAACAAACATATCAAATTACTAAACGAGAAGGTTTATTTTGGGATCAAACCGTCTTTGTCTGAACTGAGGAACCCTTTTCAGCATCTGTTACTCGAACACATCCAGGCGATTGCCAGTATATTGGTCCTTCTTAAACCCATGTTCCTCATTTTCCCGGCTGTTTGTCACTTATTTATCTTTTAGGTGCATTAATTATGAACATCCGACAGTCACACACAAATCCTAGGTAATTAATATGTGCAGTCTATCAAGCTTGATCATTCCCTACCACATATTTTCACATTCCCATATCCAGAGTTTTGAATCTTTTCTCAAGACTTGGTTGAGAAGAGAAAGAACAGATCATAAAAGAGATAAGGATAATATACAAAGACTTGTATGATTTCAACTCAGAGGCGTTTATCAGTCAGGTGGTAACCTTTCATCAAACACATAAGCCTAGTCACAAAGTCAGGGCTAAAGGGTTTTGGACGCTAGAGGGTCTCTTTTGTTGTGCACATTGGCATCTTTTGGGGTGTAAATTTTATACAGTGATCTGCAAGCACGTTAATTCAGACTAACCAGGTCTTTGCTCACGCAAAACAAAGGAAAATCTGATTAACACGTCAACCATTCTACACCAGGTCATTGCTCACGCAAAGCAAAAGGCAAGACTTGACTGACGGCTTTGACATCCCCAGATCTTTTCTCACACAAAACAGAGGGGACGCCGACTTTTTGAGATTTTCGATTCAACACTTTGGAGTCCGGTGTGTGTATCGGGAACAATCTCGCAGTCAAATAGAACAAGCACTTAACCTAAGTGTGTGTTTCCCGTCAAATGACATACTTTATCTTTAAGTGTTGTGACCCATACCTTTGTTTTTGGAACTGAGCCTACCGAGCACATCACCTTGGATCATGTCTTTCACTTTTGCCTTACGCGTGTCAGTCATTCTGAGAACGGAAAATATTTCACTTCCCTGCCTTCTCAAACACAAACAAAAGATTAAAAATTAAAAAAACACAACTTTTGAGGGGTCAACCATTTCATCTTATCTATTCTTCCCCTTGTTTTTTGATTTTTAAAATCAACACACATGTTTTTTTTTAATTTATTTATTTATTTATTTTTTATTTGTTTTATGCACACACAGACACATCACTAAATATCTACTAAAACTGGCCAAGCTAACCTTCAAAGTTTATCTTTTGAAATTTTTCTGAAACAAAAAATTAGCCAAGAAACAAACAATTCAGACAATGTTACCTTTTATGCTGATATTTTCAGATTTACCTCTCACATAGAGACATACCCTCCATTGAAATCTTCATGTCATGTAGTAGAGAGATGCCTCCTATCCAGTGCCTGGAACAATCACTATCACAAACAAACAAGGTTAATGAAAGTCCTCCTTGACTGTTCCTGCACACTGTGAGAGATTAGTTAGCCATTAAAACCCAGGCCATTGTGGTTCTGGGTAAACCCGATGAATCAATGAAAGTTACTTCTTTTAAACACATGCCCTTTGAAAAATTAGGAATTTGAGTTGCAGCTGCCTTTGATTTTGGTTTCCAAATACCAGGTGATTTGAAAGTTGTTTTAGTCACCTTTGAAGTAGTGACTTTAGGTATTTCAACCTTCTTCATTTCAAGTTTCCTTTTCAAAATAGTTTTAGTTACCTTTGGAGGGATAACTTTAGGTTTGTCAACTTTGTGTTGTTTTGAAATTGGTGTTTTCACCTTTTTATGAAAATTTTCATAATTTGGAAAAACATATTTTTGATTTGAAAATTTTCTTTGCTCTTTGGCAGCGCCCCAATGTTGATCAGAGGGTTTTATCGAAGGAGAAACAGTCTTCATCACCTTAGGTGGTTGCACCTTCATTGGCTTAGACTTTATTGAATCCTGAGATGAAACACTCCGACTTTGCGGATAATATGGCTCATAGGGGCGATAGAGACAATTTCGGGCAATGTGACCAGGATTGCCACAATTAAAGCAAGTTTGCTTCTTCAGGTAGAAGTCAGAAGTGTGACCGTTTGAGCTGTATGGCTTTGATGGAGAGGCATTGAAATTCGGTTGCATGTTTAGAAAGACTCCAGATCTCCAGTTGTTCGATCTTTCTGACCTTGATCCATTTCCGTTGAATCTTTTCTGGTCCGTTGAAAACTGAGCAGAACGAGACATTTGACCTTTTGGGCCCACTGGTTTCTTTGAGAAAGTTGTTTTGCCACTGCATGAGCCCACTGATGAGTTTGGAGACTTGTTTGTCATCTTGGGCCTTTCAATCTTGATAGGAACAGAAGTTGGAGGCTTGATGGTGATCTTGGGCCTTATAGTCTTAATGTCTGATGATAAACCACCATCATGACCCAAGCCTTTGAACTTAGTGGTGAATGAGGGTCGCTCTTCTCCTTCAATCGGAATGAACATAGACCCTGTTGTCATGAATATCTTACCATTGGGCCTTGTAGTCATCACCACTCGTTCCCGCTTTACCTCATCCACAACTTTGGAATAAGGATTCTCGATCTTTGGATAAGGAACCAACTTTTCTTCATCAGCTCTCTTCACCTCACTGGAGCTTGAGCTTGCACACTCAGTAGTTTTATTAGACTGAGTTGCTTCAGTGGCTGTCTCTTCATCTTTATGTGCTGGTTGAGGCCCATATACCATGGTTGCTTCATTCAGGGACTCTTTCAACAATTCATTGGCAGTTTGGGGCGCTCTGATGTATTCATGTTGTAATGGGGGAGGAAAATTTCCATCCCCGAGGCCAAATGTTTCTTTTACATGCTCGAGTCGCTCCTCTGATTTGAATAAAGCACGATGAGAGTCCATCATTTTCTTTTGAATAACTTGATGTTTCTCAAGGGCAGATTGGGAAGTGTCAAGTTTGGTTCTTAGTTCCTCTACCTCCTTAGTTAGCTCTTCTACCTTAGCGTTAGCAAGCCTAAGATAGGTGCTTTTATCACTCAATTGTCTTTGAAGACTCTTAACATCAACCTGAATGGCCTCAAGTTTCTCTCTGAATATTCTGGTCTTACCTTTGGACTCCCTAAGGTCTCTATCAATTAATTCGCGATTTAGGGTCTCATTGGTAAACTTATGTTCCTAGTCTTTACATTCATTCAAAATAGCCTGACACTTAGGGTTTAGGCATGCCTCATTATTGTTGGTGCATGAAGTGGTACCTGGTAGAATGGGTGCCATGAACTTCTTTGGATGGAACTTCTGGATCAAATACGAACTGAAAGACTTGAACGGATTGAAAAGGGGATGGATCGAAAAGTGGGTTTTAGGTCGGAAAAGGGTTGGATCGAAAAGTACTTTTCGATCGGACGGGGGGTTGGTCAAAAAGTAGACTTCTCGATCGAAAAGTGTCAGCGGATCGAAAAGTCTCAGTGGGGACTTTCCGATCGAAAAGAGAAGCTGATCGAAAAGTCACAGGGGGACTTTCCGATCAAAATGCTCTGATCGAAAAGTCACAGGGGGACTTTCCGATCGAAATGGGCTGATCGAAAAGTCACAAGGGGGACTTTTCTATCGACAGACGATTGATCGAAAAGTCACAAGGGGACTTTCCGATCGAAATGGGCTGATCGAAAAGTCACAAGGGGGACTTTTCGATCGATAGATGGCTGATCGAAAAGTCACAAGGGGACTTTCCGATCGAAATGGCACGACAGAAAAGGCTTTTCGATCAGGAGGACGATCGAAAAGTCTAGAAACAGGGTCGAAAAGTCTCCAAATCACGAATTAAGCACCTCGAAAGCTCTTGTCTTGACATGAAACATGCAAAAATACTTCCGAACGTGCTAAAAGCTGAAAATCACCACAAAACTCAAACCGTTAGTTGTCAAAAACTTGAATCGCATATTGCGAGAGCCTCGAAACTTGCGTTTCTTGGCTCTGATACCAATTGTAAGGCGAAAAGAACCCAAACACGATATCACGATCTCTAGTGAGTGTGCGGAATCCAAAGACTAGAGTGATTCAAGTATAAACGACATAAACAAGAACAAACGATTAGGAAAATAATGAAACACACAAACCGATTGAGAATGCTAGATCGAAACTTGATTGCAACACACTTGAAAGGTTCGAAATTCTCTATGGGAGAATTTCGATTACACTTCTTTGAAAACACCAAGAACACCCCAAAATCAGCAACCCTAAACCCCTAGATTAGTTATCCTTATATAGGGGGAGATTAGCTTGGAAAACAAGCTAATCTATCTTTGGTAACCCTAATTACCCACTAATTCCCGTTTTTGACCATATAGGCCCACTAAACTCCCTCTAAACATTGTTTAATTGAGCCCAACCACATCTAAATTGGCCCAGTGACCCAATATAACCATAACCCAGCTAATCTCCACCTATTCTATCACATAGGCCTTCAAAATAGTCTGCCAAGTGATGATTTAATACATAAGCCACAAATTATTCCCTTACATTATCAAATGATCGGACTTTCTCTACGTGTCCACAAGACCGACCTGATTGTTGTTCGTTTGATGTTTTGCTTTATTTTCTTTGGTGTTTCGTATAACTCATCAGACTTTCTCTGTGTCTACGGGAGTACCGACCTGATTGTTGTTGGGTTATACAATTTCAACTTGTTTTATTTTCTTATTTTGTTAAATCTGAGGCCTTATCTGCGTATCGAAAGATCGACCTTAAGGTAGACGATTTAATGTTCTTATTTCTTTTTGCATGGAACACAGTTGACGATATCATGAATTCAATCATTATGTGATTAAATCACAAATAAAATCACAAAGTGTGATATAAAAGAAAATACATATCTGAGTATGTCTGATAGTGTGGGTACACTGATCAAAGCAAATCTAATCAATACAATAACATATCTAGATGTTATGAGTATGATTGTGCTTGAGTTTAATATGGACAAATTATACCAGCAATTGACATGACTTGTGTGCTGAAGTAATTGAAATTGAAGTGCAGTTTAGCAAGTCATGACCAATATGATCCCAAGTTGTGATCTTTCTCACAAAAGACAAAAATAGTGTGATTCAGTATTTCATTTTTGTGTTGCATATATGTTTCATATCTGAAAAATCCAAAAATATTTTAGGTGTGTTTTAGCATAAATTTAGATAAAATCAAAAAGATTTTAGTTGTGTTTTGATATAGTTTCAAAAAGCCAAAAAGATTTTGTTTCTTATTTGTTTTCGACTGATCGATACACGATACGTAATCAAAATTTCAAAGCTATATCTTGGATTCTCGAAGAGAAATTTTTGCGCCAAGATTTAAATTAATTTTCAAAAAGAAAAAAGGAAAGTCGCGTTTCTGTCTTCTGAAATTGTAGGTTCTGTGTGACAAGACTCAAGCATGGTGAAAGGGGGAGTATGTAATACCTCTTACAAGTAGATCTTGAAGTTCAAAGATTGTTCAAGATTGATCCAGCCATACAAGCTCTATTTCTGAGAAGAGTTCAAGTTAAAGATCGGATGCAACTATGTTGAAGATTGAAGACTGAAGTTTAGTTAGATAGATAGATACATAGATACATAGATACACTACACATTAAGGGGGGGGGGTTTGTTAGAGCATATTCCTATGATACGATGTGTCTCGTGTATTGTATCTAGACTAGAGCGTTTGTGTGAGTCTTAGTGGTTAAATACCTTAGTGGCCATACCATATGGTACACCATACCAATTGGTACGCACGTACCAATTGGTATGTCACTTGGTACGCCAGTCTTAGTGAAGGGTATAAATAGATTGTGTTAGAGAGAGTTGTTTAGTTCTGTCATTCCTATCTCTTAAGTGTGTGTAAACAGAGTGTGTTCTCTCTCTCTCTCTCTCTCTCTCTCTCTCTAGATCTTGTAACCTTTCTTTGTGAAATCAATAAAGCAAAGCTTTATTTACTTCCGTGTTATTCGATTGACCAAATCTAGCAGTAGTAAGATCCGTTCCGTGGCATGTATAACTGGTGAGTTTAAACAATGAAGATTTCTCTAACGAGACGTTTACTCTATTGGATTATATAACTGTTAACACATTCATCTCGATATCCATTTGCACGAATTCCTTGCCAAATTTTGTCATGTATGCTAGATATTTCTCTGTGAATTTTGTACTGTCTATTATGCCGTTTACTCCTCCCTGTTGGTATCTTCACCAGTGCTATTTTAAGCTCACATTTCATTCTTGGAATGTGTAGTTGCGATTATCATAAGCTTGATATCCCATTGCTTACTCGAATTCACAAACTAAGCCGTTGGCGCTTTTCCCTCTATTTGCTATTCTCATGCCTGATGACATGCGCATTCCTGCAGAGCACTTTTCAATATTCGATACCTCATAATTTATAATTTTATTTTGTTGGATCGTCACTCTAAAAGGTTGGATTCTTTAGCAAGGTAATGTGCATGATGATATGTTTGCTTCTGACCTTATCATGAGAAATGTTTACAAAACATAAGTGTTTATCCATGCTAAATTTGAGAATCTAATCCTATGTTTAGGGTATAGAAACTGATTAATTATAGCAGTAGTGCTGGTTTAAACATAAGTTGCATAGAATTGCATGATTAGTTATGTGTATGAAACGTGTTAGGAAGCAGAAAATGACATGTTGTGAATGTATTAACTTGATTGAGTATGAAAACCATACACCATACAAGGCCATAAGTGTCCTACTTCGGTGGAATTGACAAGGCTGTGTGAAGTTGCCCCGTCAACTTTGCACCGTATGGGTTGTGTTGGTTAGTTTATGAACTTATATGCTAGAGATATGTCATGTTAAGGTCGTATGCTAGTATATAAGGTGTTGAGACAATTGTATGGTAAAACCTTCATGATAAATTACATGCTAGTATGCGTTGGCCATATCAACCGTTATCTGAACCGTTATTGAATGAAAAGTGATTTTGGAATGTTCTTACGAGTCATGTGAACTTAATTGGTCGTAACCCCATAGAGTACTAAATCAAACAATGGGTCCTAATGTTAACTACATCAGTTGTGTATGATTCTATGCTATTTGCTAGTTGGTAGGCAAAATCAAGACATTTACGTTTTCGTTACACAACAGGTCTATTTAATAAACACTGATTGACTTGTGCACACATAATTTTCTCATACTCAAATTCCCTTATCTCCTATTCAACCTGGTTATTAGTGAATCTGAATGCCTTAAGCGAAAACGAGACACGAAATGGGAAACTCCCTCCTAGCATTGGGTATCAAAGCGGACTACACGGACATAATATGATTTTAATTCGTATTGAAATTTTGATTTTGAATACTTATGTATCGTGTTACTCTGTTCGGTCTTACCACTCAACACGATTCCCGCAATGCGGTTGTTCGACTCTTCTCATAGGAGAACGTTTGATAGGAAAATCACATTCGATACTTTCAGTTCGAATTTCTTTAGAAATCCTCTAAACTTTTGACATCTTTTCAATAGGGCTGGTGATTCGTGTCTTATCGTGTTAAACAGGTTAGAAACGATGAGATAAACACAAGTATCAAACATGAAAATGACTCATTTAACACTTGACTTTGGTGGTTTGAGCATGACAGTTATTTGTTATTTGTATCAACAATGTTAAATGATGAACCCTAGAATACTAAAAATAGTTATTTTAAGTATAAAATTGCATAGTGGATTTTTCTGTTAAACAATTCTTATCATGTCTAAACAGGTACCCAGATTGCCAACCCTACTTTTCAACAGCTGGTACACAATTTTGGTTATATCATCTACCACTCCTTTTGGAGTAGAAAATCTGGATTCTTTCTATAGGTTACTGTCAATCCGTCTCTTATGGCAATTGGTACGGATTAAATTTCAGGACGAAATTCTTTCAACAAGGGAATGATGTGACGACTGAGAAAAAAATTCTTTTTGTGAATAACTCGTTGTGCAATTTTCGGGTCAAAACTTCTTTATCAAGGGGATATTGTTACAATCAGTCTTTTCCTGACTTTAACTAAATGCAAATTGTTATAAATTTGGAGCGAGCATTTATGTGTTAGCTGTGTTGAATTTAGCAAAATTAGGGTTTTTTATAACCATCACTACGAGCATGTACTTAAGTCTAGACGTTTGATATTCTATGATTTTATGTAAGTCATATGTTATGATTTCATGTGAATGTTTTGTCATTTTATGTGATAAATGAAGTTATGATTTTATGTGAGTTATTATTGTAATTTTATGTGAGTGATTCAGGGTTTATATTTTATAAACACATATTGAATATATCATGGTTATAACACGTACACTCACCGTCTAATGTTCTGATCCTGTTAACTCTGTTAACCCGCTAACACTTTTAAACCCCGAGGGACCAGTTTCATCAATCCTTAAAACTTTCCTTTATAGATAAATGTTGGGGGGGGGGGGGGGGGTTGGCGTCATCATCACTAGAATTCGGTTGCTAATTATGTAAATGCTGGAGGGACTGATCTCGTCATTTAGTGAAAGTCGATTTGATGCCATGAAACCGTCAGCGACGGTATGAACTTGGTAACCGACAAACCCTTTACCTCAGCCCCATTGATCGATCAACCTCATCATTCGATCATTCACACTCTCACATCACACCCTCCTCCCTCTCTCATTTTGTTTCTTAACTGACCATCGTAGGTTTTCACGATGAGACCACCGAAACCAAGGACTTCCGGGCAAAACACCACCACTGGACCACCGTGCAATCATCTCTCGGTGATCATTATCCACTGTTCGAGTACCGCAAACCATCATTGACGACGGTTCGAAGCCACCAAAGCGTTCCAAACCATCTAAGAGTTTGGGGATCCAAATCGGAGCCGCATTTAGGTTGCTTTAGGCACCGTAATCACATTGTAACTCATCCCCGGCTCGAGGTAACTATTCCTCTAAGTTTTTTGCACGTTTATTGGTTTTCTGGTGAACGAAAGTAACTCCGGCCAGATTAGGGTTTCATAACATGTTAAATATTTAATTTGCTTTCTAAAACTCGTCCCCAGGGCCTGGCCAGAGGGCCAAGGCTTGCGAACCGAATCCTTGACGTCGTCATTTCAATTTCCCAACAACCCCAATCCTTTTCTGTTATTTTAACATCCGGATTCCAGTTCAGTATGTATACAAAAGAATATCTTCTGGGATTCTACCCAAATTGGAGCACTGGCCGGATGGTTTGGGCACAGAAAGGGAACAAGAGGTCACAGGTTCGAACCCGGTGACCTCTGGTTTTGCTATTTTATTTTATTATAGTGTTTTTGACCCTTTTCTTGACCCGAAACTTATCACCGATCATTCGTATCATTGTTTTGAAACCGTGGCTTCATAAATGTTGTTGTTTTGATTTTATACCTATATTTTATATAACACTAAGTTTTTTTTATAAACATAAGTATATATATATATATATATATATGGGTAAGGTTCCTTAGAAAACTACTTATATTTGGAAAATTGGAAAACCAAAGGAAAACTATATTAAATGAAGACTATTTGGGTAATTTGACATTCTTGTTTCCCCTTTTTTTAATTTCACATATAGCATGATAACTTTATAAAAAAGCAAAAAAAAAAGTTTTTTTGTTCATAGTGTATTCCAGACGTTGAATATATGCAACATAGTATGTTGCATGTATGCAACATTGTATGTTTCATACATTGCATATATGCAGCATGCTATGTTACATATATGCAACGTAAACAACATACAATGTTTCATATATGCAACATAGTTGGACGAACAAAAAAAATAGAACGTTTTTTTAAGTTTTTTTAAGGTAATTAGGTGGATAGACACGAAAATTTAAAAAAGAAAAAAAAGCACCAATATTATCTAAATAGCCTTCATTTAATAAAAGTTTTCATTTGGTTTTCCAGTTTTCCAACTGAAACTTAGTTTTCCATTGAACTTAAACCATATTTATATGAAAATTTATTAACATATAGGTATATTTTGAGTACTTGTTATCAACATAATTGTATATTTGGTGATGTATATTTATATATATATATATATATATATATACATATTTTATTATCCGATTTCATGGACGTATATTATTAGTTAATAATATACTTTTATCGTTTTTTGTAATCGTTATGATTTTGGCTATGAGTCATCATTTACTTGCTTTAAAACTCAACAACCGTTGTCACGTCATAGTTTGACACCATTTATATTGCCGGTTTATCTAGACTTAGTCGTTTTGATTTGGGCACACACTTATACATGTATGCTCGTTAGGTGCTTGGTAGATTACGCAAGACTCATTACTTGCTACCTGTTGTACTATTTATTTGGAATATTTGTTGTGCACCCAAATGTGAGTTTCATGGCCCCATTTTAATTGTTTTAAATCCTATTGGGGGAGATTAACATGCATGAACTATACAACTGAGATGATTAAACTTTTATATATCACTTGAAGTACTTGAAGCACACTGATACAACAAAGTCCTTCTATAAGGAAATATTTCTCCTGAAGAAATGATGCGGATTAGCTAAGTAAAGTTATCTCGGAAAGTTTTCGAAGACCCGAGGTAACCAGTTACCTCGAAAGAGCAAACTGCGCGACATACCTTCTAGTTACCTCGGGAGGCTTTTATCTCGGAAGCTAAGTTTTTATCTCGGACAGTGGATGTGCCCGAGATAACTCGAGTTACCTCGGTAAATGAGTGTTATCTCGGACAACTTGACTTCCTCCACTTGTCTTCGACATATCTGATCCCGACTTAGAGACGCAACCTGCCTAACAAGATGCTGACAAATTTAACTTCTAGACTAGTTTATTATTATTCTAGTTCATGTATCTTTACTCGGCGATCAATATGATCGTTAGAGAAATCAAGGGCTCTCCTTGATTTCTTAGGCACTATATAGAGACACTTGTAATCTGTTTATTCCAAGTGTGTGTAAATCACTCATGTATGTTCTTCGAATCATCAAGTTATAATATAGTGTCCAGTTTTACTCACATCAGTGTTATACTTGGTTTGTATTCGATTTCATCTTGTTTTACTTAAACAGAGTAAATAATTAACTTGTTTCCACCTGGTTATTTCTAAGTAAAATCTTGTAATTGGTTAAACTATGTAACCTGATTTCGATCCTACAAGTGGTATCAGAGTCTTGGCTCTTATTTTAAAAGATTTATATTTGAAATCAATTTTAACACTCTGTTTACTTGCTTACTCTGTTCTTCGGTAAAATTCACTTTTCCTTCATTTCGCACATCCTTACACAATGGGTGACTTGCAAAATGGTAGTTCAAATAAACCACCATCTTTTATTCCCGACGATTTCGATACGTGGAAATTACGTATGATAGGGTATCTTTACCATTTTGATTACAAAATATGGAAATTTATGGCCCTACTATCCCAATAGCAAAATCTGCTACTACACCAAGTGTAGATATAGTAAAAGTTTTTGTTGACTATTCCGATGAAGACCGCATGTTGGTTGAGGGAGATCACAAAGCTTTATGGGCATTACAGGCAACACTTTCGAATTCTATACTCATAGGTTTCAAAAATTGCAAAATTGCTTTTGATTTATGGAAAACTTTAAACGAAATTACGAAGGAACTAATGAAGTAAAAGAAAATAAGAAGGATGTTTTAAAACAAAGATATGAGAACTTCTCTAAAAAATGGTGAGAGCATGAATACTCAGTATCTCCATTTTGTTTAACTTCTTGATGAACTACAAGGAAATGATGTGAAGATGGAAAATGGCGATGTGATCAGAAAGTTTCTGAGAACACTTCCTGATGTTTGGACAGTATATACTGTAAGCATCAAATACAACAAGGACCTTAAAACTTTGAAGTTGAGCGAGCTTCATGGGATGCTTAGTGCAAATGAAATGGAAATAAATGAAAAGTCAGGTGTTCTGAACAAACCTGCAAATTCAACAATTCCAACCTCCACAGCACTTATCACCACTCATGAAGACAGAAGTCACTTTTGTGAAAAAGCTCCTGTGATCACTTACCCAACATCACCAAGAGGTAATGAAATTATGCCTCTTTTCTATAACAATTTTGCTCATATTGCAGAGAACAGTCATGGTGGGCTCACTAGATCAGATCTAGAATGCTTTAGTACTGATGATCTAGAAGAGATGGACATCAACACACAACTAGCAATGATCTCACTACATGCACAAAGGTTCTACAAGAGAACTGGCAGGAAATTCAATGGAGATAGAAATGCTCAAATTGGTTTTGACAAAAGTAAAGCTAAATGCTACAACTGTCACCAATTAGGAATCTTGCTAGGGAATGCAAGCAGCCCAGAAGGGAGAATACAAGCCAAGATGGACGAAATAAGTACCTGATACCTCACAATGCATACACAAAGCCTCAAACTCCAAATGCATCTACTGAAGGTCCCACTGCTCCTTCATCGAGTTCAAAGCCCCAAAGCCATGTAACTGCTGTTGTTGCTAATCAAATTGGCTATGTTAATTGGGAAGAAATCATGCAAGAATTTTCCCCCATCAATCATGCTTTGATGGCAAAATAAATCTCTTACTCTGCTGATAACTCTTCCACTTCATCTATGGATACCTCTTCAAACTGTGAGGTAATTACTAAAATTCCAAATGACGTACTTTCGCTTCTCTACAAACATGCATGTGCTAAACAAATAGAGAATTATAGAAAACATAACCTTGAACTTATTGAGGAAATGGCAAGTCTTAAAGAAATTAAAGAATATTAGAGAAATTCTGACATTGCCTACAACAACAAGATTGAGGAACTAATCAACAGTATTAGTTCTCTAAAACATGAAAAATCCAATATTGTCATTCAAAATCAAGGATCTGCTTTCTAAATTAGAGTTTCCAAACAAAGAATGTGAGGATGTAAGATCTGAATTGAGCATCCGTGAAGTCAAACTTTCTGTTGCCATTGCTGACGGTGAGAAACTTCAGGCGCGCAATGAAAAACATTTAAAACTATGGCAAAGTCAGAAAGCAACAGGGAACCATTTGAATAATAGAATTGGGTATAATAAAGTCACTTATTCTGATACATACACTGAATGTGTGGAAAAGGTTAAAATTGAAGAAACGAAAGTTCAACTTACCCCTGATCCCATTATCAAAACAAGCAAAGAAATTTCAAATTCCAATAAAGTATCTTGGTTAACATACGAAACTGAAAAGACCTCATCGGAAATTTCTGTAACTAAAAAGATAGTCACTATTAAACCTTAGTTATACAGCTGTTCTAATAGAAATATGAAAGATCTCTGGAAATTGAAACAAACAAAAAAACTGAATTTGATTCCTCTCAAAACATTTCAAAAGAGGAAACACCTTTAGTTTCCGAAAGATTTGAATTTATTCCTAAAACTAAAATGTTAAAGGAATGTTTGATCTGTGGAAAATTGGATACCTTGTAATTAATTGTCACCAAAATCCATTTTTGAATATTAGTCAAGCTGTCAAAAGTCAAACAACTGAAAGAATAGAAAATTCAGATAAACAAAAAATTACTGGTGATAATCACACTGTCAACAAGAAAGTCAACTTTAAAGAGTCAAAAGTTTAAAATTAATCTCATTCAGATCACAAACAATTTAAACCTTTTGACAAGTAAAGACCAGATTATTTCAACAACCATGATTTTGAGGAACCTAAATATAATTATTCAGCAATATCTCAAAACAAGCAAAAACCTAGGAGTATTTCCACTCTAGAGGAAGAAAATTGGATTCTGAGATAAAACTTACCTCGGAAGGCAAAATCATGATCCCGAGCTAAAAATTACCTCGGAGGGACTAAATCACTCTGGAAGACACCAAAAAGAGAGAAAATAGGCACCCGAGGTAAAAATTACCTCGAAAGACCATTTTCACAGGCCCGAGGTAAAAATTACCTCAGAGGACAATTTTTACTCCGGAAAGAACTCTTTACCTCAAACCAGAGGTTTTTGTCCTGATCAAGTTGGAATTGTCTCAAAAGGCCAAAATAAACAGGTATTTCAAAAGAAAATTTCAAAATTTAATTATAAGCCATCAGATTTTGAAATTACCTATTCTGAATCACCAAAGGCCATAAGACAAAGGGAATATAGATTAAGAAGAGTTGTCGCAAAACAAAAGGCTATAAATTTTCAGTCTGAACTGGATTCTTTCTCTATTCCCAAAGAGAGTCAAACTATTTTACTCATGATCAGTCAACGGCTGAATCATCAAAATCCAGAGAAGTGACTCAAACACTTGTACTCAAAGAGTACAAGTATAATGATGCAATGGGAAGACCCAAGACCACAAAGGCTTGGGTCTCCCTCATGTGACAATCCGACTTTTCAGGTCATTTTCTGACATTAACTGAACGTAAAACGTATTAAATGTTGTGTGAACATTTAGGTGTTTATCTGCGTTGACCTTAGCAATTAGGGTTTTGTGTGATCAATCATTACGAGCATGCACTTAAGTCTAGACGCTTGATATTCTGTGATTTTATGTTATGATTTCATGTGAACATCTTATCATTTTATGTGGCAACGTGTCACATAATTATTTAAAATATTTATGATTTTATGTGGATTAATCATATATTTAAAATAAATAATTATAGATTAATATTTGTAATTTTATGTAACAATCTAAGGTTTATATATATATATATACATTTATATATATAAACGTCAACGTTGGAGATGTATTGATATATATACTCGTCCGAGCATTTCTTATATTTCCTTGTTAACTCCGTTATAGGTTGTTAACTTTATCTAAACGTTGGGGGCCAACCTTGTCAACTTTTAAACTCCATTTCTTTAATAAAATATAGAGGGACCAATGCTGCCATTACTGGAACATGATTGTTTAATTCGTAAATGGGGTGAGGGACCAATTGTGTTGCTTTTTCAAATTCCAATTTGAAACACTTTGTAACCGGCGACCGTCGACGATTCGTAACTCGTAACCGATGTATTAATCACCGATCAATGATATGTCGGTTCCCGTTTCCTTTCGACCGACTATCATCTGCAACCCCTCCCACTCCTATCCATTACTCATCATAATCAAACACTATTTCCTCCCGTTCTTCCCCTCTCCCGTCGCAAACACATAACCACCGTCACTCAAGAAATTCTGACCAAACACTGCTCAATCGACCTCCATTTGATCACTATCGGGATCGTCTTTCAACACCGAGCAAGCAGGGGTCCTCGGTTGTGAAATCGGAGCAACTCACGGAGTGGTTTTCGAAGTTTCGGGACTAGACTTCGGTGTCAAAAACTTGTGTTCTCGCATTGCCGTCTAGAGGTAAATGTTCCATACCACCTTGTCTTTCATCTCGTAGTATTCTTTTCTGTGGTCACGATTTTCCAGTGACCGGAGCTAGGGTTCTGATCACCGAAGATCTAAGGAAGAAGAAGGTGACTGTCGCGGTACTAGTTAAAAGATTTAAAACTTGATTAGAACCAAAACGCGGCGCTGGCCTAGTGGCCAAGGCGTGCGTCTGTTATCCGCGAGGTCACATGATCGAAACCTGTCGCCTACCATTTCATTATGTTTTTCTTCTTTTCTTGTTATTCCTGGTAATCGCCTCTGCTAGATAAAAGGATTTCGATCCGAGGTATTTACCAAACAGGAGGCTTGGCCGAGTGGTTTGGTGGTGGTTCTGGGAATGAGATGTCGTGGGTTCGACCCGTGTAACCTCCACATTTTCTGTTTTATTTTTATTTGATGATTCAAGACAAAAACTTGATTTAAAATTGTTCCTTGTCATATCTTAAACCCGTAAAACACATTTGGAACCTTTAAGAGCCTCGTGAATCATATTTTGAATTGTAAAAAATATTTAACTTGTCATTCTAAAATAAAAAAAATAGTTTAAACATCTATATATATATATGTGTGTATATATATATATATTGATATAAAACTTTGGGTTTACCTAAAAAGAGAAAATATATATATATATATATATATATATATATATATATATATATATAAGTTGTGTAGATTATTATAAAATATATATATACATGACGTTGGCCTGAAACGAAGTAATCTTTTATATAAACATTAGAATGTTTTAGGAAACTATTAAAAAGCGTCGTTTTGACTAGAAACACGAAATACTCGGTTTTGGATTATGATTCACCATAAATTGTTGTTTCTTTTCAAAATAAATATCCAAATCATTGGATTTAACATGTTTATGTATATATATATATATATATATATATATATATATATATATATTTATAACTTGTTGAAACTTTGTTACTAACGTCACTTGAACATTTAGTTAAATATATATTATATATGTATTTATTTTTAATATCCTTAAACTTAGAAAATATATATTAAAGTTATATATTGGATTTTCTCACGTTACTTCGATAATCGCTCGGATTTGGCAAACGTGCCATCCTTGACTTGTTTTGAATTCCCCGATCCTTTGTTTGTGTCGTTTACATTAGACTTATAGTTTATAGAACACACACTTATACATTCATACTGTTTAGGTGATTGATTGCTTGCACAAGACTCGTTCTTGATACTTGAATTAACTATTTATTTGGAAACTTTACTGAGTAACCTAAGGTGAGTTTCACGGCCCTAATTTACTGTTTTAAATCCTGTTGGGGGAGATTAACATGCAACATTTGAACTGATAGATAATTATATCACCTGAATGATAGTGGCACACTTATGATAAAGCCCTCACTTTATAGTTACTGTTAATGTGACATCAGCGAGAACTTATTTAGTAGATCTACTGGGTTTGACAGCCCCACCCGGGTCAGTCGCTCTGGCACGATTGGATATTGAACGGGTGTTATAAACTTTGTTGGTCGTCACTGATCTTAATCAGTGCTAATGATGATGTTTTGAGAAGAAAACCAAAGAAATAACAACAATAGATGATTTCCAATAGCTAAAATGGGTTTCTAGTATTGAACAATCACAACTTGAACCAAAAGAATGATAAGAGATGAATACAAGAGCTACAAAGATAGTATGAAATGCTCCTAGCCGTCACCAAACTTACCAATAATCAGATTTCTTGTATTAGGGTTCTCAAAGTTGCAAAAGTTATAAGAGTGTGCACCAAGGCAACAATATATACACATCAGTAGACAGTTTCGCTGGCAGTTTCGCTGGCCAAGCGAAACTGTCACTGAGACAGTCTAAACTAGATACCGAGCGAAACAACAGTTTCGCTCGGTAGTTTCGCTAACAACCCTAAAGACAAGATTACAAAGGAAACTAATCTAACAAGTAGACAAAACAAAACAACTATGAATTCCTCCCTACATTGATCTTCAATATTCCCCCTAGGGAGGGATTCAGCCTCTTGATCTTCACTCTTTAGCTCCGGCTTCATTCAAATTTGTAGTCTCTGGTTCCCCCAAAACAGTAGACTCGTTAGCGACGGGGACCTCTGCCTCTGATTCCCCCAAAATAGTTGGCTCATTAGCAACGGGGACATCAGCAGCCTTTTCAACTTGCTCAGAATATTCTCCAAGATCGCCCCAAGATTTGTTCATTTGGTTTGCCAAATCCCTATCTTCTTCAATTCGGTCTTCATCAGCTCGTACTTTCTGTGTCAAATCCTTTATTTCTTTGACAATTCCTCGGGCTTTGTTGGCAACTCTCATAAAAAGATTTGCCTCTTCAGCAGTATCATCTCCTGCCCCGCAGCGGATTGGATTTTCACACAGGATTTTCAAATCATCGTTGCTGAGAGAAAAGACTTCCATATGGTCAAACAGTCTAATCTCAGCATCTTCTCCAATTCTGATGACAGCCTCACCGGTTTGATTGTCGTAAAACCATTTCTTAAATAACTACAGCCTTGAAGGTTGTTGGTCTGGAATTCTGACCCTGTTCATAGTCTTGGCTGGTTTGAATTTTAGGTAGACCTTGGGCTTTCCAGTCGCTTCATCAATTTCTGTCCTGGACTTCCTCCTTTCACCTTTCATAAATCCAAAAGACACAAAGTCGTCTTTTGCAGCCTGTTGCAGCATCTTTTTCAAATTTATAGCCCTTCCACTTTGCTCTTCATCGATGAGGGGGAGCTCTGCCAACCTCCTCAGATCCCATCTGGGCAAGGTCTTGAAACTATCACGTTTGTGTATATAGGAGATGATACCCCCTCTTCTCTTAATCATAAAGGCATGAACATCAGCATTGAACTTCCAGCTTATGATGTGTCTATCAGACTCTTTTCTCCTTGGCTGAGCAATGTTTTGAAATAGAGGAGTCTGATCTTCAAGCTCAGGTTTGGTGAACCATTCTTCCCTTTTCAATTCAATAACTTCTTGACTTACAGAGCTGATCTTTGCTTGGTAGATCAGAGAATTTTCAGTCAAGGAGTAGTTTTCAGGCTCTGAACGATCATCAATTTCAGCCTCTTCATCGCTTTCATCAATAAGATGGAGGAATTGTGCCTGTACGATCTCAGGCTGTTTCTCTGTTTCAAAACTGTACAAGTTTACATCACTCACATTTATAGCATCCAAATCTTCATCATTAGGAGCACCACTTCCACCAGCCTCATTACCACCTGAACCACTTACACCAGCTCCACCAGTGCCACTACCGCCTGCTTCTCTAGTTGTAGACTTTGTGAAATCAGTCAAGGATTCAATCTCAGCTTCATTCATTTGATTAGGCAAATTCAGATGCTTCTTAATTTCATTCATTTCTACCAGCAATGTTTTGATCAATGAAGATTGTTTTACAATGATCTCATTCATGCTCAATATCTGCTTATCCTTCTCTTTTTCTCTTATCTCTGAATTTACCAGCTTTGTCTTTATCATTCCCAGTTCATTGGCCAAAGAGGTATTAACACCTCGAATGACATCTTCATCCATCTCAGATCGGGGATCTACCCTTCTTTTCTTGGTTGCCCTTGCTTCTTCTTCGGTTTGGGCACTCTGCTTTTGCTTAGATTTCATTCCTTGTTGTGCCAGATTTTCAAGCTCATCTTCGATTTCCTCAGCAGGTTCCTTGCCCGAGCTTCTCACATATTGCTTCCTCTTTCCTTTCACATTCTCACTCTCCTTTCCATCATTTCTCCTCTTGTTCTCATCTTCAATCAGCTTCTTAATGTATTCATACCTCTTATCAGGATACATATGCTTCATCAGGTATGTAGTGTATCCGGAGAAATCTGGTCTCTTGGCAGCACAATCGGATAGGATTCTTGCGTGCATTGGGTTAACAATAAGAGCCACCCCCAGCTTAGGCAATTCCGGCTCTAGGTGTTCAATGATCATCTGCACAAATCTTGGGTACAACAGCCATCTTGACTTCTTCAAAGCTTGAATGTTTGATACCATTGCTTCAAATATTCTCTGAGGTATATTAGCCTTCTTGCCTTTACAAACTAACAGCATTGCCTCGGCCCATATCAAATTCAATCCATCAGAACCACCTTTTCTGTCATCTAGGCAGGAAATGAAGACATGAGCAATATATCTCCATTCCTTTGACATCAACGATTTCTTAATCTCCTTTTTGGTCTTCCATAACTCACCACCTTCATATCCCATCTCTTTCTCAAAACCTTTTAAAACATCCAGTTCTTTCAGTTTAGTTGCTTCACCAACATCATCTTCGAGTTTGAGAGCTTCAGCTATAGTCTTCATTGTGATCACAATATTCTTCTGCATGACCTTCGCTCGAATACATTCAGGTTTAGCTTTAACATCATACTCGGCCGTCAGCCAGAATTCTCTAATGTGCCTGTCGTCGATGATCGGCATGTGAGAAATTGCATGAAAAATGCACGACTTTTTCAGCCATGCAATGCAGTCTCTAAAACCGATGGCCTTCTCAGATCTATCATCCAGATATGCGGTTACATTGCTTCGCGGGTCGTGCTTTAAAGACTGACATTTTTTCTGCGAATGAAACCGAGATTTTGTAAGTTAAACCGAACTTAAATTAAATTAAATTAAAAATAAAGTAAATTAATTAAATTAAATTAAATTTAAAATAAAAAAATAATTTCGCTGCGAAATAATAGTTTCGCTAAGAAATTATAGTGTCGCACACGGCGAAACAAATAGATTCGCGACATTGGTCGTAGCGATACTGACGAGGTCAGTTTCGCCGGGACACTACGGTTTCGCTGCGAGACTATAGTTTCGCCGAAGGCGAAACAGCAGTTTCGCTGGGAATCACGGCGACACTGTCAGCGACATTTGGGCATTATCGCTGAACAGTTTCGCTCGAGACTTTGAACTTTCGTTCAGTTTCGCTAGATGAACATACAGTTTCGCTGGACGCGACTGTACGAATTCAAATTTCCGAAAAACGATTTTAAGCCTGTTTTTGCAATTCAAACCAACGGTAGAGCAATACTACAGTTAAATACACACAATGAGGGTTCAAAACTGTTTTTAATCATCAGTTTAAGAGCCGAGAACCCTTTTAATCGCCGAATCACTTTAAAAACCTAAAAGGTTGCAGATTTTGGACGCGATAAACACGAGAGATGATCAGAAACCCACACACCTTGAACCGGTATCGGTTATAATGATGAAAATGATGAAACAGTTAGGGCGAAAAAGAGTTTCGCGAAAGGGTTTTAGATTTGCAGGTTTTTCGGTGAGAATTGGGGAATAAAGACCAAGTGTTCTCGAACACGAGTTTAAATACCTGCACTGTTTCGCCCGTAGTTTCGCTAGGGCGAAACAGTAGTTTCGCCTGAGCGAAAGAGCAGATTCGCTCGACCCATTGATCAATCTGATTAATTTCGCCGATAACGAAAGAATAAGTTCGCTGAGAGCGCGAACGGCGAAACTAAGCAGGCGAAACAGTAGTTTCGCTGAAAAAACCCTAAAATTTAAATTTTGACCCATTTCAGATTTTGAACTTTTGAAATGCCAACAAACTCACACAAGCATCATACACTTCACAAAGTATCGATCTTATCAAAAATAACGCAGAAAGAAAATCTTTTTGAATTTTCAAACAAGAAATGTAAAACGACTATACAAACAAACTCTATTTTAATTTTGAGAAAGATCCAGACGTGAGATCATATCAACCAATACGCATCATACACATTTCAATTTCAAACTTAATTAGCATGCAAGTCAAGCAGATCCCGAATGCATCACATTGATTTTAAGCATGCACTAATAGTATTTAACATTTTTGGATATGCTTAATGTGTATTAATCATGCACTGATCACCCAGCCTCACTCTATCAAAGAAGTTAACAAATCATCATATTCATCTTGATTTTTCTTTTATCCTTTTTTTTTAAATGAGATATACGTTCATGATGTTTCATGCAAAAATAAAGCAGAACCCTAAGTGAACAACAATCAGGTCGTCCGCAAAGCACGCAGAGAAAGCCCGATGCACTTAGGGAAAATAAAAAAGAAAAATAAAGCAGAAGACGTATATATCAACAACAATCAGGTCGGCCTTATCGGCACGCAGAGAAAGTCCGATGATATATACTAAACACCAAGAAAATAAAGCAGAAACTCAATCAGCAGGTGATCAGGTCGGCTTCACAAGCACGCAAAGAAGACCCACTGAGTTGAGTGTAAAAATGGCATAAAGCCTTATTTGCAAAGCATGCGTACATCAGAACATCTCTTAATTTCAGAATCTTTGCAACACTTATCAAGAAATGAAAACTAGAGTATATCAGGCAAGCTTTATGTTTATATCCTACTCATAGATATCATATTAGTCATGCACACCCTAAGATCATACAAGCACAATACAGCTTTTATTTCTACTCTATCCACGGCAGATGACGCATGTTGATGTACTATCATTTCTCACAAGGTCGGATCAATTTCTCATTTATGAATTTTTGATTTTTTTGAATTTATTTATTTACCGAATATTCAGATTAGTTTATTTTTCCCCCAAAATCCACAAATACTCTATTTTTGGATTTTCAATAAGCAAATTAAAAAGGAAAACAGAAAACAAAATGATTCGATCGATACTTGACACAAATTTGAAAAACCCTTTAAAGGAGACATTTTCGAAGAAAGTATTTTGACAAGGAACCCTCTTCGAATGCATGAGTGAAAGGAGATAATTTGAGAAAGATTTCAAGAGATTTAAGCAGGTTTAGTGTGATTTACCCCCAATTCCCCCACAAGATAGCAATAAAGACATTAATAGCAGTTATGAGAGAAATTGCAAGGTAAATGGAACTTAATTACTCCCTTGATCATATTTGATTGACGATTGGCCAGAAATCATTCGAAGGTAGATGACGTGATCATTGATTTCTTGATTTAGGAATTTGGTCAATCAAAATGCTGAATTGCAACAGCCACCCCATAAAGAAACATTCGTCAGAGACAGCTCCAAATTTCGTAATTTGAGCTTCGGTATTCAGCAATGTGCACGAACATCCAAACGGCTTGAAGAAATCAATCAGTGGCTTCCTTCCATGATACAGCTCATATGACGTCTTCATCTTATCTTTCACGATTAGGACACGGTTCAGCACATATGACGCACACTTCACGGCTTCAGCCCAGAAAATAATCGGCAGCTTTGAATCAATCAACATTGTACGAGCAGCTTCCACGAGTGTGCGATTCTTCCTTTCAGCAACTCCATTCTGCTGCGGAGTTCTTGCTGCACTGTATTGTCGAAGAATCCCTTTGTTTGCGCAGAAAGAGTCAAAGATCTGATTACGAAATTCAGTTCCATTGGCGCTTCTGATTGCCTTGACTTTCTTACTTCTTGAGCTTTCCACGGACAGGATGATATTCTGTAAAGCTTCAGTCGTGTCACTCTTTTGCTTCAAGAACCTAACCCAAGAGTACCTGGAATAATCATCAGTAACAACAAGACAGTAAGACCTTTTACCCAGACTTTGAACACTAATAGGTCCAAATAAATCAGTGTGAAGCAATTCTAAGGGACTTGAAATAGAATTTTCCACTTTTGGCTTATGTGGCTTTTTATGTTGTTTTCCTTTAGCACATGAAAGACATTTTTCAACAACAGAAAAATCTTTGAATGGAAGACCTCGGACCAAATTGTTTTTGACAAGATTATTTAGAATTTTGAAGTTTATGTGTCCTAAACGTCTATGCCACAAGAAGCACTCAGATACTGAAGCTTTTGAAAGTAAACAAGTCATGGAGGAAGAGTGAGATGCAGTGGATTTCATATTCAGCAAGTATGTGTCATTGATGCGAGGTGCACGCATCGCCACCATCTCTTCTGGCACAACGAATTCAGGCTTGAGAAACAAACATTCATTTGATTTGAACAGCACCGGTATATTTTTGTCACAGATTTGTGACACACTTAGAAGATTGAACTGCAATTCGGGAACATAGTTGACTTGCTCCAGAGTAAGAGATCCATATGACACATCTCCTTGTCCAACCATCTTTCCACCTCTCTTATCACCTACAAAAGAGACAAATCCACCATCCACGATCCTGTAATTGGTAAGCAGGTCTTTCAACCCGGTCATATGCCGAGAGCATCCCGAATCAATATGCCAATAGCTATTTGTAGA
This sequence comes from Deinandra increscens subsp. villosa, assembly GCA_039602395.1. Lineage (NCBI taxonomy): Eukaryota > Viridiplantae > Streptophyta > Magnoliopsida > Asterales > Asteraceae > Deinandra > Deinandra increscens. The sequence goes on along the minus strand of JBCNJP010000006.1, from coordinate 13,501,053 downwards.
GTTCTTGGGGAGTGCCTGGCAATACAAGACAAGAAATTACTTAATAACGGGTACCCAGACTTCTGCATTTCCGGGATTTGTAACTTTCTGTTTTCCCCCAAGGAATTGTTTTACAAAACTGGTTACCTTGTGGCCAAAGGATCTATCATGGTTTGTTCGATTTAATTTTTCTTTGCAATGTTTAACAACATGATCATCCTTACCACATCTGAAACAGTGAGATTTGTGACTTGTGCAGGAGGAAGTTTCTGAAATCCTTTCCTCCTCATAATCTGATGTGTTAGAATCAGAATCACTGTTGGTTTCAAAATCCATCTTTGTTTTATCATTTGAAATCTTTGCATTAGTTTTCAACAATGTTTTCTTCTTTTGAGAATCATGAATTTCTGTAGGTTTTGAAATTCGTATTGGTGTGAAAGAAGGAATTGGATTAGAAAGAAATTTGTTGAAGCAGTTTTGAGATGTACTTGCATGACATTGATCATTTTCATTTGAAACAAAACTTTCTTGATTAACAGACACTGACTCATCACTACTACTATCTAAAGAAGAACAACTACTAGCTACACTACTATCTGAGCTAGACTTCTTGGAATTAGAACTACTACTTGAACCAGACTCCTTAGAATTAAGACTACCGCATCCAAGCCCACTTGTGTTACCATATCCATTATCATAATCCTCCCTGATCTCCTTATGGTTCACTCCTTCTAGACCTGCATGCAGACTGTTAGCATTACTAGGAATTAAATCATTTAGGGGATGAGGTTTCGGAGTAGGTGAATAACAATGCGTGCTAGGAGGAGGATAAACTTTAGGAAACACATTCCCATTGTCCTCCATACCTATCCCGGTTTTTATTTTAGCTCCTCGTTGTTTAACGAGCATCTCTTCAACTTTCATTTGAGAAACGGTCCATCGATCTAACTTAGTCTGAAGTTGAGAGGTTTCAAATTGGGCTAATGTAACTCTTTCAGAAAGCATGTTTAGCTCGACATTTTTAGCAAGAAGAGTTTGTTTTAAATGTTCATTTTCATGCATTGCCTCATTTAATTTCACAAAATATTTTGCTTCATTTTCTTTTAATTGGGTGTTCATGGTTTTTAATTCATTGTTGTTGTCAATCAATAATCGATTGGCCTTGTAGATGCCGAACAAACGAATTCTACAAGGATGAGAGCACATATCTTGAACAGATTCATATGAAAGATCCATTATAACCTTTTCGGCAGCAAGAGCTTTTTCACATGTGCACGTGGTTGTGCTTGCAGTTTTCTCATTCATCTTCTTCTCAGCTTCTCCCTTCTCACAACTGTTAACTGTGTGGTCATTGCTTTGTTCATGAATTTGAGCTGCGAGAGCTTGATTGATGGCCTCCTCAGTTTCAGAGACCTCCGAACTCCAGTCAAAGTTAGTCAGAAGAGCCACTTCTTTGGTAGGCTTGGCTTCAGCTTTGTCGGTGATAGGGATGACTCGAGTTGCAGGCTCAGAGGTCGGTTCAGTGACAATTGGACTTGGGCATTCTCTTTTGAAATGGCCAAGTTGCTTACAGTTGTAGCATCTTAGCTTAGCCTTATCGAATCCAACTCTCCCATTTTGATTCTTGAAGGTGTTTCTCCCAGTACGTTCGAAGAACTTTCTAGCACGAACAGTCAACATGGCCATCTGCCATTTTAGGTCAGTTTCTTCCAAATCATCTGGGTCAACTTGGTACATATCCTCAGCAGTCAGAGTCGAACCTTGAAGTTCTCCAGCAGCGAAAGCTTGATAACTATTGGTAAACAATGAGAACAATCCCATGTATTCGGGTGAGATCTGGGATGTTTGCTTAGCAGCGGCAGAAGCAGTTGAGGATGAACCAGATCCTAGATGAGCAGATTGAATTTGAGATGAGGCTCCTTTGGGTGTAACAGCTGAGATGAGAGCCGAATTCGGAGAGTAAACTTTAGCAGGACCCATGGTTTGATTGTACTCTCTCCTTTGAACATCCAACTCAAAAGACTTAAGCTTGTTAATTACATCCATAAGCTTGTAATCGGAGAAACCCCTCTCTTGTTTCAGCATACGAACCTGAATGCTCCACTCGGGTGGAAGAGCATCCAGCAGCTTCTTGATTTGTTCAGAGTTAGTGAGTTGCGAATCATATTTCTTCAGATTGCTTGACACAGTCAGAAAGCGGTTTGTCAAATCAATTAACTTTTCATTCTTCATGCTTGTGAACGAATTGAATTCTTTAGTGGCTTGGGCTTCTTTGTCCTTCACAAGGTCTTCATTACCGTCATAAAACTCACAAAGAGCATCAAACAAACTTTTTGCATCAGAGTGCTCAGCGAAACGATTGTAGATTTCTTGCGACAAGCATAGAGAAAGAGCACCAAGAGCCTTTTGATCTCAATCAATAAGTTTCAAATCCTTCTCAGAAAAGGAAGACGGATTGGTGTTGATCTGGGTTACTTCACCAGTAGTGATGGTTGGAACATGAGGTCCATTGACGATTGACAACCATTGATTGTAATCGGTGTATAGAAAGAACGATTTCAGACATCGTTTCCAGTCTTCAAAGTTGTCTCCGTTGATCAGCCTCGGAGGTCGGTTTGGAGCAATGCTTTCAGTGTCAGCAACATTGGTACCAGATGCCATCTTAAATCAGCTTGAAATAAGAAAGACACAAACAAACAAAGAACAAGACAATTTGGTTAGTTTCGCTGGAAGAAATAGTTTCGCCAGCAATTTCGCTCGGAAATCCTGAATAATTTCGCTGGAACTTATAATTTCGCCAGCAGTTTCGCTTGGGAACACTGAACCAATTCAGCAATTTCGCCAACTAGTTTCGCTGTATGCACGGGCAGCACTTTCGCTCGGAAATACCCGATGACACACAGTTTCGCTAGCTAGTTTCGCTGGAAACTGGTTTGAACTTTCGTTCAAAAATAATGACTAGTTTCGCTTCTCTGGATTTAGGGCGAAAGAGTAGTTTCGCTCGGTAGTTTCGCAGAGAAACTACAAATTCGCTTGACAGTTCGCTGTCTGAAGGCACAGTTTCGCTGAATAATCAGCAATTTCGCCCAGAACAGAAAACCCTCTTTTTGAAGAAGAAATGATCAAAAATCAACCCAAATCACTATTGAGTAATGATCAGTTGATTGCATATGCTTCAGGACATCAAAACGCACAGTATTCAACCAATTTTCAGTCCAAAACAATCAGATTTCAGATTCAAATAGATTTTCAAAAGTTTTACCAAAAACACTCAAAAACACCAAAAATCAAGAGCACAAAGGCTCTGATACCATATTATTGGTCCTCGCTAATCTTAATCAGTGCTAATGATGATGTTTTGAGAAGAAAACCAAAGAAATAACAACAATAGATAATTTCCAATAGCTAAAATGGGTTTCTAGTATTGAACAATCACAACTTGAACCAAAAGAATGATAAGAGATGAATACAAGCTACAAAGATAGTATGAAATGCTCCTAGCCGTCACCAAACTTACCAATAATCAGATTTCTTGTATTAGGGTTCTCAAAGTTGCAAAAGTTACAAGAGTGTGCACCAAGGCAACAATATATAGACATCAGTAGACAGTTTCGCTGGCCAAGCGAAACTGTCACTGAGACAGTCTAAACTAGATACCGAGCGAAACAACAGTTTCACTCGGTAGTTTCGCTAACAACCCTAAAGACAAGATTACAAAGGAAACTAATCTAACAAGTAGACAAAACAAAACAACTATGAATTCCTCCCTACATTGATCTTCAAACTTCTCAGACTTAACGAGTCACAATTGAACTTGTCGAGCTTCAGTAACTGGAAAGCTAGTTGATCTAGTCAAATGTGCACTGATTTCTTGAAAATAGTCTAGCTAACTATTGATATATTATCTGGATTTTACCGAACCGTTAACTGGTGAACTGATTAAACCTGTGAACTCACCAACCATTGTGTTGACACTTTAGCATGTTATTTCTTAGGTCGCTAAACTGGATTGTCTGCCACGAGCTAGGATGCACCACATAAGGATTATTATTGTCATGCATGCATCATAGACTTTAAAACTTTTCAAACTGATTATCTTTTGGTTTACGCATGTTTTGGCGCTTGAACATTTATTACAACTTTTGTCTTTTACGCTTCCGCATATCAAAACGCATTTACTTTGATTTTATATTTGCATTGCATATAGACTGTTCGTATAGCTAATGTGTTCGATCCTGGTTTGTCACTCTCCTTGCGACGCGTTGTCGCGTGTGGGATTTTTGGGGGTGTGACACCTCATAAATTAACTCATTTGTTTTTTACTATGTGCAGGACACATCCAATAAATCTCCGAACAGCATCTGGGTTGTAGATAGTGGATGTTCTTGGGGTATGAAAGGAAATAAAGATTTACTGAAAAATACAAAAAGAGTTATTGGAGGACCAGTTTCCTTTGGAAGCACTAAGGGTAAAGTTTTTGGACAAGGAACTGTTACAAATAGGAAGCTTACCTTTGATAAGGTAAATTATGTTGATGTACTAAGCTTCAATCTTCTTAGTGTCTGACAAATGTGTGACAAGAAATTGAATGTGTTGTTCAGTGAAACAGAAGCTATTATCCTTTAACCGGGTGTTAAAATATCTGATGAAATGATTTTTATAGAAGCACCTAGAAAGGATGTTCTATACATTCTGGATATGGCGCATACAACATCTAAGGATGGTATCGCCTGCCTTATATCCAAGGCTTTTATTAATGAATCAGATTTATGGCACAGAAGATTAGGCCACGTGAACCTTATAACTATGAATAAACTTGTAAATCTTGGTTTGGTCAAAGGTTTACCAAATAAAATGTTCACATGTGCAGAACAATGTATTGCTTGTCTAAAAGCTAAGCAACACAAATCTTCTCATAAGCCTAAATTGGAAAGCTCTATCTCAATGCCCTTAGAATTGCTACATATGGACCTATTTGGTCCTACAAGGGTGAAGAGCTTAGGGAAATAGTCTTATTATTTTGTTATATCCGATGATTTTCAAGATACACCTGGGTCTTCTTTCTTTCAACCAAAGATGAAACCCCTAGGATTTTAAATGCTCTAATCATTCAGCTTCAAAATCAGTCTAAATTAAAAGTCAAAACAATAAGAAGTGACAATGGTACTGAGTTTAAAAATCATGTTTTAAACTCTTTCTGTGAAGAAAAAGGAATTGCAAGGCAATTCAGTGCAGCTAGAACTCCCTAGCATAATGGTGTTGCTAAAAGGAGAATTAGAACTCTTATTGAGGCTACAAGATCAATGTTGGCTGAATCAAAACTACCTATAACTTTTTTGGCAGAAGCAGTAAACACTACATGCTATGTGCAAAATAGGATTTGGATTATGAAAGGACAAAACAAGACACCTTATGAAATTTGGAGAAAAAGAAAACCAATTATCTCTTTTCTTAAGTCATTTAGGTGTCCTGTCACAATATTAATAACCAATGAGCTTTTATCAAAATTTGCTGAAAAAATCTATTGATGGCTATTTTGTTGGATACTCTGGTGTCTCTAAAGCATACAGAGTATACAACACTAGTTATAAAATTGTTGAAGAAACCATAAATGTTGTATTTATTGAAAAATCAAAGAACAAATTTAGAACTGAGCCCTCATGGCTATTTGATGTTGACTCAGTAACCACTACTTTCAATATAACTATTGATAAGCCTTCTAGTGAAGATGTTCAAGCAAATGTACCTCAAGATATTGATAATGGCAAGTTCAAAAGTGTTGACCCGCCATTCTTTTCATTTGTTAGCACAAAACCTTTCACCCCAACAACAAGATTCAACATGACTCTAGGAGCTGCAATTCATTTCAATTCTGATGGAACACCTATTCCTCAAATTGACAATGAATCAGAAGAACTAGCTGAAGACAATCTTTTAACTTATAATGATATAGCTGATGGTCTTGGAAACTCAAGGAATGAAAGTGATCGGGACACTCAATCACAGGCATCAGTTCCAACTAAAATAGGTTGTAATGAACCAAACTCTCTTTCACCTGAGAATCTAAGCTCACCTACTCATGTTGATGAGGATGATGAAGAAATCACTGAGCCTGTTGTATCCCTAACTCAAGAATCACCCTCTTCAACAGATATACCATTATTAGTGCTTATGAATGAGTTTACTCCTTTAAACTTCCCTAAGCCTTATTGCAGTCATGAATTCCCACCTTCTTATAACTCCAGAGTTATGAAGAATCATCCTTTAGAAAAATATAATTGGAGAAGTTGAAGCACCTGTACTTATAAGAAGCAAATCTGCAGAAGCAAACTTTTATCGACATGCATGTTTCTTGTCACAGGTACAACCAAAGAAAGTGAATGAAGCACTGAGAGAAAACAGTTGGATTGAAGCCATGCAAGAAGAATTGCTTCAAATCACCTGGTAATGTGGTTTCCAGTGATACAGTCAAATACAGATAACCAGTCCTAAATAATTCTAAGACATCTTAGTTTCAATAAGTGACTCCATTTTGGTTGGTCAAGTCTTGACGTCATGATAGCTTTAAGGTTTGTCAGTTACAATTGCTATTTACGGTTGCATAAATATCCGGATTTTGCGTACGTTTGGAAATAATGGATTATATATTTTTAGTTCAAGAAAAATATATAAATATTCCTCAAAATCCTAAAAGATAGATAAATATTTAAATAAATAAATATTGTGATGAATTAATACTTTTCATAAGAAAAATTAATTTCATTTGGTTCAGTAAGTCCAAAACCGGGTGTTCTTGCGGTATTTACTGAATACGCGATATTAACCAGGTTTTGTCAGAAATCACATATGGTAATAAAAATACGTTCATTTCTAGTCAAGTATTCAGAAAAAGTATTTTTAAAAGTCAATCGTCACAGTTTTGTCGGTTTTACCAGTAATTGACCATAATCATTTGTGTCACACCCCAACCGATGGCGGAATATGTCGGGGCGAGACGACTATCCAGATGCACATGACAACTAGTAATAGTTAACAAATACTTAAACATGCCATTTTCATATATCAATAAGATCCGTACAATAATTCAAATATAAACATAAAAGCATTGATTTAATTTCTTTATCTATGTCCGCAATCCTATCGTGATCAGTCAAATTATCCATGTAGTCATCCTGCAACATGTATAAAATATTTGTCAACTACTAGAGTCGGTGAGTACACATAGGTTTAGTTTATAGTATACATTTAAAACATGCGATCAACGAGTCATGTGAAAGATTAAGTAAATGATAGCAAGCATTAGAGATAATATGAGTCGCGTAAGTCAAACCTTGACAGTTTAGGTACCAATCACCCATTTGAGAACTAGATTATGTTTCAATATCCTGGGTGGGTTGTCAACCAATAGCTATTAAAGGACCCAAGGCTTGGTGTTGTTAATGATTATGCTATGATTATAGATTATGATTCCATAAGTCTCAAGTTTAAAGTTTCAATCATCCAGTCTCACATACAAGTAATCACATACAAATCTAACATTACCCAGATAATCGCATAACTTTCGAATAAGATTAAACAATACTGAGTTTTGATACGAACACATGTTGCACCCCCAAAATGAGAAAGTGGTTAGTAATAATCACTACTCAAATCATCACTTGAAGGAATCACCCTTCTAATCATAACAATAGCTGATATCGCATAATTTCCCACAATAATAAAAGAAGGTATGAGTACTCACTTGATGAGCGGATTGAGGATGAATGATAACATTGAGTGTGACAATGATAGACCTTGAGATTAGCCTATTTATACGAATAGGCTATAGAATACAAAGAATAATAGATAAAGTTCCACGTGTACAGGGTTCTTGAAGAGAGTCTGGTATTATTATTATGTCAAAAGACTATTTTCGTATTTTATGATCAAAAGTAAGATTAGTGATATTATGAAAATGTGTTTTCCTATAAGTTAACACTCACCCCAAGAATCCCCAGGTAAGTCTGCGAGGTCCAACGAGGGATTTATGTGACATCCTTACCTATTCCAGGAAACCCAGTGTACATGCATTTACCCTTCCGGTCTGCACGAGTTCTAACTAGTTTTATAAAAATAATATTTTATAAAATTACATTTTATAAATGTTTATAGATTTAATACATATATAAATATATATACTTCATTTTACAAAGTACATATATATATATATATATTTTTTATATTTAAGAAATTAGATTTTAAGTACACATATTTTTTATATCATGTAACAAAATTAAGTCATGACTTTATGAAGATTTGTATTTTTTATTAAGAACCTAAAGTTATCAAAATTTCAAATAAATATTAAATTTATTTAAAAAGTGATACAAATTTAGGGTTTTAACCATATTGGTATATTATGATATCCCTCAAAACATGGAACCCCAATTCATAGCCTATTGTTCAATTTTTATAAAGGATTGTGGTAAAAATCCCATTTTTAACCTGATTTCTAAATAAATACAAAACGTGATCAAATCATGAAATTAACTTAGGGGTTTCTTAAGTTATGCTATTTATAGCATCCCTTAAAATTTGAGGTCCTAATTCATAACAGATTGATTGAATTAAGCAAAGCATCATCAAGATTATGATCATTCTGGAACTCGATTAAAACAATGATATGAACTGAATTTGTGACGCCCACTCCCAGAATTGGCACCAGGAGGGGTCACTAATCATATTTACTCATGAACACATGGTACAACAGAGATAACTAAGCAGCGGAAATTAAAAACTTTTCATTTATATATAAGCCAAGTAAAATAGTAAGGAAGATACAACATATTCTAACAACTAGATCTTATCTATGTCTACTGCTAGTCTACTACCGAGTCCTTTCCTAATAGCTTGCCCTCCTGGTCTGTCCTCACCAAAGCCCTTTCCTTGCCAACTTAAACATCATCATTACCTGACATACATATGTTGTTGGAAAGGTCAGCTTACGCTGGTGAGTTCTACGTTTTTTAAAAAGCGTTACCTTTGCCTTTTAAGTTTATTCCAACGCTTGGGCCTAACGGCCCCCTTTTATCAAACATTTATCAAGTATAAAACATAACAGAGTTATACTATAACTTTAAAACCATTATCCTTTAAACATTTATTAGGTATAAGCGTTATACCAAAATATAACCTTTAAATATTTATTAGGTATAAGACATAACAGAGTTATACGAAAATATTTATCCATTTAACCCAGTAACCCTTAACCATTTAATAGGTATAAACATAACTGTATTATACCAAAACATAACCTTAAAATCATAATAAAAGCCATTAGTACTTTTGGGTCTCCTAGACCCTCTCTTGTGCAAATAATCATTAGGTATAAAACATAAAAGAGTTATACGAAATATTATAAGCAGTCATTTATTTACTTACTAAGCATTGTCTATTGGAACCACGTTGGTTCCTCGGTCAACCGTCGCCATCCGAATACCTTTTCAATAGAGCGGCCGTCGCTACCCCGGAGAACCGTCATTCCCCGCTTCTAGTTCTACAACCACCATTTCCCTTTTTACTAGACAATATCTGCTTAGATTAAAACCTTTTAAACCTCTTTATCGTTTTTAAAAGTCCATTTAAATAACATTTGTATTTGGACTCATAACCTTTACAACACCAGTCTATCACCCGTATATGGAATAAGCGTTTTATAAATATAATGTTATGGGTCTTGTTAAACCTCAGTGAAACCTACACTGGACTGATTCTATAACATTTCCTATTGTATTACGGGTGTATATGTATAGGAAGTACCGCAGCGTATCCACCACACCTTAAATACAAACGAATATGATATAGAATCATCCCAATATAGATTACATATTACAATCACAACAAGGCTAATAAGATCATATTTATCCGACACTTATTCACATACATAAGCTTAGACCAAACATTCAGATTTTCCATTTCTCAAAACTTTATTTAAAAGTTTCATCCTTTATATTACCCATTTATTATAACCTTTTCGAAAATAATTTATAACAGGTAATCATCATTTTAATAGTTATAGGCCTTAAAACATCTCACGTATATGTAAAAGGGATTTTAACACATTTCCTTAACATTTCTTATATATATCATTCCTAAAGCAATTTAGCAGTTTAACAGTTTAGGATATTTCACCCGTAAACACTATCATAACCTTTTCACGTATATTTCAAATTAAGAGCCATTTAACAGTTTAATACTGTAAAGCATTTCATCAATAATCATTTTCATAACCCTTCTCGTATATATCAATCAAAAACCTTTTAACAACTCTAATAGTTGAAACAGGTAGTATCTCAGTTATAAACCATTTGAAGATATTTTCATAACATTTGTATGTATATCAGCCCGAAAATATTTAAAACATTTAAAGAGTGGGCTCATAGAAATCACATTATACTCCTAAGCAGTTAATTCAGGCAAAACCTCCGCTATGCCTTCCAATTAAACCTAATCGCGTATTGTATGGCGTTAACGCAAGGTTTAATATAATAAACACTTCCTATGTTTATTTTAATATCTTATTATCTTAAATAATATTCAATTATTAAGTTTATTCCTTTTTTAAGGTCAAAATGACCAAAATGCCCTTTAGGCAGTTATCATTTTCTTTTAACGATAATACGAAGACGCACATTCCTATAAGTAAATGCTCACTCCGGGATCGCCCAGTGAGGTATGCCAGTTCCCAGTTGGGATTTATGCGACACCCCCGTTATGCCAGAAACCCAAGTGTACAGGCGCTTACCCTTCCGGTCCGCACGAACTTCTAAATATCCGATTAACTCGGTATATTCAATACTTTCATATTTGTCCATTTTAACTTCGTATATACTTATTACATATAAAAAACATGTTTCCATACCAAAAAATCAAGTCCCCATACCCTCCGGATTATTTTATATTAAATAATCTTATTTAGAAACCCTAATTTCCCGTTTTTCTCATTTCTTGACCAAAACTCATTTTTTTCAAAACCGTCTTATGGTATTATCCCCTATAACATTTTATGATATGCTTTAAAATATCAAAGCTTAATTCGAAACCGTTTACTCAATTTGGGCAGAATAACGTTATGAAAACCCTAATTTTGACCCATTAACAAAACCTTTACCAAACCTTTTCCAATTGTGAAATAAACTTAGGGCTTTCTTAAAACACATTATTTAATGATTACCTAAAAAATTTAGACCCTAATTCCAACCCGATTACCCGATTTTGGCAAAACAAACTCACGAACCCTAATTGTTATGCATTTTTTAAAATCATACTTAGAAGCAATATTATCAAAAACTGAAGCAAGTTATTTTAGACCATACCAAATAAAGGGTTACTGCAGAATTTCAGCTCTTGATTCCTCACCGTTTGCCCGAATTTCTCCGACGAAGTTCTGGGTTCGTTTTAGGGTTTTTGAGTGTGAGATTTCGAAATTGGCAAGTGATTCTAGAGCGATTGATCCCGTATTTATACTAGTTAGGGGCGCTGGGGAGTGTACCAGGTGTCTATGGTGATAATCCCCTCAAAATCATTGCGTATTCGAAGCAAATTGGGCTAAAAGAAATGTTTACGTGGAAGAAAGAAGACCAAATCTCGTTTCTGTCTACAGGCCACCCCTCGTGTATCGTGAAGGGGAAGGGCGTGGGTTGCGTGATACTTTGATACCTAATTTGTGTGTCATGTGAAGTATCTGAACGAGATGATGTGAAGATCAAAGACAAGTTCATGCTGCTCGCCGAACTAGGTCCGAACCTGAGGTTCGGACCGGGCGAACTTGGAGTTTGGCGGAGGTTCGGCCCAGATGTGTATAAATAGGAACTTGTGCTTTGAATGTTGTAACGATGAGAGAATACTAAGAAAGGCCAGATCTTAACTATGTGTTGTTGAGAGTGTTTCTCTGTTTGAGCTGATTAGAGAGTTTGTAATTGAGTCTTTGTTGATTTCAATAAAATAAACTTTTATTTACATCGTGTTCTCTCGTGGTATGATCAAGAAAACCACTAGTAAAATCCGTCTTACGTTATTTCAATTGGTATCAGAGCAAATCTAGGTTGCTCTATTGCGTTTGCTTCGATCGTGGTCGTTTTTCTTGATAAAACCGAGTGCAATTCAGTTTTGAAACATTTTTGTTGCCAAAATCATGTTGACTATTGAAAATCTTGCTCAAATATGCTCAAAACGCAATTTTTACTACAAACTTCATTTTGATCGCGTTCATGAGTCTGCTAAATAACCGTCGTTGTCATCCGAACCCCAGGTTCGTCGCAATAACCGCTCCGAACCCAGAGTTCGTCACTGTATTTGCTCCGAACCTAGAGTTTATTGAAATAGCCATTCCGAACTTAGAGTTTGTCTAACATTCGTCTCAAATTTTTGTTCGTTTGAAGTTCGTGTCTAGTTCGGAGAGGGTTCGGGTGGAGTTCGGTTCACGTTCAACAATCTCAGAGGTCGTCAAGAGTTCGTCGGGAGTTCGGCAAAACAGTAGCATTCATAATTTAAAAATGTATGAAATTGAGGTGTTCATTGAGTGTCATCGTTAGAATGTGCCAAAGTTGATAAATCTTGAAGATTATCATGATTGGGCAACAAATTTTAGAGCTTATGTTGTTGCTTTGGATAAAAATTTGTGGATACTAGTTACGAATGAATTTAAGTATCCAACTTATTATGGTGGTGATTTCAAGGAGAAGCATAATTTTTCAAGTGAAGAAAGGAAATCGTATGATGAAAATGAAAAGGTTGTTACACTTCTTCTGTTAGCTTTATCTATAACTCTTAAAAGTCAAATCAGGAAGTATCGAAAAGAAAAACTGATATGGGATTTTGTTAACACACAGTGTGAGGAACATATGTCTAAACTTTCTCAGAAAATAGTTGAAACAATTGATCAAGATTTGAAGTTTAAAGGTAAAATTGAAGAGTTAGAGAATAAGGTGGGAAAGTTGACTGAAGAGAATATTTTTCTGACAAAGGAAGTGGAGAAATGGAAAAATAAAGTTTGTGATGGTTTAGCTGTCGAAATTCAAAAGGATGTGTCTGCATCATGTGCAAATTGTTTGGAATTTGCACGTATTAAGGAAGAATGGTTGAAAGAGAAGAATATGTTGATTGAAGAATGCAATAAAGCAAAAGCTAATGAAAAGGAAGTCATTGAAGACCTTGATGCGTTATTTGCAAAATTCCCCCTCGTTAACAAAAATATGAATACATTCATAAAATTTCTGTCGAAGCTGTTGATAGAATAATCCATCTTCAGGAGGAAGTCACAAAGTTGCGTAGTGAAAATGGTGAAGTTCAAAGTCAAAGTAACATTTTGAAACAAAATGTTGTCTATTATCAGAAACAAGTTGAAAAAGTTACTGCAGAAGTTCTGGAAGAGTGTCACTTGAGAAAATGTCATAAAATTGATTATAAAGATTGTCGGACAAGTACATTGATTCACAGAAAGAGTTGATGGAAGCTAATACGAAAAAAGCTGAACAAAAGATTGAGATTTTTGATGTGCAAAGGAAATTGAAAAATTGCAACAATTCACCGACTTTTCTTAATTATTTGTATAAATTGGAGAAGACTCAGAAGAATGATAAAGATGCAAGTCTTCATCAAGTTCCTGCTCTCGTGGATATTGAAATATCTGTTCCAGTTATTCCATCTGGTTTTGAACAGCATGATTATACAAAATTTGCTGATACCAGTTCAGGAAAGAAAACCAAGTCCAAATACAAGAAGAAAAGTAAAGATCAGATTGATTACAGTAAAGGATTGAAGTTTGCTTCCACATCTACATTTCTTGAAAAAGAAAAGGTGTTTAATAGAAATCTCGGAAAAGTAAAAGTGCCAAAGTTTTCTGAGATCGTGATAGATGATTTTTTGATTTCTAGAAAAGAATGATTTGAAAGGTATCAAGTCTGAATTTACAAAGCTTGCCAAACAAGGTCATGCCAAATTCTGTTCAAGAAAAATTTAAGCAAAAGAATGGTGGTTTGGGGTTTGAAGAAAAAGAAATGCCGGTTAAGGATTTCAACAAAAAGGAATTCAATGCAAAGAAGATAAAGAAGCAGGGGGTGATTTCAGATAAGAAGCCACAATGTTGGAAGAAAAAGGTATCTTCCCCAGATGAAAATCTTTCTTCTGAAGAGTTTTCTTGTATATCTGATGCTACACCACAAGGCGGTAACAATTCAGATTCATTTCATTCTGCTAAATCAAACAGGTTTTATCATAAAGATAAATTCTTTGGTTATGGAGATGATTCTACTTTTTATGATTCTCCAAAATGTTTTCCAAAATTTCAAAAACCAAAGAAACCTAAACCTGTGTTTTCAAAAGTTTATGATGAATGTCTGACTGATCAGTTTGGAAAACCAATTTCAATCAATTTAACTGGTAAAAGACTTTGTTATGTTTGTTGTAAGAAGAGTCATTATGCAAATAGTTGTCCTATGACAACTAATAATTCATCATCAAATGCCAAACATACAATGTATGTTGATCTTGATGGCATTTTTTTTAGTGAACCAATACCCAACACTAATTTTTTATAGGAAAAAGAAGATTACTTCGGAAAAGTTGGGTAGTAGTTCAGATTGTCACTCATCAGTTGACAATGGTTCAGTAGAAATCATAAAACCAAAACAGGAATGAAGACCGAAAGTTATCTCTACAGCTAACACAGATTTTGTTGAAGACACTGGACGACCTACCATCGTTGTGGATGACGGTCGGGGTCTTAAGAACTTACTATTTTCCAGTGTTTGCTGGCATTTCAAGAAGACCTGTTAGTAATCGAGAGATTGCTGGCAGTGGAATACTTGTGTTTTAAGTTCAAATGCATCGTTCTTATCTTGGAAAAATTGATTTTCAAAAAATTTTCATTTTTAAAAATGTGTCAAGTGTTGATCGATTATATGCAATTTTTGTTTTTCATTTCTTTCGTTCATATTTTTAGGGGGAGAAATTTTGAAAATTCAAAAAAATAGTGTTTGTTGAATTTTAGGGGGAGAAATTTGGAAAAATATTTAAAAAAATGAAAAATTGAGAAATTGATCCGACCTGATCGTTGTTTGTTTGACGTTCTGTGTTATTTTCTTTGGTGTTTTCATATAATTCATCGAACTTTCTCTGCGTATTAAGGAAGTATCGACCTGATCGTTGTTGAATTATGCAACTTCAACTTGTTTCGCTTTCTTATTTTCTCATAAACTTGGGTTTTCTCTGCGTGTGTCACACCCCGCTAAAAAAGTTTGCGGAAGCATCGGGTGTGACCATCATGTATCATAGCAATAGTTATAACGAACGATAGCTATATGAATTTAAAACCACTCTTTATTTTGATAGATTAGAATACGGTACTTTTATTATACAAAACAAAAGTTATAATATGATTTCATAACACAACGGGATTTTATTTCAAAACATATGCAGACAATTGCTAATACGAATCCCTCCCGACTGACTTGTCCTAAGTTGCAACGCCAACATCCAACGCGAATCAATTACCTGAGATTAACATATTTGAAAGGTCAACATAAAGTTGATGAATTCATGGGTTCTGATAACTTGATAAACAAAGGTTAGTTTCAAAACAATGTTTTCCTGGTACATATACAAGTATCCCAGAGGTTTACTGTGCTATATTATATTTAATAATAACACCAGTTTTACTACCATGAGTCCTTATAACGCTGCTTGACCCTGTTTCCAGATTATTACCCCACTGATGTTATATAGCACACATCAACCAGAAATGACTAATTAAGTACTCGTTTGACTACCCGTCACAGTTAGAGCGACTAACCACAAGTAGGGTCGTCACACCGAATGGATCCATTCCAAATTAACACGCTTCATTCCTTAAATTTCCGTTATAAGCTGAAGGGGACTACGGATGTTATACCAGATATCAACTCATTTAATAAGATACACCACTTGTAATATGCAAATAACGAGTTTTTATGTGCAAATCTATCTTCCTCAAGAAATATATTAAAAGAGGCTGTGAACTCACTTGTGCTAGTAAACTTCTTAAAAGTACTCAAACTGGTCCTGAGAAAAGATTGTCCTACACACGTCCTATAATACATTATACCGCATTAAGTCAACATATTCTTCAAAGAATAATACTCGAGGTTCATCCGACACTGGACTCGTTGTAGATTATTTTAATAAAAATCTTTATATATATATATATATATATATATATATATTCACAAATATATATAAGTTAACGTCATACTAATATAATGTTCCAAAAATATGTAATACACTAATATATTAACGTTTTCTTGAAAATAAACTCGTTAGCCTAAACGTCCAAGCTTACAGTTAGTACGAACTGAACTAACTATTACTATTTACTTCATTTTACTCGTTCGTCCTTTAATATTTGTAAATCCTATATATTTAGAAGGAAATAAAGAAATGACCAAAATCAAACGTTCAGTTTACTTACGAACTTATTTCAAATAATGTCTAGTAATTAGTTTACACATTTATATAAAATATATGTATTAGCTAAGACCTGCATAAATAAATAAGAAAATAAAAAAATAAAATAAAAAAGAAGACAAACAGATTGTCCAAGGATAAGAATTGACGTAATGCTCCTAGCTAAACCCATTCTCAGTTGAATGATTTATCTTGCCAAGTTTATAAATGACGTCATCCAAGTAAATGTTTGATATTTCTAAAAGTAAACTGTGCATTGTCTGTTTGATGCACAGTAAGCACTTTGATAGTTTTTAAATTTTAGATATATGTTGTTGTATAATGAATCGTTAACTATTATTAAGTTTTAACCACGAAGCTTCGGCAATTGGGTCCAATCTAGTCCGACCCATGAACTGGTAAAATGAGTGGTTCGTTGCCGGGTCCAATTCTCTAAACATTAGAAAAATGACCGATAATTATACTGGTGTTCAGTTACGTCAACTTTGACTTTATCTAATCCAAGAATGAAGTTATAAAAATTAAAGAAACACATTGCTTTTATATTTTTATGTGTGCTCTTTTTATCCCCTCTTGGCTTTCTCTTTTACTTTTTTTTATTCAAGTCATAGGCATGAGATTTTTGTCCATAATAACGTCGAGTTAAAATAATAATATTTCACATTGTTTTAGATTGGATGAATACAAGAAAAGAGATAACTAGTATTTGAAATAGTATAAGTTTTATACCTTGTGTTAGCTCCAAAATCTACGTGAGAAAGATTGACGATTGTTGATACATGGTCCTTGATCGTCATGTGAAGTATTGAATACAAGACGGATCACACATTATAGCTGAGGTCCGAACTCCCAGCGAACCTGGAGTTCGGACGGCTCCGAATGTGTGGCCGAACCTCAGGTTCGGCCGGTCGTATTTCAGTCCTATAAATATGTGTATCTTGTGTTGTATTCAGGAACGGTCTAATAGTCTGAGCTTCCGTGTCATATTCTCTGATTGTACTCTGTGGTTATCTCTGTGGTTAATACAAGTTAATTATATTTACTCTTTGTGTTTCATCTCGTATTACATTGATTTCATTACGACTGAGTAGAAGATCCGTACGCTCACACACTTTCAAGTGGTATCAGAGCATTAGGATTGCTTTACTAGTCGAAAATCAGTGTTTTCCGGAGTTTTGAGTTTAAATTCACGTTTTTACGAAAATGTAAATCATTTTTGTGTTCGTTTGATCGTCTCGAGTGTGCTTTTCGTCAAAAATCTATTTCTAGATTGTTTCTATCGAGTTTGCTTGAATTCCTATCGAAAATTCCAGTAAAAAACGTTGAAAATCGAGAAAATGAGGTCGAGTGAAATCTGTCTCGTTTGAGGTTCGGACAAGCTCGGCATAACCGCTCCGAACTTGAAGTTCGGACGGAGTTCAGTCTCTAATCTGGTTCGATGAGAGTTCGATGAGGGATCGGTCAGCGTTCGGACTAAGTTCGGTGATAGTTCGGAGTATTTTGGTTTTTGTTCTTCCGAAGGTCTGGTTCAGAGAGAGTTCGGCGTTGTCAAGTTCGGACTAAGTTCGGAGGCAGCTCGGAGTAGGTTCGGACGAGGTTCGGAGTGAACAGTAATCAAATTTTCGAAAATGTCCGATTTTCAAGCGTTCGCGGCTATTCAAAATTCGGTTCAGGCTACGATGCAAACAATGATGAATTATGATAATGAAATCGGAACAAGTCAGAAAGTTCCCAAATTGCTAAAATTGGAAGATTATCATAGTTGGGTTAAGCGATTTGAAGCATTTGTTAATACAAATGACATTGATATGTGGTTTAGCTTTCACTGAGCAATATGTTTACCCTAAAGATGAAACTGGTGAACCTATTCTTCAAAGAAAAATGCCATCTGAACAAAAGAAAGCTTATCAAGCTGAGAAAAAGGCGTATGGTACGTTAACGATTGCATTGCCCAAGGAGTTACTTCATCAATTTGCTGGTAACTACACATCAAAAAGTCTATGGGATGCGTTGGAAAAACGATGTGAAGGCAATGACCAATACAAGAAAAGTCGACAAAAGGTTTTGAAGAAAGAGTTTGATAGTTTTAAGCATTATCAAAATGAAACGATTCCTAATTTGATTGCAAGATTTGCTCATCTGATTAGTGAAATGCGTTTGGTGAATCTTACTAAAGAAGAGGTTGATATGAAAGAAAAGATCTTGGAAGCTTTGCCTGAAAAATGGGAGAATTATGTGATGATGATTACTCACGATAAGGATTTTTCAGGATTGTCTTTTAATGATTTGGTTCAAAGAATTCAGGCTCGAGATATGGAATTAATGGTGAATAAATCACTTCCTACACAAATTCAGAATCCTGCAGTGTATCATGGTGAAAATGACTCTACAATGAATGCTGGGAAGTCTAATATTCTTAGTTCTGCTCCTCCTACAGCATTTCTGGCAGGTAAATCTGAAATTCCAAGTTATTCCTCTGTTGGTTGTATTGTGTCAATTCCTAGTTCTTCGACTCAAAGTGCATTGTCTGTTCAAACTGTCGATGATTGATGTCTACATTGGTATCTTCATACTTTGGTGTTATCACTGGTTCTGTGAGTAATGCTGAGTTAGCAAATGAAGATTACGATCAGATTGATTATGATCATTTGGAGGAAATGGATCTACATTGGCAATATGCTATGTTGGTTCGTAGAACAAAGAAATTTTTCAATAGAACTGGCAAGAAGACACTGAATCAGGAAGGGAAGATTGGATTGGACAAGTCTAAGGTGAAATGTTATAAGTGTTCAGTTTATGGACATTTTGCTCGAGAATGTCCAAGTTCTGTAGAAAGTAAATTGAAGACTGGTCAGCATGCACATTTAGTTTTTCATCCATCAGATAAAGCTGACAAGGTTGAACAGAAATCTGTTACTCTTGCTCATGATTGGACTGATACATTTATGCATCCAGATGAATTTGCCTGGAATGCCGATTCAACAGTTAAAAAGAATCATACTCCAATCTCAATTGCTTTAACTGTTCAACATGCTGATGATGATAGCGTTCTAACTGAGTCTGATACTTCTTCAAGTGTATCTTTGATACAAGAAGAATTACATAAAGTTTCTACAAGCTCAAAGGTTGACGAGTTTGAATGTCTTCAGTGTAAAAGATTGCTTCAGCAGGTTGAAGGTTTTGAACAAAGATGTCAATTATCAACTGAAGAAATTGTGGTACTCAAGAAAGAGGTGGAAGATTTTCAAAAGAAGTATTTTGAGTTGGTTCATATTCGTGAAGATGTTTTGAAAGAAAAGGCTCGATTGGCTGAAGAGTGTGAGAAAGCCAAAGCTGAAGCGTTAGACGCAGCTCAAGATTTTGAAAATTTGTTTGAGAAGAGTTATCCAGTTCAGCAAAAATATGAAGAAGCTACTGCTCTTATTGCTACAACTACTGTTACTGTTAAGAAATTGCAAAATAAGATCTCTATGCTTCAAGATGAGAATGTTCTGTGTCACACCCCCAATTAACCACTAACGGAGTTTATACCGTTAAGGGGTGCGAGCAAACCAGGACCACAACCATTAGTTACAAATACTAAACGAATCAGAGTAAGTCCAAATATATTTCATAAAATAAAATCTCAAAATACGCAGCGGAAAATATTGTCTTAGCACTAACCACGTGCTTTACAAAATCATTGTTTTGAATTCCCCAAATTGATTTAAACAAAAGTAAGATGTCTTCATGTGCCATGCCAACCCACTCCGGATACACCTCAGCGATCTGCAAAAGTTTCAACCACGCAAGTGTCAACCTAACGGTTGGTGAGTTCACAGTGGGCTTGTCACGCAGTGGCCCAGTCACATAATCGTATAGTGTCAACATATACTTATGTAATATTTATTTGTGAAAAAACAATGCTCAGTGATAATACACCAGTCCATAATTATGGTAGCGTGATTTAGTAAAAGTATTGTCCGTAACATACGTTATCGGGTATGTACTAGTTTTGTAAAATTAAAGTGCTCAACTGATATCGCGGGTAGCTAATCCGTTGTTCCATGCACTAAGGAAGTTTGTACCAAATCTGACTAATAAGTATTGTAGTGGCATCGCCATCATCTATTTTGTTTTGCGGACATACGTCATCGCGGCTTTGCCTCCCCCGTGTCCTCTCGGGATCACGGTCAGATAGGCTGATATTGTACCTCCGTGCACCTCCAGTGTCACGAGGCGGAGTTTGTCAAACTCCAGTAGATCTACCAAACATCCCCTCGCTTTACAATTAATGGTACAATTAAGTTGAGGACTTTTTCAGTTATAAGGCAATCCTTAGAAATCATGTGATATCATGTGGTTTAGACTTTAACATACACTAGCCTTATTAAAACGTTTTACCGGATTCTCATGAATCTCAAAATGTTTTCAGTTTCGTTTCAGAAATAGTTTGTTTAAGTTCCACAAGTGTTTCCCATAAAACACTCCAAGTTTATCAAAGAGGTGCATGGCACTCATAAGTTTTCAAGTTCATCAAAGAGGTGCATAGCACTCATAAGGTTGTCAGCATTGTTTTTCATTAAGTTATTCGGTGTGTCCCAAACGGGCTCACAATAAACGGGTTAGTGACACTCACCTTGGGTTGCACTGCTACACTTGTTAAATAATCCAAGTATTGTTTGCTTAACGAAGACCTAAGAACACGTTTAGGTCTTAAGTATTAGTTTGTGTCTAATATTTAACTTACGTCACTATGGCCCATAACATAGCATGTTGGAACTATGACACGACATACCGACACACGACACTGATGGTTGATCATAAACGAGGGCTCACATAACTCAGAAATCAAAGCATGTTTCATTATTGCATAATCAGGTAAGTCATGGCATAGCATTCAAATAAGTTGCACAAGTTTGGGTTTTGGTCTGGTACAGTTTCGCTACACAGTTTCGCTACGCAGTTTCGCTACAGTTTCGCTACGCAGTTTCGCTATGTGCACGGGCAGCACTTTCGCTAGGGAATACCCGATGACACAGTTTCGCTAGCTAGTTTCGCTCGAAACTGATGACACAGTTTCGCTAGCATAGCTTCGCTCGAAACTGGTTTGAACTTTCGATCAGGGACAAGGTCTATGGTTGTTTCGCTCGGTAGTTTCGTTACTTAGTTTCACAGGCGACACTATAGTTTCGCTACATAGTATCGCTGTATGAATATTCAAACAGTTTCGCTACATAATTTCGCCCAGAGAACACACAGTTTCGCTAGTCGCGAAAAAACTCGTTTTTAAGACCAAAAATCAATCTAACAGCTTCCATACATCATGTAATTCAATATCTAGCATGCATAAACATTTACCAACATCACAGAGGCAATTCTAACACCTTAAACATGAGTTTTCATCATCAAATCACCAAAAACACATTTTAAGCATAAAATGACCTAACTAGCATAAATCTTCATTATGGCATGATTTTACACGTAAAGTTGCAGACTTTATGATAAATCTAGCATTCCTAAGCATCGATCAGACCATTCTATGAGGGTTTAAGCATGCTTTTTAAGAAAACACATAGAATATGCATGAAAATGGTTTTGGAGACTCACGGTTTGATCTGAAATCCGAATGGGTGATGTCTCGAGGCTGAGATCACGACGGCTCGTGGTGTTTCTCGGCTGACCAGAATTCAGGAGAATGTGTGTGTGTTTTTGAGAAATGGTGTAAGTAAAATGAGAAGATTAGGGTTTTATAAAATATATAGGTCAGGAGCTAGTTTCGCTGGCAGTTTCGCTGGCCAAGCGAAACTGACTCTGAGTTCGTGTGAATCGAAAGTTTGGCTACCGATACCGAGCGAATCTACAGTTTCGCTCGGTAGTTTCGCTGGCAACCAAAAGGGCCAATTTACAAAAGTAATTAATTAAACACGTTGCACATAATAACAATAAATAAATAAACACATAACACATATGGACGGGTTCGGTGATCAACCAAAGGTCGTGGACGTATTCGGCCTAGTTAAGCATTAGTTACTAAGTTAACACTTATAACGTAACTAACAGAGATTGTCTAACGGAAGTTAACCTCGGAATTCTCGGATGTTACATCATCCCCTTGTAAATGGAATTTTCGTCCCGAAAATTATTCTTGCGTCGTAGCGTTCGCAGCCTCGGCTGTCGTTGTTGCTGTTGTTGCTGGGGAAAAGAAAGCAAAAGTTTTAGGGTCGCCACATCCTCCCCCTGTTAAAGGAATTTTGGTCCCCAAAATTAAATCATACCTTGAGTTTCCGTGGACGTTTGCCCAAACAAGTGAGGATACTTTTTCTTCATTTGATCCTCTCGTTCCCAAGTATATTCAGGTCCACGCTTTGAGTTCCATCGAACCTTGACGATCGGAATCTTGCTACGTTTGAGGGCTTTCTCCTCGCGTCCCATGATTTCTACTGGTTGCTCAATAAATCTCAGATGTTCATCAATTTCCAATTCCTCCAAGGGAATTACTTCGGTGTCTTCAGCCAGGCATTTCTTCAGATTCGAGACGTGAAACACATTGTGAACTCCATCGAGTTCTGCAGGGAGTCGTAATCGGTAGGCCACCGGGCCTACTTCCCCAATGATTTCAAATGGACCGATATAGCGAGGATTCAGCTTTCCACGCTTTCCGAAGCGTACCACTCCCTTCCAGGGAGATACCTTCAATAGTACTTTGTCGCCTACCTCGAACTTCAAAGGTTTACGGCGTTTGTCGTCATAGCTCTTTTGCCTGTCACGTGCTGCGGCTATCCGTTTTCTGATTTGAATGATTCGTTCAGTCGTATCATGGATGATTTCCGGTCCGGTGAGTCCTTTCTCACCCGTTTCGGCCCAACACACAGGCGATCTACATTTTCTGCCATAAAGAGCTTCAAAAGGTGCTGCGCCAATGCTCGTATGATAACTGTTGTTGTAGGAGAACTCCACCAACGGAAGGTGAGCCTCCCAATCTTTTCCGAAGTCGAGGACGCAAGCTCGGAGCATGTCTTCCAAAGTCTGAATAGTTCGTTCCGTCTGACCATCGGTCTGCGGGTGATAAGCTGTACTCATATCCAGTCTGGTTCCCAGTGCGTCTTGCATAGATTGCCACAGTCGGGAAGTAAATCGAGGATCTCGATCGGAGATAATGGTCTTAGGCACTCCATGACGTGCCACAATTCGGTCAATATACAGCTTTGTTAACTTATCCATATTGTCATTTTCCCTCATTGGAATAAAGTGTGCAGATTTGGTTAGTCGATCAATGATAACCCAAATCGCATCCGGTCGATTCGATCGATGAGGTAGTCCCGTTACGAAATCCATGGAGATATCCTCCCATTTCCATTCCGGGGTCTTTGGTTGCTGCAATAATCCAGAAGGCTTTTGGTACTCGATCTTAACTCTTGAGCATGTTAAACACCTAGCCACATATCGCGCAATGTCGGCTTTCATATTCGGCCACCAATACAGGTTCTTCAAATCTTGGTACATTTTGTCCGATCCAGGGTGCACCGAATACCTTGATTTGTGAGCCTCGTCCATTACGAGCTCACGGAGATTTCCAAGTAAAGGAACCCAAATTCTGCCATTGTAATACCTGAGTCCGTCGGACTTAATTTCAGAGTTACCATCAACACCACGCAGTGCTTCAGCTGCGAAGTTTTCTTCTTTTAAAGCTTCTTGTTGAGCATCGCGGATTCGATCCGACAGTCCCGTGTGAATGGTAAGTTGCAGCGCGCTTACTCGTCGAGGCTTGTCGTACTCTTTTCGGCTTAAGGCATCAGCCACAACATTGGCTTTTCCCGGGTGATACTTAATTGCTAAGTCATAATCATTTAGTAGCTCGACCCACCTTCGTTGTCGCATGTTGAGGTCCTTTTGTTCAAAGATATGTTGCAAGCTTTTGTGGTCGGTAAATATCGTGCACTTTGTTCCGTAGGGGTAATGTCTCCAAATCTTGAGTGCAAAAACAACGGCTCCCAATTCCAAATCATGTGTTGTGTAACTCTTCTCAGTAACCTTCAGTTGCCTGGACCCGTAGGCATTCACTTTGTCTCGTTGCATCAACACGCAACCAAGTCCTTGAATGGATGCATCGCAGTAAACCACGAAGTCGTCTACCCCTTCGGGTAACGAGAGAATCGGAGCTGAACATAACATATCCTTAAGAGTTTGAAACGCGTGTTCTTCTTTTTCACCGCATCTATATTGCACTCCTTTGTGCGTTAAAGCTGTTAAGGGTTGAGCCAATTGCGAGAAACCCTTGATGAATCTTCGGTAATATCCGGCAAGTCCCAAAAATTGTCGGATTTCGGTCGGCGCTCTCGGAGTAGACCAATTCTTGATAGCTTCCACTTTAGCTGGGTCGACATGAATTCCATCCTGATTAACAATATCTCCAAGAAACTGGACTTCGCGAATCCAAAAATCGCACTTTGAAAACTTGGCGTAAAGCTGTTCCTTGCGGAGTAATTCCAAGATAAGTCGTAGGTGATTCTCGTGTTCTTCCTTTGTCTTGGAGTAGATTAAAATATCGTCGATGAAAACTATCACAAACTGATCGAGGTACGGCTTGCACACCCGATTCATCAGATCCATAAACACAGCAGGCGCATTAGTTAGCCCAAACGGCATAACTAAAAACTCATAATGACCATACCGAGTTCTGAAAGCAGTCTTGGGGACATCCTCATCACGAACACGAAGTTGGTGATATCCAGACCATAGATCAATCTTTGAAAAGTAGCTCGAACCTTGCAGTTGGTCGAAGAGATCGTCGATTCGGGGAAGTGGATACCGATTCTTGATCGTAACCTTGTTAAGCTCTCGGTAGTCGATGCACATGCGGAACGTTCCATCTTTCTTCTTAACAAATAGTACCGGTGCTCCCCACGGAGACGAACTTGGACGAATAAATCCTTTGTCGAGTAACTCTTGAAGTTGCGCGGAGAGTTCGTTGAGTTCGCTTACCGCCAAACGGTACGGTGCGCGTGCAATCGGAGCCGCTCCGGGAGTTAAGTCGATTCCAAACTCGACTTGTCGAAATGGAGGCAAACCAGGCAAGTCTTCAGGAAATACATCTTGGAAGTCACGGACTATCGGGTAATCATCGATTTTTCGCTCGGGAAGTGTCGTGTCGGTGACGTTTGCAAGGATTGCGAGGTGTCCTTTACGAAGGCATTTTTGAGCTTTAAGAAACGAGATAATACCGGTGACTGTTCCACCCTTTTCACCTTGAACTGTTATCACTTTACCTTCTTCGAGTGGAATACGAACCACTTTCTCTTGACATAAAATTTCAGCTCGGTTTTCGGATAACCAATCCATTCCTACTATGACATCAAAACTACCAATCGGGAAAGGCATAAGATCGATTCCTAACGTATGGCCAGCTAGTTCTAACTTACAGTCCTTAACTATCTGAGTCGTATCATGAAGTTTACCATTCGCTAACTCTACCACATATTTAGCATCTAAGGCAATCGGTTTAGCATTAATTAGCTTAGCAAACTTAGTGGAAATAAAACTTCTTTCAGCACCAGAATCAAACAATATAGTAGCGAAGAAACCATTTAGCATAAATTTACCGTTAATCACGTTGGCGTCGTTGCGAGCTTCTCCTTGCCCCATAACAAAAGCTCTTCCCCTGCCGTTACCATTCCCGTTGCCATTTCCTCCGCCATTACCATTCCCACCATTGTTTCCCTGATTTCCATTTCCCTGTCTTCTCAACTGTGGGCAGTCTCTCTTAATGTGGCCTTGAGCACCACATTCATAGCAGTTCCCATTACCATTTCCTCTGGGAGCTTCATTGTTGTTGTTACGGTTCTGACCATTGTTGTTTCCATTGCCCCGGTTGTTTCCATAGTTGTTGTTGCCATGATTGTTGTTGTTGTTTTGCCTTGGGCGGTTGTGTTGCTCAGGTAAAATTGCCCAGCAGTCTTTTGCTTCGTGGCTTTTCTTACCACATCTTTCACAGTTCAAATTCCTTCTACAAATACTAGCGTGATGCTTCCCACACTTGTTACACATGGGCAGGTTACCGTTGTAGTTGCTTTGACCGTTACCGCCCTGGCGGTTGTTTCCACTGTTGTTCCCAGACCTTTTGCTTTGGCCTTGGGAGTTATAAGACCTCCCCGTGCTGTTCCCAACACTCTGATTGTTCATTGAGTTTTCAGGCGCTTCATCATCAGCTTTTCTTTTGCCACTTAAGGCAGTCTTCTCTGAGGCTTTTGCAGGAAGTGTACCTTTCTCGATTTCCTGACCAGTAAGCTTGTGAGCCAAACGGATGGCTTGCTGCACGGTTGTGGGGTTGCTGGCAGTCACTAGTCCTTTGATTTGAGGCGCGAGGCCTTCCAAATAACGCTCGATGCGTTTGAACTCAGCATCAACCATTGTTGGGCACAAGACCGCGTACTCATGGTAACGCGCAGTATACTGTTCGACTTCAGACCCAGTCATTTTCAGATTCAAGAATTCGCCCTCTAACTTCTTCACTTGGTCACGGGGACAGTACTCCTCCATAATCAGCTCCTTAAACGCTTCCCATTCCATGTTATTAGCCGCATCTAACCCAATCATCTGGATTTCGGCATTCCACCAGGTGAGAGCAGCTCCCTCAAAGGTACCAGTCGCATATTTCACTTTTCTCTCAGCAGGGCAGTTGCACATAGAGAAGACCTTTTCAGACTTCTCGATCCACCTGAGGAGTCCTACCGCTCCTTCTTCGCCGGAAAACGTTATTGGCTTGCAGTCCATGAAGGACTTAAACGTGCAGTGATGGAGGTTTCCTGATGCATAAATAGTTCGGGTTTTAAGTTTTAAACAGGTCAAAATATAATCGCTTTGTGCCTTAACCGGCGTAATAATTACCCTGTGCGGCGAATGTAGCTTGGACGGCTGCCACCGCGGCTTACACGTGCTCGTTTATCATAGCTTGCAGTTGCGCAGGTGTTAGGTTAATGTTATTCCTTCCGTGTCCTCTTCCAGGCATTTTTTGGACAGATTAAAGTAGCCAGTGTTCAGTCGCAGTTATACTTTATACATATCCCATAATATGTATATTATCAATTTCCCGTTATCCCACTATTAGTCCAGAAAAATTTTCGTGCAAAATTGAGGTGTCGTCGGAGAACGTCGTAAGTCGTAAGTACTATCGTCGAAAGTCGGCTTTCCCATAAAAGTCACCGTCGGTGTAGTCATCGTAGTAGAAATCAGGACGTAGCGTGTAGCATCGTTTCGTTGTCGCTTTCCCCGGAACAGTGTGCGTATTAGCGTTCGCATTTTGTATTCGTGTGTGAAATTTTCCTAAGGTTTTTCCGTTAGACTACTTAGACACGGTCTATATATGTATTTATATATATATATATATATATATATATATATATATACATACGAAGCATTCACTTACACAGCAGAGCGAGTATCCCAGGTTGGCACGTGAAAGTTTTGTTTTGGGAATTTGTTTGTTCGTTTGTAACTAAGGTTTCAAGTTGCAGTTTCCAAATCGTTTTTCAAAATGATTCCAGTTCTCTGCAACTCATGGCTCTGATACCAATCTGTCACACCCCCAATTAACCACTAACGGAGTTTATACCGTTAAGGGGTGCGAGCAAACCAGGACCACAACCATTAGATACAAATACTAAACGAATCAGAGTAAGTCCAAATATATTTCATAAAATAAAATCTCAAAATACACAGCGGAAAATATTGTCTTAGCACTAACCACGTGCTTTACAAAATCATTGTTTTGAATTCCCCAAATTGATTTAAACAAAAGTAAGATGTCTTCATGTGCCATGCCAACCCACTCCGGATACTCCTCAGCGATCTGCAAAAGTTTCAACCACGCAAGTGTCAACCTAACGGTTGGTGAGTTCACAGTGGGCTTGTCACGCAGTGGCTCGGTCACATAATCGTATGGTGTCAACATATACTTATGTAATATTTATTTGTGAAAAAGCAATGCTCAGTGATAATACACCAGTCCATAATTATGGTAGCGTGATTTAGTAAAAGTATTGTCCGTAACATACGTTATCGGGTATGTACTAGTTTTGTAAAATTAAAGTGCTCAACCGATATCGCGGGTAGCTAATCCGTTGTTCCATGCACTAAGGAAGTTTGTACCAAAGCTGACTAATAAGTATTGTAGTGGCATCGCCATCATCTATTTTGTTTTGCGGACATACGTCATCGCGGCTTTGCCTCCCCCGTGTCCTCTCGGGATCATGGTCAGATAGGCTGATATTGTACCTCCATGCACCTCCAGTGTCACGAGGCGGAGTTTGTCAAACTCCAGTAGATCTACCCAACATCCCCTCGCTTTACAATTAATGGTACAATTAAGTTGAGGACTTTTTCAGTTATAAGGCAATCCTTAGAAATCATGTGATATCATGTGGTTTAGACTTTAACATACACTAGCCATATTAAAACGTTTTACAGGATTCTCATGAATCTCAAAATGTTTTCAGTTTCGTTTCAGAAATAGTTTGTTTAAGTTCCACAAGTGTTTCCCATAAAACACTCCAAGTTTATCAAAGAGGTGCGTGGCACTCATAAGTTTTCAAGTTCATCAAAGAGGTGCATAGCACTCATAAGGTTGTCAGCATTGTTTTCCATTAAGTTATTCGGTGTGTCCCAAACGGGCTCACAATAAACGGGTTAGTGACACTCACCTTAGGTTGCACTGCTACACTTGTTAAATAATCCAAGTATTGTTTGCTTAACGAAGACCTAAGAACACGTTTAGGTCTTAAGTATTAGTTTGTGTCTAATATTTAACTTACGTCACTATGGCCCATAACATAGCATGTTGGAACTATGACACGACATACCGACACACGACACCGATGGTTGATCATAAACGAGGGTTCACATAACTCAGAAATCAAAGCATGTTTCATTATTGCATAATCAGGTAAGTCATGGCATAGCATTCAAATAAGTTGCACAAGTTTGGGTTTTGGTCTGGTACAGTTTCGCTACACAGTTTCGCTACAGTTTCGCTACGTAGTTTCGCTACAGTTTCGCTACGCAGTTTCGCTACGCAGTTTCGCTATGTGCACGGGCAGCACTTTCGCTAGGGAATACCCGATGACACAGTTTCGCTAGCTAGTTTCGCTCGAAACTGATGACACAGTTTCGCTAGCATAGCTTCGCTCGAAACTGGTTTGAACTTTCGTTCAGGGATAAGGTCTATGGTTGTTTCGCTCGGTAGTTTCGTTACTTAGTTTCACAGGCGACACTATAGTTTCGCTACATAGTATCGCTGTATGAATATTCAAACAGTTTCGCTACATAATTTCGCCCAGAGAACACACAGTTTCGCTAGTCGCGAAAAAACTCGTTTTTAAGACCAAAAATCAATCTAACAGCTTCCATACATCATGTAATTCAATATCTAGCATGCATAAACATTTACGAACATCACAGAGGCAATTTTAACACCTTAAACATGAGTTTTCATCATCAAATCACCAAAAACACATTTTAAGCGTAAAATGACCTAACTAGCATAAATCTTCATTATGGCATGATTTTACACGTAAAGTTGCAGACTTTATGATAGATCTAGCATTCCTAAGCATCATATCAGAAGATCAGACCAGTCTATGAGGGTTTAAGCATGCTTTTTAAGAAAACACATAGAATATGCATGAAAATGGTTTTGGAGACTCACGGTTTGATCTAGGATCCGAATGGGTGATGTCTCGAGGCTGAGATCACGACGGCTCGTGGTGTTTCTCGGCTGACCAGAATTCAGGAGAATGTGTGTGTGTTTTTGAGAAATGGTGTAAGTAAAATGAGAAGATTAGGGTTTTATAAAATATATAGGTCAGGAGCTAGTTTCGCTGGCAGTTTCGCTGGCCAAGCGAAACTGACTCTGAGTTCGTGTGAATCGAAAGTTTGGCTACCGATACCGAGCGAATCTACAGTTTCGCTCGGTAGTTTCGCTGGCAACCAAAAGGACCAATTTACAAAATTAATTAATTAAACACGTTGCACATAATAACAATAAATAAATAAACACATAACACATATGGACGGGTTCGGTGATCAACCAAAGGTCGTGGACGTATTCGGCCTAGTTAAGCATTAGTTACTAAGTTAACACTTATAACGTAACTAACGGAGATTGTCTAACGGAAGTTAACCTCGGAATTCTCGGATGTCACATTCTGTATCGGGACAAGAATGAAGTATTAACTAAGGATGTTGAGATCTATAAACAGAAGAGAGAAAGTGTTCTTCAAGAACTGTTTGCAGAATGTGAGATCAGGAAGTTACAGACTTATGAATATGATGATCTCAATGCAAAGTTCATCAAGTCACAAAAGGAGGTGTTTGAGGCTCAACAAAAGATCAATGATTTGAAATTGGAAATTTTAGAGCTAAAAAGACAAGTGAAGAATTGCAATTTGTCTCCAACATTGCTAAATTTCTTGTACAAGCAGGATCAAAGTTCGGAGAGTTCTAAGAAGGATGATATTCACTTGGTTCCTCAACCAGTGGATTTAATTGAAGTTACTTCTGCTCCGCTTGATTCTAAGGCTGAAGGATATGATTATTCCAAGTTTATTACTCCACCCAAGAAGAACAAATCCAAGTCCAAAGAAAAGGAAAAGTCTTTGGGTGAAGCTCCAAAATGTGTTTCAACGTCTGTATTACTGGAAAATGAGAAAGTGTTTGATAAGGTTGCTTCGAGTTCTTCATCTGCAACCGACGAAGAAAAAGTTTTGATTGAAAAGAACAAGCTGAAGGATATTAAAGACAAATTCACTAGTGTTGCTAAATCAAGAGTTGCTTCAGGTTCTTCGTCCAGTTCTTCAAAGACTCAAGGATCTAAACACAAAGGTTTAGGTTACAAAGTGTTGGAAGAACCGATTCAAGTAAAGAAATCGGTGAAAGCAGACAAGGTTCCTAAAGCAAAAGTTATAAAGAAATTACCATCTCAGAAGGAATTTTCTTATTATTCTGGAAGATCTTCATCTTCAAGGAGTCCAT
This sequence comes from Deinandra increscens subsp. villosa, assembly GCA_039602395.1. Lineage (NCBI taxonomy): Eukaryota > Viridiplantae > Streptophyta > Magnoliopsida > Asterales > Asteraceae > Deinandra > Deinandra increscens. The sequence continues at coordinate 13,469,589 of JBCNJP010000006.1, read as the reverse complement.
CTCCTAGGTATGATTCTTCTGATGGTTTCTTTGATAACTTTCATTCTGAACATTCATCTGATTCTAAAAAATCAAAACAATTTTCAAACAATTTTAGAGAAAGACTTTGTTATGTATGTCGTCAACCAGGACATCTAGCTGTTGATTGTCCGACGACTGCATATATCCACATAACTGCAATATATGTGGATAACAAAGGTCAAATTTTTGATGAACCATGGTCTCCAAAGATTAAATCAATTAGTAAATCGTCTTGGTCTTAATCAAGTACGTCGGTTGAATCTGATTCGGGTTCTGATCAAAAATTAAAACTTTTACAAATATGGAAACCAAAAGTTGTTTCCAAGGCCAACAAGGACTTTGTGGAAGACACCGGGCGAACCGACGCTGTTGATTCGGGTCGATCCCAATGCGACTAATGTTTTATTTGGTGTCAAGCAGGTGTTTCAGGAAGACCTTTCGGTGATTGGAAAATTGTTGATTGTGAAATATCTGTTTTAATTAAATTGAATTTCAAAATCAATTTTGTTTTTCAAAATGCTCATCTGCTAGTATTCGTGTTGGTTGATCATTTTTCTTGTTTTTTACTTCGTCTCATTCTGAGGGGGAGTTTGTTTTTGCAAAAATACAAAAATAGTGTTTTGTTTTTCAAATCGTAAACATGAAAATCTATAAATAGAGTTGTCATTTTTAGGGGGAGAAATTTGAAAAAGACAAAAACATTGAAAAAATGCAAAAAGCCAAAAACATTGAAAAATGAGAAATTGTATCCAACAGGATTGGGAAATGATGGTACATTGGCTAACATTGTCTGACTCATGGATAAAGTAGATGAAAAAGCCATAAGACCATTTGATCGATGTGCAAGGTAGGCTCGGCAAATCAGAAAGTATACAAATGTGATATACACTAAATTTGATGCTTGACCTAGTGGACAACATATTGATGCATATCTCATGATATATCAAGATAAAAGATACGTGAAAAATAAAATGAGAAGTCACTGTGTATACATGTGTTCATTTTGCAAAGATTTAAACTTGTTTGATTTTCTTTATTTTGTCAAACGATCGGACCTTCTCTGCGTGTCGAAAGACCGACCTGATCGTTGTTCGTTTGACGTTCTGCTTTATTTTCTTTGGTGTTTCTTATAACTCATCGGACTTTCTCTGCGTGTACGGGAGTACCGACCTGATTGTTGTTGAGTTATACAATTTCAACTTGTTTTATTTTCTTATTTTGTTAAATCCGGGGCCTTATCTGCGTATCGAAAGATCGACCTTAAGGTAGACGATTTAACGTTCTTATTTCTTTCTGCATGGAACACAGTTGACTATATCATGGTTACAATCATTATGTGATTAAAATCACAAATGAGATCACACAAATGTGATAAGCAAAAGCATGTCTGAGTATGTCTGATAGTGTGGGGTACACTAGTCATTGCAAACTTAATCAATACTTTAACATATCCAGATGTTATGAGTATTATTCTGCCAGAGTTTAAAGTTGGACAAATTATATCTGCAATCGGCATGGCTTATGTGTTACAATAATTGAAATTGAAATGTAGTTCAGCATGTTATGACCAATATGATCCCAAGTTGTGATCTTTCTCACAAAAGACAAAAATAGTGTCTAATTTGGTATTGTTTTATTCTTCATATCAGAAAATACCAAAAAGATTTTAGGTGTGTTTTGATATAAAGTTTCTAAAAGCCAAAAAGATTTTGTTTCTGATTTGTTTTCGATTGATTAACACGAAATACAAAATCAAAATATCTTGGAGTCTCGAAGAGACATTTTGCACCAAGATTATTTATGTTGGCAGGTTTCTAAGCGGGAAGAGAACATCACATCTTCAAGTCTTATGAAGTTTGTTGATAAAGAGATTACACACGATGCAATATCAAGAATTCAAGATTGAACTCATTGTCAAGATCGAGGAAGAGTTTGATTGAAGATACATGATACAAGTTTGATAGAGAAGATGATACTGCACATGTCGTGGAGGAGTTTGTTGATAGATGGTCCTTGATCGTCATGTGAAGTATTGAATACAAGACGAATCACGCATTATAGCTGAGGTCCGAACTCCCAGCGAACCTGGATTTCGGACGGCTCCGAATGTGTGGCCGAACCTCAGGTTCGGCCGGTCGTATTTCAGTCCTATAAATATGTGTATCTTGTGTTGTATTCAGGAAGGGTCTAACAGTCTGAGTTTCCGTGTCATATTCTCTGATTGTACTCTATGGTTATCTCTGTGGTTAATACAAGTTAATTGTATTTACTCTTTGTGTTTCATCTCGTATTACATTGATTTCATTACGACTACGTAGAAGATCCGTACGCTCACACACTTTCAACGATCAATTAGTCTTCATGGTTAGGCTTGTGGTTGGTGTTTAATTGTAGAGGATAGTTGGTTTAAATAACACAGTGGTTTGGCGGAGGGTCTTTGTTCCTCGCAGAAAGGAGAAAAAGAAAAGAAGGGTTTTTTGATTTCTTTAGAAAGGAAAAAGATGGTGAATATTTGTGTGCGTGTGTTCGGCTTTCACGGAGGATGCATGGAGGGTGTGATGTGGTATATTACTCATGAAATAGTTTTATATATATAGGGAGCTAGAGATATCTGCAAGTTGTTCGAGATTATTTTTGATTTTATCCGTATGCAATCATGTTGATGATTTATTATAAACTATTATACTTATTCAATTGAAGAGTTTATACGTCGGTGAAAAAAAATCTGAACTAGAAGAAATAGGTTTAATACCCAAGTCGGCTAAGGTAGGGGGTTGATTCTTTTGGGGTGGGTTCTGGGGCGTTGAGCCTTGAACGTAATGTCTCAAGTTTGGTCATAAATAGGTCTAATATGAGATTCTTCGGGGGTAAAAACACTAGATTTAAGCGGTATAATTTATACCCTCTTGGGGTGGGAAATTATAAGTATGTAGCGTGAGCGAGCAGGGTATAAAAATTTTCATCCCGGATTATAAAGATAGTGTAAAATATATACCTACTAATATAATTATAAACACTACACTTATATATTTTTCTACCCCCGATTACTCATATTTTGTCTTGAAATCTTGACTTGTAGACGCTTACAAAATTAGAGAAGTTTTTCATGGATAATGTCTGACCAAATATTTAATTAACTAGACCATAGTTAATAAATGCATAAAAATAATACTTAATTTATTTGAATAATAATTAAATATTAACCTGAAATTTGAGATCGTCACATGAAATTTCGTCCCGAAATTTGAGTCAAGACGTCACTGATTTTCATATAGAGAGGGGTATTTCTTTTTCATGTGATCTAGGCTCTCCCATTTAAACTCGGGTCCTCGCCTAGAAATCCATCGGACTTTGACCAACTTTACACGACTACGCCGTGTCTTATGAATCCTCCAGTCAGTAATTTCTACTATTTGTTCCACAAAATTCAATTTGTCATTCACTTGAATTTCCTCTATTGGTGTTGTAAGAGTTTCGTCAGATAAGCACTTCTTCAGATTTGACACATGAAAAGTGGGATGCACAATGCTAAGTTCTTCTGGTAACCTGAGTTTGTAAGCTACTGGACCTATCCTTTCCAAGATTTCAAAAGGACTAATATATCTCGGGTTTAACTTTCCACGCTTTCCAAATCTAGGTACACCTTTCCACGGTGACACTTTTAACAAGACCCTGTCTCCGACTCTAAACTCTAACGGTTTCCTTCGAATGTCAGCATATTTCTTTTGTCTATCTTTTGATTATACAAATCTTATTGTTGGTTTCTTGAATAATCTCCTGGTCCAGTGAGCCGATTTTCCCCGACTTCAGCCCAACACAAAGGTGATCTACACTTTTGTCCATACAAGAATTCATATGGTTCACAATTAATGCTCGAGTGATGACTGTTATTGTAAGAAAACTCTACCAACAGTAGGTGAGTATCCCAGTTCCCGCCAAAGTCTATTACACATGCCCTTAACATATCTTCTAGGGTTTGAATTGTTCGTTCACTTTGACCATCCGTCTGTGGATGCTAGGCCGTACTCATGTCCAATCGAGTACCTAGTGCTTCTTGTAATGTCTGCCAAAATCTCGAAGTAAAACGACTGTCCCGATCAGAAATGATAGATTTTGGCACTCCATGCTTGGCCACAATTTCCTTGATGTACACCTTGGCCAATTTCTCCATCTTATATGTTTCTTTTATTGCACGAAAGTGTGATGACTTTGTGAGCCTGTCAATGATTACCCAGATGGAATCGTGTTTTTCTCTGGTTAGGGGTAATTTGGTGATGAAATCCATAGAAATCTATTCCCATTTCAATTCTGGAATTTCTGGTTGTTGTAACATTCCTGATGGCTTTTGATATTCTGCTTTTACTTTGGAACACATTAAACACTTACTAACGTATTCATAGATTTCTATTTTCATGTTTGGCCACCAATGCAGTTTCTTCAAGTCCTGGTACATTTTATCGGAGCCTGGATGTACCGAATATCTCGACTTATGAGCTTCATCCATAACTTGTCTCTGTAAGTTTCAAAACGGGGTACCCAGATTCTGTCCATGAAGTACCGGGTCTGATTCTGTCGAATCTCAAACTGTTTTTCCACGCCTCGAAAAGCTTCATTCTTTACGTTTGGTTCTGTAAGAGCCTCCAATTATTGATCACGAATCTGAGACGGTAGATTTGAGTAGATGGTCATGCCTAAAGCCCTTGTTCTTCTTGGTTTAACTCGCTCCTTACGGCTAAGGGCATCAGCCACCACATTTGTTTTCCCATGTTGATATTTGATTTCACAACCGTAATCATTTAATAACTCTACCCAACACCTCTGCCTCATATTCAATTCCTTTTGATTAAATATGTGTTGCAGGCTTTTGTGATCGGTAAAGACTGTACACTTGGTCCCGTATAGATAGTGCCTCCAAATTTTTAATGCAAACACCACAGCTCCTAGCTCAAGATCGTGGGTAGCGTAGTTCTTCTCATGATCCTTTAGTTGTCGTGATGCATAAGCGATGACCTTTTCCTGTTGCATTAGTACACATCCTAAACCTTGATGCGACGCATCACAATAGACGACAAAGTCTTGAGTCCCGTGAGGTAGTGATAGAATACGTGCACTAGACAACATACGCTTTAATAACTGAAAAGTAGATTCTTGCTTCTCACCCAAGTCAAACTTTTTATCCTTCTGAATTAGAGTCGTTAACGGTTTTGCTATTTTCGAGAAATTTTCGATAAATCACCGGTAATACCCTGCTAGACCCAAAAATTGTCTGATCTCTCTTGGAGTTCTAGGTGCTTCCCAATTCTTAATTGCCTCTACTTTTGCGGGATCTAGGTAAATTCCTTCATGATTCACCACATGACCAAGGAATTGTACTTCTCGAATCCAATATTCACACTTGGAAAACTTAGCATACAATTGCTCCTTCTTGAGCAATTCCAAAATAAGTTTGAGGTGTTGCGCATGCTCTTCTTTAGATTTTGAGTAGATTAGAATATCATCGATAAGGACCGCATGCGCATTTGTACACCCTATTCATTAAATCCAAGAAGACTGCAGGTGCATTTGTTAGTCTAAAAGGCATTACTAGAAACTCGTAATGTCCATAGCGAGTTCTGAACGCCGTCTTCGAGACATCTTCGTCTATAACCTTAAGTTGATGATAACCTGATCGAAGGTCTATTTTTGAATAGCAACTTGAACCTTGTAGTTGATCGAATAGATCATCGATCCTAGGGAGTGGGTAACGGTTCTTAATTATCACCTTATTTAGCTCCCGATAATCGATGCACATCCGAAATGACCCATCCTTCTTCTTTACAAACAACACTGGAACGCCCCAAGGTGATGAGCTTGGTCTAATAAACCCCTTGTCTAACAACTCCTGAAGTTGGTTAGACAACTCTTGCATCTCAGACGGTGCTAGGCGATAAGGAGATCGTGCGATAGGAGCAGCTCCCGGTGTTAAGTTAATCTGAAAATCCACCTGTCATGTTGGTGGAATTCCTAGAAAATCTTCTAGAAACACCTCCGGGTAGTCTCGTACAATTGGTATATCTGATATTTTCCTTTCTTTCGACTTCTTCTCCGTTACGTGTGCCAAAATAGCATAGCAACCCTTTCGTAGAAACTTTCGAGCCTTTAAACATGAGATTATATTTAACGTTGTTCCACTCCTTTCACCTTGAATCATGAGTGTTTCACCATTTGGAAGTGGCATTCGTACTTTCTTCTCATGACACACTATTTCCGCCCGATTGTTAGACAACCGATCCATCCCGACCACTTTGTCAAAACTACCGAGTTCTACGGGTAATAAATCAATGCTAAAAGGTTGGTCATCTAAAATTATAGTACACCCTCGTACTATTTCACTAGCTTCAATTATTTTTCCATCAGCTAATTCTATAGAATATTTTTCACTTAATTTAACGGGTCTAATATCAATGAATGGACAAAAATCAGCTGATATAAAACTCTTATCTGCACCCGTATCAAATAAGACCGAAACGTAAAGATCGTTTAAGAGGAACGTACCCATCACAATGTTCGGGTCCTGGCGCGCATCTCCCGCGCCCATCACAAAAGCTCTTCCATGATTTCCCCCATTCAACTTTGGGCAGTCCCTCTTGATGTGTCCCGGGGCGTTGCACTCAAAACATTTCAGTGCTGGCTTTGTAGCTCCCACCAGAGCATTTCCCTCTGTGGTATTTATGCAGTTCTTGGCCCAGTGGCACGGCTTCTTGCATCTAAGGCAGGTGTCACGGTCACACAGACCAGTGTGAGGGTTGTTGCACTTTGTACACAATGGCAAGTTGTCGTTGTACTGCTTCTTAACTGGTGGTCCGGTGGTTACGTAGGCCTTAACGGTTCCTTGATTTTGTTGTTGATAGCTCCCATGTCCTTTTACCGCGTTGCCCTGATTGTACCCCTTGTTATCATTCCACTTTCTCTTGAAGTCATTCCCTTTTTCCACCGCCTTCTTGACAAGTAACCCTTTTCGTATAGCTTGATCTGTCAATTTCTGTGCAATTCGTGCTGCACTATTTATAGAATCTGGGCGAGAAGAGGTTACGTTCCCCTGGATCTGTACTGGGAGTCCCCAGATGTATCTCTCATTTCTCTTGTATTCAAGGCTGACTAGCGTAGGGCACAAGAATGCCAGTTCGTGAACACGGGTGGTGTAACCCACAATGTTTGCACCCTCCATGGAATGCTTCCAGAATTCTTCTTCCATCTTTTGTATTTCGGTCCTCAGACAATAAACGTCTCTTATCAATCATGTGAACTCTCCCCATGCCATATGATTTGCAGCATCGTCATCGAGTTCCACCATGATAAAGCGCCATCTTGGAAGGTACCCGCTGCGTACTTCACCTTGATCTCTTCAGCACAATTACTTATACTAAACACGGTTTCTAGCCTTTCTATCGAACGCACCAGGCCAATGGCTCCCTCAGAGCTATTGAAATAACAGGGTTTACCGTCGAGGAAACTCTTGTATGAACATGTCCGTCCTCCTTCCCCTCCCACTGTTCATGACACGTTAAGTTAAATTTTCTATTTCAAGAAAATAATACTCAGTGTTAACCACGAAATCTTGGGTATTTCCAGATACCTCCATTAGTTCCTCCTCCAGTACCGCTCGTATTGGTCGTGACACGAGTAGCTTCATAGTTAGCTATAGCGGCAGCTACCTGTTCCGCTACTAGCTGATTGATTTGTTCTTGGGTCATGATAGGGTTTGGTTCCAGATTGTTTTGTCTTGTTGCTCGTTTTGGTGCCATGCTTCTTCAAAACAAAGATTTAAATTATAAGGTTATTATGACAATTTATCTATTATACCCGTAAATATATATACCATGGTTTTCCATAATTTACTTCACCAATCACGTAAGTATGTAAACAACAGTCATACTATATAACACGATTTGTATAAACAAGTCACTTTTCCAGATTTTTGTTACACCCCAGTTTCATGACTCCAGATTATAGCAAAATTATCTGGATCACTAGGTTTTAGTAGTATGCATCTAGTAGTCCATGATGTTACGTTCACCTACAAAATATAAAAGTTATAATATCCAATTTTCCAGCTATTAAATAGCCAGAACAAAATTTGAGTTAATCTAACGATCTAACTCGGTGGAGGAAAGTGCATCGCCATAAAAGTCCCAATGGTGCCAATACAAGTCTCGTGATGCATCCCCTTCTCATGCGCCTCAGCCGCCTCTCGTTCTACCGCAATTACCCTCATCCTAAGATTGTGAATCTCCATCTTTTGTTGTGTCGTAGCCGACGATGTTGCGTTCATCATCTCCTCAACCTTCTGTAGTCTAGCATATAGTCCGCTCAACTCCCGGTCACGACGATCTATCTCCATCCTTAGCAGATCTATATGAATGGAATTTTCATCATGCCTACTCTCTGAATCACGATCAGACATACATGGTGCCTTAGTGTTGGACGGTCCACATGTCTCAAATGCTGGTGCAATTCTCCCAACGCTCTCGTCATCCGAAACAGCACGGAATGCTTTCATATTTGCGGCCCTCGTTCATGACGGGAACTTCTTGTAGGTGTTCGTCTAGTGGGCTATCTGGTATGACTGCATCAGCAATGCCATTCATGTTACCGCCTTCTTCGTATACTGGAAATTCTCCGTCAGCTTGTTCTTCAATCCCTGGTACGTGCTCTTGATCCCAATCAAATACATTACCCAGCACCAACCCCTTAGTGGGATTCGTGTTAACTATTACACCAGAATTATCCTCAGAGGATGATAGGTTTACAAAATTTCCAGGATTCATCTATAAACATGTAAAACTCAAACATGAGTGATATAAATTAAAATAAAATATATGTTACAAGTAAATATATCTAGCACATCTATAAATATGTGTAACACGTCTACCCGACACAAGAGAACCAACCGGTTATAGTCTAGGACCTCTAATGCACCCTTGTTCTCTATAACCATTGGCTCTGATACCAATCCATCACACCCCGTTGAAAAAGTTTGCGGAAGCATCGGGTTTGACCATCATGGATCATAGCAATAGTTATAAAGAACGACAACTATATGATTTAAAACCACTCTTTATTTTGATAGCTTAGTATACAATAATTTTATTATACAAAACAAAAGTTATAATATGATTTCATAACACAATGGGATTTTATTTAAAAACATATGCAGACAATTGCTAATACGAATCCATCCCGACTGACTTGTCCTAAGTTGCAACGCCAACATCCAACGCGAATCAATTACCTGAGATTAACATATTTGAAAGGTCAACATAAAGTTGGTGAATTCACAGGTTTTGATAACTTGATAAACAAAGGTTAGTTTCAAAACAATGTTTTCCTGGTACATATACAAGTATCCCAGAGATTTACCATGTTATATTATATTTAATAATAACACAAGTTTTACTACCATGAGTCCTTATAACGCTGCTTGACCTTGTTTCCAGATTAATGCCCCACTGATGTTATATAGCACACATCAACCAGAAATGACTACTTAAGTACTCGTTTGACTACCCATCACAGTTAGAGCGACTAACCACAAGTAGGGTCGTCACACCCAATGGATCTATTCTAAATTAACACGCTTCATTCCTTATATTTTCGTTATAAGCTAAAGGGTACTACGGATGCTATACCAGATATCAACTCATGTAATAAGATACACCACTTGTAATATGCAAATCACGAGTTTTTATATGCAAACTTCCTCAAGAAATATATTAAAAGAGGCCGTGAACTCACTTGTGCTAGTTAACTTTTTGAAAGTACTTGAACTGGTCCTGAGAAAAGATTTTCCTACACACGTCCTATAATACATTATGCTGCATTAACTCAACATATTCTTCAGAGAATAATACTCCGGGTTCATCCGACACTCGAATCGCTGTAGATTATTTTTAAAAAAATCTTTATAAAAACCAGTTTTGTCAATTACTTTTTAATATATATATATATATATATATATATATATATATATATATATATATATATGTATTCACAAATATATATAAGTTAATGTCATACTAAAATAATGTCCCAAAAATACGTAATACACTAATATATTAACGTTTTCTTGATAATAAACTCGTTAGCCTAAACGTCCCAACTTACAGTTAGTACGAACTGAATTAACTATTACTATTTACTTTATTCTACTCGTTCATCCTTTAATATTTGTAAATCCTAAATATTTAGAAGAAAATACATAAATAACAAAAATCAAACGTTCAGTATACTTACGAAGTTATTTCATATAATGTCTAGTAATTAGTTTACACATTTATATATAATATATGTATTATCTAAGACTTGCATAAATAAATAAGAAAATAAAAAAAACAAACAGATTGTCCAAGGATAAGAATTGACGTAATGCTCCTAGTTAAACCCATTCTCAGTTGAATGATTTATCTTGCCAAGTTTATAAATGACGTCATCCAAGTAAATGTTTGATATTTCTAAAAGTAAATCGTGCATTGTCTGTCTGATGCACAGTAAAACACTTTGATAGTTTTTAAATTTTAGATATATGTTGTTGTATAATGAATTGTTAACTTTTTTTAGTTTTTAACCACGAAGCTTCGGCAATTGGGTCCAATCTAGTCCGACCCATGAACTGGTAAAATGAGTGGTTCGTTGTCGGGTCCAATTCTCTAAACATTAGAAAAATATCCAATTCTCTAAACATTATACTGGTATTCAGTTACATCAACTTAGACTTTATTTAATCCAAGAGTGAAGTTATAAAAATTAAAGAAACACATTGCTTTTATATTTTTATATGTGCTCTTTTTATCCCCTCTTGGCTTTCTCAATTTACTTTTTTTTTATTCAAGTCATAGGCATGAGATTTTTGTCCATAATAACGTCGAGTTAAAATAAAAAGATTTCACTTTGTTTTAAATTGGATGAACACAAAAAAAGCGATAACTAATATTTGAAATAGTATAAGTTTTATACCTTGTGTTAGCTCCAAAAACTACGTGCAAATGATTGACGATCAATCAGTCTTCATGGTTAGGCTTGTGGTTGGTGTTTAAGTGTAGAGGATAGTTGGTTTAAACAACAAAGTGGTTTGGCGGAGGGTCTTTGTTCCGTCGCAGAAAGGAGAAAAAGAAAAGAAGGGGTTTTTTATTTCTTTAGAAAGGAAAAAGATGATGAATTTTTGTGTGTGTGTGTTTGCCTTTCACGGAGGATGCATGGAGGGTGTGATGTGGTATTTTACTCAAGAATAGTTTTATATATATAGGGAGCTAGAGATATCTGCAAGATTTCAAGATTATTTTTTATTTTATCCGTATGCAATCATGTTGATGATTTATAATAAAATATTATACTTATTTAATTGAAGAGTTAATACGTCGGTGAAAAAAATCTGAACTAGAAGAAATAGGTTTAATACCCAAGTCGGCCAAGATAGGGGGTTGATTCTTTTGGGGTGGGTTGTGGGGCGTTGAGCCTTGAACGTAATGTCTCAAGTTTGGTAATAAATAGGTCTAAAACGAGATTCTTCGGGGGTAAAAACACTAGATTTAAGCGGTATAATTTATACCCGCTTGGGGGTGGGAAATTATAAGTATGTAGCGTGAGCGAGCAGGGTATAAAAATTTTCATCCCGGATTATAAAGATAGTGAAAAATATATACCTACTAATATAATTTGAACACTACACTTATATATTTTTCTACCCCCGATTACTCATATTTTGTCCTGAAATCTTGACTTTGTAGACGCTTACAAAATTAGAGATGTTTTTCCCGGATAATGTTTGACCAAATATTTAATTAACTAGACCATAGTTAATAAATGCATAAAAATAATTTTTAATTTATTTGAATAATTATTAAATATTAACCTGAAATTTGAGAGCGTCACAGTGTCCACAAGACCGACCTGATTGCTAGGTATTTGAGTTTCTGTTTTATTTTTGTATGACTCATCAAGGATTATTAAATCTCTAAGAAAATTTGCTTCTATATGATAAACATGATGATTTTCCAGTAGTTCTGATAGAGTGGAGGCCAAGTTATCAGTGCATGATAATATTACTTTAAGCATATCTGAAAACGATTAAAATGATTGGTGCATGCTAAATTAAACATAAATGTTGTATTTGCGATTATCTTGGCTTGCATGCTGATTAAGACCGAAATTGAAATGTGCTAGATGCGTTATGTCTGATATGATCTAGCGTCGTGATCTTTCTCGCAAAAGAAAAAAAAAATAGTGTTTGTTTCTGTATTGCATTTACATTTCATTTCAAAAAAATCAAAAAGATTTTTTGTGTGTTTTAGTATAAAATTCATAAAAGTTAAAAAGATTTTACATCTTTTTTGTTTTCGATTGATCGACACAAGATACGAAAAACATTATCAAAAATATATCTTGGATTCTCAAATAGAAGTTTTGCACCAAGATTATTTATGTTGGTCAGGTACTAAAAGAAAAGAGTTAATCACAACTTCAAGTCTTCTGAAGATGTTGATAAGGATGAAAGAAATCGTACATCGTCAAGATTTCAAGATCAAGCTACCATCAAGTTGAGGGGGAGTTTGTTCGAAGAATATGTTTTAACTGGTGAACAGATACTGCACATGACGAGGGGGAGTTTGTTGATACCTAAATTATGCGACACGTGAAGTATATGAACGAGACGATGTGACGATCAAAGACAAGTTCATGTTGCTCGCCGAACTAGGTCCGAACCTGAGGTTCGGACCGGGCGAACTTGGAGTTCGGCGGAGGTTCGGCCCAGATGTGTATAAATAGGAACTTGTGCTTTGAATGTTGTAACGATGAGAGAATACTAAGAGTGACCAGATCTTAACTATTTTTTGTTGAGAGTGTTTCTCTGTTTGAGCTTATTAGAGAGTTTGTAATTGAGTCTTTGTTGATTTCAATAAAACAAACTATTTGTTGTTGAGAGTGTTTCTCTGTTTGAGCTTATTAGAGAGTTTGTAATTGAGTCTCTGTTTGAGCTTATTAGAGAGTTTATATGAGAGCTTATTAGTAAAGTTTGTCTTATGGTATTTCAGATACGTGAGCCAGCCCTTGTCCGGCTAGTTTTGTTTATTTTTCATTTTTAAGTCTTATACTTCTATTTTATGCACTTTAGCCCCCTGAACGTTTATCCTTTTATCATTTTATGTACCAAAACGTTATGGGACATATTTCTAATATTTTTAGGGCTCGGGATACGTTTGATAACGTATATATATACATACGTATATATTTTTACTTATTTTTCATTAACTTGCGTTTTAGCCCCCCATACTTTTATATACTTATCATTTCATGTTTCAACTCATGTTAGGATATATTTATAATAACTTCTAAGCCCTCATATAAATTCATATAAATACATAATTTTACGTATAATACTCATATACGTTACATATTTATTCATTTTTAACTATCCAATTAACATAAGGATACGTTATTATTTATTTTTCACGCGTTTAACTAGTCGAACACATATTTTCATGTATATATTCATCAAATGAATATTTCACATGCATTTAAGCTATTAGAATATGTATATACTTACACATATATCTAATATGATGAAATCACGTAAAGGTATTTTCCTCTAGTTATCAGTCATACCTATCATATCAACTTCTAAACACGTATTTCATTTTGATATCACATATATCAATTATCCTTGCTATAAAACACGTATTTATTTCATTTCATCTATCAACATGTGTATTATTCACAAACCCTACCTTTTATCAATTCATTACCTGTTAATAAGTAAACATGCATTTTTACATAAGTTTCATCACGTTTGGCTATCTAACACATATATCATATGTATCTATAACCTAAACACGTATAACATTTGAAATTCATTTCCCTTTACCCATTTATCAACCCATAAATCATATCAATATACGTTTTAGCTACTTAACAAGTATAGCACACATATATAATTCAAGTCATAAAATTTTGGGATGTTACAGAATTTGATAGAACTGTAGAAAATTAGGCCTCGAGGGCTCCTGAGTTGAGAGAATTCGAGCAGTGAAGTTTCGGGTTCGTATATAGGGATTTTGAGAGATTGATTCATAAAATTGGAGCTCAAAGCTGATGGATTTGGAGTGATTCTTATACTAACAGAGGCGAAATATAGAGGGGACATGACACCAGCTGAGTAATCGAACCAAAATGACACGAATCAAGGCTAAATCGTAGGTTTAACACGAAGAAAGGCTAGCTGCCACGTTCAGATCTGGGTCGTGTACCGCTAAAAAAGAAAAAGGAAACTCGCTGGTCCGTGAGTCTACCTTTTTGACCATATTTTTAAATTTTACAATTTTGGCCCCTACAGATTGATTTTTGGCAGTTTTGGCCGCCGAACTTTGATAAATTGGCACTTTTTAACCCCAAAACTTATAAAATATATTTTTATATAATTTCTAACTTTGGGATATAAATATTTCATTTTTTATAATTTACGAAACTTCTGGTTAGTACGTAATCACATGAAAATGAGTCGTAACTTCGTTATTTTGCATTTTAACCTTAATTTTTTGTAAAACATCATAAATATTTATTTGTGTATATTATTTTCCACAAATATTATGTATGTTTGATTTGCTCAAATTTTCCGGTTGAATAACGAAAGTGACTTATTCACAAAAATCAAAATCGGAACGGATTAAAATGAATATTCGTTGATCGAGTTGTAAAAATTTGTAAACACATTGTAAGTCCTAAAACACTTTGATTAACCTATCTTGTCAATAATAATGTATCTCACTTAAAATCAAGTTTTCGGGCCCGTCGGGTGTCGGTTTTTATCCTGGTTTTTTTCCAAATTCAAGTCTTTCAACAAGGAATATTTTGGTAGGACTTAGGCATCATTTTTCTTACTAAAATTTACTGCTTTCCATCAAAAAGTTTCTGGTCTAATTAGTTTAACAACTTAGGGCCAAAATCAAAGGTTATAAGGTGTACTTTTTGTGTTTAAAAGTTCCTATGGTGATTTTAAGCATAAGTAATCTTGCTAACTTCAAAATGATATATTTTGACTATTTGTGTGTGACTAAACCAAGTCATAGGTTCCAAGACTTCAACATTCACCAAATGACATCATTACTACCAAAACACATAAAGTAAACTACAAATTTTTTGCAACTACGCAAGGGCATGTGTATCATCTTCATGGAACTAAGTTTCATGCATGATTTTGTAAAGAAATAACTAGCAAGATCATAGGTGAGTAAACTACACATAATATCTTGAACACAGTAAGCTTTTATGAACTAAAGTTTGAGTTTAGGCACCAACACTAGTCAAGACTTGCAAATGGAGTGTTCCATACATGAAAATGAACTAGGATTATGAGTTAGAGCATGATTCCTACAAGAAAAGTGAAGTAAAACACTCACAAACTTGGAAGAAAATCAAAAATGATAATGATAGAGGTGGTTTCTGGACTCCTTGAGGCTCCTAGCACCTTGATTCTTCAAGAACTTAGATGATTTAGTGGAGAAATTTTAGAGAGATAGTAAAGAGAGAGAGAGGGCTGTCGGTTAGATGAAGGAAAAGGGTGAGAGGATTTTCTTAGAAGTGTTTATGTGTAAATGGGGGCTAGGATTCTTTAAGATGTTTATATATGAGGTTTATTTGTGATAAAGGGGGTGTTTGGGGTTTGAAATGTGTTAATAACACATAAAATGTATAAGTGTTTGTGTGTGTTGATGTTTAGCCGAGAAAAGAAAAAAAAGAAAGGGAAAAGGTTACGGGTTCGACTCCTTTTGGTGGTCGGCTCGATGAGGTGCACAAGAGGAGGTTCCAACTTGATGGAGTAAAGTTGAGATGTGCATAATTGGGGATAGGGAACCGGTTCCATCAACAAGAGAGTGAAAGGGAGTGTTGGAGGGAAATGTATATCCAATGAGCAAAAGAGCATTGTACTTGGGGAGACAACTCTCCCCTATGTTGTCATGAGGATCTAAAGTGCTAGAGGTGTGTAAGTCTTTACATGTTTGGCATCTCCCAAGTCAACTATAGCAAACAAATTGGAAGTAAAGGTGGTGGTGGATTGTTCTTTTTGGATGAAAACCGGCAAGAGGGAAAAGAAAAGGGACGCGGGGTTGATCCCGTGACCAAACCGGGTCACAAGGAAAGAAAAAGGAGAAGGGAAAGAAGAGGGCAACGGGTTCGAATCCCACGGGGACTGGATGGAAAAAATTAAAAGGAGGCAGGGGAGAGAACCGGCTATGGGGAAAGAAAAAGGGAAAGGAAAAGAAACGGGGTGTGAGGCTCGAACTCTAGTTCCATCGGGTGGCGCGTCATAAGAAAATAAAAGAAAAGGGATCGGGTTAGACGATTATAAATACACGGATGGATCTTTCTACTGCATGATTCGATCAACACGATGAACACAAACGTAATAAAGCAATGCTTTATTGATTTCACTTAGAGATTACAAAGAGTTCTAGAGAGAGAGACACACACTCAGTTTACACACAGTTAACAGAATAAGAATGACAGAACTTCCTAACTCTCTCTAACACGAACTATTTATAGTAACCACTTAGTCCAGCGTACCAACCAACATACCATTGGTACCTTTGTTCCGTACCAACTGGTATGGCCCATGGTACGCAGACCCTAAGACTCACACAATAATGCTCTGATCTAGATACAGTACACGAGACACATGGTAGCATAGGAATATGCTCTAACAAATTCCCCTTAACGTGTAGTGTATCTATGCTAACTAAACTTCAGTCTTCAATCTTCAACATCGCTGCATCCGATCTTCAACTTGAACTTTCTTGACAGCAATAGAGCTTGCATGGCTGGATCAGAACTTGAACAATCTTTGAACTTTAAGATCTATTTGTGAAAGATACTACAAACTCCTCATTTCACCATGCTTGAGTCTTATCACACAGAATCTGCAATTTCAGAAGACAAAAATGCGGATTTTTTTTCTTTTGAAAATTAATTTAATTTTGGCGCAATACTTCTCTTCGAGAATCCAAGATATAGTTTCGAAATCATGATTTTGTATCTTGTATCGATCGGTCGAAAAAAAATAAGAAACAAAATCTTTGTGACTTTTCGAAACTTTACATCAAAACACACCGAAAATCTTTTTGATTTTTCAAACTTTAAGGTAAAACACACCTATAATCTTTTGGAATTTTCAGAAATGAAAATTAAATGTAATACTGAATCAAAGAGTATTTTTGTCTTTTGCGAGAAAGATCACAACTTGGGATCATATTGAACATAACATGTTGAACTACACTTCAATTTCAATTACTTCAGCACACAATTCATGTTGATTGCTGGTATAATTTGTCCATCTTAAACTCTGGCAAAATCATACTCATAACATCTGGATATGTTAACGTATTAATTAGATTGCTTTGACCAGTGTACGCAACACTATCAGACATACTCAGATATGCATTTGCTTATCACACTTTGTGACTTCACTTGTGATTTAACACATAGCGATTGAATTCATGATATCGTCAACTGTGTTCCATGCAAAAATAAATAAGAACGTTAAATCGTCTACCTTAAGGTGGATCTTTCGATACGCAGATAAGGCCTTGGATTTAACAAAATAAGAAAATAAAAACAAGTTGAAATTGTATAATTCAACAACAATCAAATCGGTCTTCTGGACACGCAGAGAAAGTCCGATGAATTATACGAAACACCAATGAAAATAAAGCAGAACCTTAAATGAACAACTATCAGGTCGGTCTTGTGGATACGCAGAGATAGTCCGATCATTTAAGAAAATAAAGAAAATCAAAAAAGTTTAAATCTTTGCAAAAAGAACACATGTATACAGAGTGACTTCTTCATTTATTTTTTCACATATCTTTTTCTTGATATCTTGAAATACGCTTCAAGATGTTTTTTACTTGGTCAAGCATTAGTATTTAATGTATATCACATCTGAATACTTTCTGATTTAATGTCGAGCCTGCCAAGCACATCGAGTAATGATCTTATGGCTTTTTCGTCAAATTTATCCATGAGTTAGACATGTAAGCCAATGTACCATCATTTCCCAATTATGCCGGATACAATTTTTCATTTTTTTAATGTTTTGTATGTTTCTAGTTTTCTCCCCTTAAAATGAAAACTCTATTTTTTTATTTTTTATTTTTTATTTTTTATTTTAACAAAAACACAAATACACTATTTTTGTTTTTTTCAATTTTTTCCCCCTAAACTACAAACGGAATGTAAAAGACAGAAAATTGATCGTTCGATACTGATACCTTTCAGTTTAATCTATCAGAAAAAACTTTCAGTTTTGTATTATGAAGCATTGAATTTAAATTACGTAGGAAACTCCACTATCAGTAACTGCTTGAAGCTTGAACTTGACAATCACCGACAGGTCTTCTTGAAGTACCTGCACACAGGACAAAATGATTAGTTTTTAAATGACCCAAAGCAAACAGCTTCTGGTCGGCCAGTGTCTTCAGTAAAATCATTTGGAGCTTTGCAGACCAACTTAGGTCACCGCTGCATTGTACCTTTTTCAATTTGAACTGAGTCATCATCAGGTAATGAACCACCAACAGTTGAATCACATTTGAAAAATTGTTTCTTTTGAGATAAAATTTTGAAGGTGTTGACTCAGTAAAAACTCTGCCTGATACATCAATAAAAGTGGTAGATTTATCAGAAAATGATCTTTTACAATTTTAGGACAATTTTGTGCCATGTGGCCTTTTCGGCGACATTGATAGCACAAACGATATGATCACTTTGATTTCCGTTAGTCCTGAAATGCATGACACACATAATCAGATTCAAAATTATCATAGAAATCATAAAAAAGTTGAAATTAATTAGCATGCACCCATTTTGAAGTAAGACTTTGAGGAGTAGTGTTTGAACCAGATGAAGAAGAATATTTGAATTATTGATCAACTCTTGAATAACTCTCAAAAGACTTCTTCTTTTGTTGTTTACCCCCGAAACCTTTCTCCATGGTAGAAATGAAAACCTGAGCCAAGTAATAAATTTGATCCATATTGGTATCCTTCTTTTCTTTTAGAATATTCTTTGGCAGATTTTGCTTGTCTTTCTTCTCACCTTTCTAATTGTTACTACCCAAATCTGAACGTTTGTAACCAGGTAGCTTTGACAATTCGACTTGAGACTTAGAAGAACCAGCTTGAGCAACTTGAGTAAATGTAGCTATAATGCCCTTTAAGTTGTTTGCTTGAACCAACTCAGCAGTAACGTTTTCTTCAGATACTTTCTTCTCATCTTTCTCAACAAACTTTTCAACTAAAATAGTTTCATCATCTAAAACAGTTCCATGAGACACAAATTTGACTGGTATTATCACCATTTGTCTGATTTTCAATCTTCTTGATAGATGACTTGGAATTCTTCTTTTCAGATTTTTCTGTAGCAAATTCAGAATAATCTCCATTTGCTTCGAAAGATTTGACATCGACCAGAGAATCAGTTTGAATAACTGGATGTGGAATCTGATTGTACTCTTCTCCTCCAAAAAAAATCTTGAAATTCTCATCTTTGCACAAGTAACTTGTGAAAGAATGTGAATTCTTCAGATTATTCATTTGCTTGTTAAGATCCAAAAACTCAACATTTAAATCTGATATTTTCTTCTGTGCTTCACCCAAAGCCTTTTCTGAATCGATTAACTGTTCTGAAGCTCTGTTGAACATAAACTTTTCTCTTCTCATATTATCATGTGCATCATACACTTCTTGTGTAATTGTATCCACTTGTCCCTTATAAATGTCTACATTCCTTATCAACAACTTGTTTTCTTTTGTCAAGTTTGTGACTTTATCTTATAAACCAGAATGTGCAACTTGATATTCTTCTTCCAAAGCAGTAACTTCATCATAAGGTTTCTAAATTTCATCTCCTTGAAACTTTTCAATTCTTCAGCTCTCCTTTTTTCAACAATCAAAACCTCATTTTCTTTAACCAGTTCCCGGATTTTTCTATCTTTTTTGTGAACAGAATGCACAAGTAGATTCATAACCACTTCCTTCAGAATCAGAATCACTCGTTTCAACTTTCACATTTGCCATCAATGCTATATGTGAATCTCCAGTGAAACTAGTTTCAGACATAATTTCCATTCTAGCATCGTTTGTTTGAAAATGACAGACAAAAGCACATTCATCTGGAAATTCTTCAGTAAAGTGTTTATCCCAATCAAACCTTCTTTAGCCACCATAGCTTTAGTTTCTTTATTGTGACCATGCTTATCCGGATTACACTTTTCAGATGATGATTGATTGCATTCACGAGCAAAATGTCCTATCTTGGAACATTTGTAACATTTAAGTTCTGACTTATCCAACAAATGTTTCCCTCCTGGAATAAAAGATTGCTTTCCATGTTTCTTTATGAATCTTTTTCCTCTTTCAACTGCCATAGCAAACTACCAATCCAAATCTAACTTATTCAACTGATCATCATCCAGCTGATCTAAGTCGTCTCCAACTAGACCAGTATTACCAATTTGACTAAATATTGACCCAAAAGAAGATGATATGAAAGCAGAAAACAATGCAGCTAAATCTTCAGCTGTTTGAACTGGAATGGATTTGTTTGTTGATTTATCAGGAATAGTAAAACTACAACCTGAAGAATAATCAGGATTTTTAGTCTTCCCAGCAAGAAAAGTTGTGGGAGCAGGATTAAAACTTGAACTAGAATTTGTCTTAGCTTTAGCATTCACGGTAGCAGAATTCTCTTTAAAGACAATTCAGGATTCTGAACAGAAGGATGTGCTGACTTTTTCACAATCATTTTCATTTCATGAGCTTGTAATTTGCTTGTCAATTGATTTAATGTCCAACTTGAGTAACTTGGATCATTAGCTAACATCATAACATAATTTTCCCATATATTAGGTAAGGCTTCTAGAAATTTCTCTTTCAATTCATCATTCCCCTTTTCAACTTGCACAATTTCAAGTTCATTTATTAAATGCGAAAACCTTGCGATCGAGTCCGACACTTTCTCATTCTCACAATGTCCAAAATTATCAAATTCCTTCTTCAAAACTTTCTTTCAGGTCTTTTTATATTGCTCATTACCCTCACACCTTTCTGCAATAGCATCCCATAATTCCTTAAAAGTTGTATAATTCTTAAATTGATGCATTAAATCTTTCGGTAATGCCATTGTAAGAAAACTATAAGTTTTCTTTTCTCTTGAAAAAAGTTTTCTTTCTTCAGAATCAAAATCACTAATCATCTTTGGCTTTCTAGCACTTAGCATTGGATACTCATACTCCTTTTCAATCGGAATCCAACAATCAACATCTTAAGAAAAATGTACGATTCAAATCGTTTCTTCCAATTATGGTAATCCTCCAATTTTAGCAACTTGGGAACTTTCTGAGTTGTTACTTTTTCGTTATCATAATTCATTATGATTTTGATTGAAGTTTGAGCAGCTGAAAATGCTTGAAAATCGCTCATTTTGAAGTTGAAAATCGAACGTCAAAACTTCAAATCCAAAAAATGAAGGTCTTAGAAGCGGATTTTGGGGGTCGAAACAGAGGGTACTACTCGTTAGGCGAGTAAAAGTGTAGATCTCGTCGAGACAGTCATTTTGGCTGGTATTAGCTCCCATAACTCTTAACGGAACTCAAGTTACGTCAGTTTTAGTGAACGTCACTTTTCTACCAGCGTACCAAAGAATCGACTTCCGACCAATAATCTTCACCATACCAACCACGACCAATTACAAGAAGCGTACCAGTGAACTCAGCGTACCAAGAAATGGACCAAACCAAGTCAGCGTACCAGTAAATGGTAGCGTACCACCTTGGTACGGCGTAACTGCCTCCAGACCAGAAATAACTGTGGCGTACCACAGATGAAGATTGCCTTCCGTACCAACGTCCAGCGTACCAACAGATCTATGAAAATTTCCTAGCGTACCAGTGGATCATCAGCGTACCATGATGTTCATCCGGCGTACCATCGGCGTACCAAACTGAATTCGACTGATTTTTTAGAATTTTGACAATTTGGACTGGAATTTGGAACAATAAGCAACGAAAATACACTAGGAATGTTTTGAAATCGAGTTTGACATAAAAAACACTCAGATTTGAGAATAATTGATAAAAAATGCTCAAAACCCACTTCCTCTCACTAGAAAAAATCCAATATCAAATCAAAGCAGTAGAGCAACCTGGATTGCTCTGATACCACTTGTAAGTACACGGATGGATCTTACTACTTAATGATTCGATCAACACGATGAACACAAACGTAAATAAAGCATTGCTTTATTGATTAAACTTACAGATTACAAAGAGTTCTAGAGAGAGAGAGACACACTCAGTTTACACACAGTTAACAGAATAGGAATGACAGAACTTCCTAACTCTCTCTAACACGAACTATTTATAGTAACCACTTAGTCCAACGTACCAACCAACATACCAATGGTATGTTGGCTCCGTACCAACTGGTACGACCCATGGTACGCAGACCCTAAGACTCACACAATAATGCTCTGATCTAGATACAATACACGAGACACATGGTAGCATAGGAATATGCCTTAACAACGATTTACGGCTGAAGGCCGGGTTTTTGGTCGAATACCATGCGAGGGGTCAAAAACCCAAAGGGGAAGGGGTCTCGAGTCGATATTGGTTTGCATGGGGGTTATCCGGGTCGTGTATGCAGGTCAGGTTCATCGGATTACTCCAAAGGAATGTGTACGAATAAAATGGACGTGAACGAATATAAAGTTGACAAGAAAATGATCACAAGTCCAGTGGCGGAGCTTAAAATATTATAGAGAGGTGACCGAAAGTTCCAGGACTTAAATTTTTTTCTATCGTTATGTTCCGAGGTATATGTACGGATCGTCGATCCGGTTCGGGTCAGGTCAAAAAATAAAAACTATAATATCTACATTTTCTTCATTGATTCAAATGACCGTTCTTACAAATGAAAAAACTAAATGTTTTGTAACAGACAAAGACCTAAAACGTTTATGATTATGCGAGAGAAATGGTAAGTACCTGGAAGAAGAATCATAATTCAGCCCGAAGCCCTTTAAGAGCTTTGAATTCATCAACTATGCAGTCGGAATCAAACTTTTCAGCAATTCATCAACTATGACACATGGGTCAACAATATCTCAGCCTCATATAATCTTCCTTTTTTTCTTTCCCCTGTAGATTGTGACCACAAATTCATATCCATTTCTGAAGGTGAGTTAACGTCTCCATACTTCTCGCTAAAATCTTCCTTGACACAAAGGAACAAAAAGAACTTGTACTTTGAAATTATGTAATTAAATAGTAAATCATAGCTTTAGGAAGTAAAAAAAACTTACAATAGATTCACCGGCTCTCGAATCAACCCATGTCACAATAGGTAGGTATTCTTTGATCCAAATCTAAATAATACAAGACTGAACTAACAACAAGTAACATTTCCATTGAATTTAAAATATTTTTAAAGTACTTAACAAAGTGGAATCAAAATGAAAACACTAGATGGACAACTCTACCTTTAATGGAAAATTTTAAAATTACAGTCACTATATACATGAAGGGAAGCTTAAACATACTGTTGGGGGAATTTATGTGAGAAGCTGAAATTCAAACCTAAGATATATACCTTTCTTGCCAAGGTTCACAAAACCTAAAATAGCAAATTGGAGCATAAGAATTGCTTTACCAAAGTTGTTCTCTGTAACAAAAGAATTAGAAATATGGCTACAATGTCTGGTCATTAGTTGGCAAAACATCGGACCCAGATTGAAGAATGTTTCAAAAGAATTTGAAATATGGCATATGTAAAATGTCTGATCATTAGTTGGCAAAACATGATATATACGTAGGACTGTTCTACTACAAATGCCCAACAAAAATTCAAGAGAAAAATGATTCAAAAGTACATAGTGAGTTCAGCTACCCAATACCCCAAAGATTATGAAGAACAGAGCTCAAGTTGAGGTTTTCGGTCAAAAAATTTGGCATGAAAAATCGATTATAGCAACCAAACGAGTTTCATACATTACTAATCATGACTGATTTTAACAAAGCAAAAGCAATAATTTTGAAATAAGAAACCGAGTTGCGAAAGACAGAGGGAATCACGAAGTTTATCCCAAAATTTCAAGCTTTATCCAACATTGTGGATGGAAAAAGGAACACGATGCTCTTACAAGAGTTACACTATAACAATCGAACCAAAAACTACTCAAACAGGTCTGAATTCATCTTCTTTAACTCATGGATTCGAAAACCCCCTAAAAATTTGACGAACATGGGTGTTTGAGCATCGTGAGTGAGATTAAACGCAAAACAGATGAAGGCGTAGCTGCGTACCTTGTGCGATGATGAAATCGAAGGAGAAGGAGCAGGAAACTGTCCTAGATACATTTTCTGAAATTTCAGAATTGAGCGGCTCAACATTTAGGGTTTTCTGGAATATGAAAAAAAAAGGAAAAAAATGGGGAAAAAATGGGAAAAAAAAGCTGTGAAGAAAAAGGAAAACGCATGCAGCAGGGGTCGAACCTAGGACCTTCTAAATGCGAAACAAGAGACTTGCCATTGAGCCAAGTTGTATTTTGTTAAAAGGTTCAGCAATGACCTGTTTAATACTTATACAAATTTTCATCAAATTACACGTATACTCGACACTTCTGAGGGGAAAAACCATAGTCACCGAGGTCAGTGCTGGGCCAAAGCAAGATGTGCCCCTGCACAAGTCTCGAATTATCCGATGACAATTCATGTTGGTGTCTAACGTTCATAAAAGTTATATTTAGTTTGACAAAATGATATTCGTTGAAAAATAATGGTTTCCATTGCATTGTATAATAAATCGTTGTTAAACGATAAAAGATAAAGACAAAATTACATATTTTGTCCTTTAACTTTACCGAATTTTCATTTTTTGTCCTTTAACTTCACTAATTACACTGAATGTCCTTTATCTATTTTTTCCGTTCACCTTTTGTCCTTTTTAACAGAATCCGTTAAAATCGACCGTTAAGTCAAGGGTATTTTTGACTTTTTACATTTTGGGGTATTTTTCTATAGTTTAATAAAGAGGAGGGGGTGTTCTGTAAATTTGTAATCTTTCTCCTTTATCACCCCCCCCCCCCCCCTTCCCACCTAACCCTAAATGAAAATTGATTTTTGTAAATCCGTCTCCTACCCCTCCCCCTTCCTTCCTCGTTGAACGCCGACAACCACACCCTCTGACCGCTCGAAACCCGGCGACCTCATGCTCCACCAGCAGCGACCACTTAACCCACCCCACAACAGCCAACACTTGACGACCTGCTCCAAGCCCTATCTCTCTCTCTATCTCTCTACGAAGTCTGCACTCTCTCTATTCTCTCCACTCCACCATCGCCGCCCTTTGTGGCGAGGTCGTCGTAGATCTCCGGTGACCTCGAGCGAAGATCGAACCCAGTCGTGATTCCGGCTAAGTAATTGCAAATTCTGGCTACAGATCAAACCCAGTTGGTGTGGGTTTTTGGGTTGTGTATAATGTTAGTTTCTTTTGTTTTCCTAGCTCTAAATCTCATGTTAAAGACCTGATTTCTTGTTGCTATATAATGTAATGGTGTGAACCATTAAAGATGGGAACAAGGATGGTGGTGGCGGTTCGCTATGGAGGTACGGTGGTCCGAGAGAGTGATTGGTCCGGCAATGGTCGGTGTAGGGTTTCAGTGGGGGAGAACCAACGTGAAATGATGATGATGACTTAATTGCGTGGGTTTTTTAAAGAAATTTTACAGATTTACAGAACATCCCCTCCTCTTTATTGAACTATAAAAAATATCCCAAAAGGTAAAAAGTCAAAACTACCCTTGACTTAACGGTCGATTTTAACGAATTCTGTTAAAAAGGACAAAGGGTGAACGAAAAAAATAGATAAAGGACATTCAGTGTAATTAGTGAAGTTAAAGGACAAAAGATGAAAATTCTGTAAAGTTAAAGGACAAAATATGTAATTTTGTCAAAGATAAACGTTCTGTTTATTTACATGAAATAATGGAAAACACTTGAGATTCCAAGATGATGGGATAATGCACGTTGCGATTTACTACAAAGGTAACGGGCAATAATATAGTTTTCCTTAAACGTTTCTTATTATAAGTTCCTCGACATTTCATGAAGTATCATTGTTAGTAAAGGTAAATCATCCGTTGATCATGTAAGGCTACGTCAAGACTATGGTTATGATTGCACGTATCGGTATCTAAACTATTAAAATTTAGAAGAATGCACAAATAATCAGATAACAAACAGATATATATTATTGTTGGAGTTATGGAAACTTACAGGGTGTCACACAAACCTAGGTTAATGTTATCAGTTTTTTACACTCTTGCACAAATCAACTTTAAACCTTTTACACTCTCAGAAAAAATTGGTTTGGCGTTCCTCTTCTTCGTTCTTATCTCCTTCCTAGTGTTTGCATTTCATTAACAAACTTTGTGTTATCATACTTGATTGTCCCGTTTGATCACATTTCGCCATGATGTTAGTGAGAATTGCTAAGAGCGTATGATTGAATTCAAAGTTTTAAAGAAACTCTTTGAGATATGTTTTGAATATGTTGCGTGTTCCCAGGATTATTTTAATAGGTTGTGGCTTGTAAAAAGACGTAGCTACCCTTTTGGTATATAGAAAGACGTCGCTACCCTTATTATTAAAAGTGCCGTGTAAAATGACGCTTTAAGCCGGAAACAATTTGCGTCCATCACATTCGAAAAAAAAACACAGATCTGTGACTGAGATGGCTTCGAATGAATTATCCCTTTGTAGATTAACTTTCTCTTGTGTTTATATAGAGAGATGTTATTGTGAGAAGTTTGACTTCAGTAAGAAGGATAAGAAAGAATTAGTCATTAGATCTTCAATTAAATGAAATTCTATGACCCAAAATATTTCAGTGTAGATATAATGAGAAAAGCAAAAGATAGAAGGGCATTTTTGACTTTTATTTATCAAATTCCCCCCATTTTTTAAACCTTTATAACTCTTAGATACGAAATTATTTTTTTAAAAAAAAACTACACCATAAAAAAGAGCGTTTTTTATCTTTAAAACGCGTAGAATGTTGTTATATATAAAATAAAAAAATTACTTTTTTGATTGTATCAAAATGTTCAGATCATTGTGTTATATTGTGTCAACATGTTCAGATCATTGTGTCATATTATATCAAAATGTTCATATCATTGTGTTATATTGTGTCAAAATTGTTCAGATCATTGTGTCGAAAGTCGAAAGAGTAACTTTTTTTATTTTATATATAGCAACACTATACGCGTTTTAAAGATTAAAAAACGCTCGTTTTTATGGTGTATTTTTAAAAAAAATAATAACGTCGTATGTGAAAGTTATGAATGTTTAAATAAATGAGGGAAGTTAATTAAAAGTCAAAGGTGGCTAAAACCAAATTACCCCTCTTTTTTTTATTAAATCAAGATCCAATGCCTGAGATTCCTTCTTATTCTTTTGACTAAATTACAATTTTTGTCCTTTAAACTTTACAAAACTATGGGTTTTGTCCTTTTTTAAAAAAAAACTTTCAAGTATTATCCTTTATTTGAAAAGTTATTTTGAATTTTAACATTTACACTAACTCCAGTTAACTTATTCAGTTAGTTACTAATAAATATGGGGTATTCTTGTAATTTTACACCAAATAAAAATAACCCTTAAACCTGGGGTCTCATATCCACCGTGCCTGTAATTCTCTGGTTCCATAATCGGTCCGAAACATCTAACAATGCAGATTTAGGCTAAAACCTTCATCAAATCAAGATATACAGGACGTTTGTCGGCGTCGAGACTGTGTTTCAGTTCCTCATGCGGGCAATCTTTTTGTTTGCTGTTTGCAAACCCTTTACTTTCTACTGGAGAATAGAAAATTGTGTTTAAAAAAATCTATGGGATAATGACAGAGCGCCTTCGATTATTGTTTCTTTTTCATGTTTCAATTATTATTCCTTTTTTGTATTTCAGGTTATTAAAAAATACATATATTCCAGGTTATATCTATTTTATTACTCGAGTGTACGCGTGAATGTGCGAGAAACATAAAACACATATCTTAAACACCGGTCTATTGATTGGAAAGCCTAGGTCTATTTTTCGTTGTAATGTTTTTTGTTGTTTGTTCTTCGCGCCCTAGCTCCTTGCTAGTAGTTTTTTGATGCGTTTTATTGCTATTTTTCGTTCCAAAACAAGTGACACTAGTTAGTTTTGACAATTAATTGGTAAAAAGTTAGAAAAGGACTTTTAGTTTAATGGTATCTTGGTGTTGGATAAAACTTTGTTTTTTTAAAGAGTGGGGGTTCAATTAGTGACAAAATAAAATTGTCTGTGCTTTTTAATAAATATTAGATATTTGAATGTTTAATAACAATTTATAAATAAAATAAATATAAAATCATATAAAATATAAACAATTTTAAAGACCTAGTTCAACAAAAAATTAATTGTTTGGATTAAAAACAAAATTTCTAACTTAAACACTTAAAAATGACTAAATTACCATGATACAATTTAAGGGTTTTTTTATTTGGTTTAAAATTACAAGAATACCCCCATATTTAAAAGTAACTAACTAAATAAGTTAACTGGAGTTAGTCTAAAGGTTAAAATTGGAAAAAACAAAATTTGTAATTTAGTCTATTCTTTTTGCCTGAACAAACTTCTAATTTGAATCTCTCTATTTATATATATTAAAAGAATGAAATTTAGAAAATATGAAACATCAATAAAAAAGTTAAACGATTTTGTTTTTAATTTGTACAAGCAAAAGACCCGCGCGTTGTTGCGAGTTGAAACTTTTTGTCAACATACATTCATATAGTACAAAAATAACCATAGTGATAGATATTTTGTCCGCCCGCGCGTTGCGGCGGACTATCATTTGTAAGCTCATTAACGGCTAAGAGAATGAACTAGTGATTATGTGCATCTTTAGTAATTTGTAAGCCCTGTTAGTATATCTATTCATATAGACTCATTAACTCAATTAGCTAAGCGAACTCAAACGATTGTCTTTGGGTTTGTAGATCACATACTGCATATGATAGTTATAAAATTTACATATAGTAGTAGTTCTTAGTCTTCATACATACTTAGATACAAATGATATTCAAAATACATGTTTCGTAGTTTGTGGTCGATTTTTTCATTTTATTTTAAATATACTTTTAGAAATTAGGACCAGTAATCGTCATAGGCAATTCAATTTTAACAACCAAGGAGGAAAAA
>JBCNJP010000006.1:13307789-13439757 GCA_039602395.1 Deinandra increscens subsp. villosa | reverse complement strand
GACCGCAAGTATAACAGGTTGGCGAGAAGATACTGGCGTTTCCTGTTGAAGCTTCTTGGACAGTTAAGATGATGATGATGGAGGTTGTTCGCATTACCACCAAAGGGGGGAATTGTTGGAACCTGGAGGTTGGTGATAACAAGAACACACGAACACAAGGACAAGATCAAAGGTAAAGCTGGAGAACCAACATGTATTTTGCTATTTATGTATTTGAACGTTTTGGTTTGTAATAACTTAGTTAATGTTGAACTTTGAATATTTACTTTGAATGCTTGTTTATTATCTTATGTTAGTTCAGCTTGATTTACATTTGTGTTGATCTTGTGATTGTATGTCTGTTTGGTTGTTCAACACTTAGAATATTTTCATGCTTAAGTTGTACTTAACAATCAGGCCAAACTACTCTTAACGATCTGACCCTAGTTGTGCTTAACGATCTGCCTGAAAAAGGTCTTAACGACTTGAGTACATTGGCCTTAACAACTTGCATGTGAAATATATTTAACGATCTGACATTGTTCATCTTAAGGACCTGCCTCCTCATGTCTAGTAACGATCTGCCTCTCTAACGACCTGCCTCACATGTCTTAACGACTTGCCCTGATCATTTAGCCTTAACGACCTGAAGAACCAATCTATCAATCTTGTGAAACCTTAACGACTTGCCTATGATATGCTTAACGCCCTGACTAGTCTGAAGGAGCCTTAACGATCAGATACAATTGTTCTTAACGACCTGGCTATGTGATCACAATGTGTCTAACGATCTGATCTGTGTATCTTATCAATCAGCCCCTTGTGGTTAACGATCTGACAATAAGTGTTAGATGAATTTAATGATTCCTTGATGTGATGTCTGATTCTCCTTGTATTCTGTGCATAGACACTTGTGCTCCTTATAGGGTATATATAGGAATTCTTAAGAAATCCTAAACAAGCCTTGAGAGAACCTCCTGAGGAGCACTGTGTGTTTGTGTGTGTGTTCTTGGTGTTCTTGAGTTTCAGAGATTTCTTCAACAATGGCAAGGCAATGTTGCTGATCCAACCAAGGATGATCATCACACGTGATTTCCGCACTCGTGTGATGAATCAAATGATGATCTATGGCTTGAAATCGGTCCTGACAAAAAGAAATCAAAAGATAAACGTAAACGACCTTCAAAAAGGACGCAATGTCGTGCCCAATTGAACTTGAAAATTACAGATTGTGGAAGATACAAAGTTCATTCGTTTGTTGAGGAGCACAACCACAAATTTGTAGATGAAAGTGATTTTTACTTGCTAAATTCCTCAAGGCATTTGACTATTACCCAACAGCATACATTATATGATTTATCAAATTTGAATATTGGTCCAGTTCGGGGGTTTCACATTATGCGTAAGATGCATGGTGGATTTGAGGACGTAGGTTGATGTGTTGCAAACACATCTCATTTCCGGGGTCTTTTCTTTGTTTATTTGAATCAATTTGAGTCGGTTTTCTTTACTTCTAGTTTGTTTTTAGTAAAGTTGTGTCTTTGAGTCTTTATTTATGTTTTGTGTGTTTTTGGCAGTTGTTTAAGTAAAACCCGAGGCTACAAGAGAAGCGGACAAGATTTAACAAGGAAAATGTCAAAGGGTGTTGAAAAGGAAGGACTAGGCATATCGCCGAGTCCCTTACATGGTGCGCGATACGCGAGGAAAGGCCAGTCAAAGTCAG
Source organism: Deinandra increscens subsp. villosa (assembly GCA_039602395.1). Taxonomy (NCBI): domain Eukaryota; kingdom Viridiplantae; phylum Streptophyta; class Magnoliopsida; order Asterales; family Asteraceae; genus Deinandra; species Deinandra increscens. The sequence goes on along the minus strand of JBCNJP010000006.1, from coordinate 13,438,055 downwards.
TTTGACCGACTAATTTGTTGTGGAGCATGCACCAGGCGTATCGCCTAGTGTTAAGATACCTCCAAGCGATACGCTTGGAGGTCCAAAACCCGTAAAAGAAGCAAAATTCGTATAAATTGGAGTTTAGGGTTTCAATTCGTCATTCTGCACCTGTGTTCGACCAGAGAGAGGCTGAGAGGCGATTTTTGAAGGCAGAGAAGGTGGAATCAAGAGGAGATCAGTCCGCAATCATTAATCTACAATCAATTTCGCAATCCGGTTCCTTTTCTTACTTCGATTTCTTGTTATTGATTAGTTTTAAAACCATGTTTAGGGTTAAAGATTTTGTTTTTATGGGTTCTATTGTATTGACTATGGTGGTTGGCTAATTCTATACCACCACCTAGACCGAATGATGAACTTTTGACATTTATGATCGTATTTGATGTTTGATAATTTGATTGATGTTCTATTAAATCCCATTAGTTTTCTGTGATGATGCGTTTGTGTGCTTGATTTAGATTTGTAGTTATAGATTAATCCTTGCTTTGCTTGCGGATGTCTTTCGGTTTGGGTAAAGTAGTTAATTAATTTGTAGGGTTATGCTTGCAATTTAATGTGATTGCTTCATTGTGGTCATAGGCTTAGTTGATAATTGGTTAATTGAATCTTGTGTACTGCTTTCTAAATAAACTTAAAAGGGTGATATCTATTGGGTAGGTGGGTTAGTTAATTGCTTAGGATTGAGTTGTCCCAAAAGGAAATTCCTTAGGTTAATTCTCTAACTTGCTATTCCGAGTCAATGACAGTTGGTTAGTGGTAGCTCCTGCTAGCCTAGGGTGCCTTAGATTAGATTCAAGGGTGGCGAGGTTTAGTTGAGGTAAGAAGTACCTAAAAGGTGAATTTTTGTTTGGGCGTTAGAAACGAATACTAGGAAGGACTTAAAAGGTGAACTAGGATCCATCAGAATTGTCAAAGTCAGGTTCGATCATAGGTATTAATTGAGATTCCAGGTCTAGGTGGTGTCTTCTCTCATTTGATAGTTTTCTCAAGGTTTGTTCTACTGTCGGATGTTAGTGTTAGTTAAGTTAGTTAAATTAATTCCTAAATTTCAAAAACCCCAAATCCAAATTACTCAGTATTCCATTTCTTAGGTCTAAGTTGAGTCTTGTCTATAAAGTGTCTCTAGGGTTCAATATTCCCGGTCTTACATAAGCTTTACTATAATCTGACAGGTACATTTGCCTTAGGGTTCGGTCTAGTTTAGGTAGTTTTGGTAAAATTTAGGTGAGTCTAGGTCTAGTTTAGGTCTAGGTTTTAATAGTTATTTTTAGGTACGTTCCGAACACATTAAGTTTTTGGCGCCGTTGCCGGGGACACTTGGCAATAGCAAGATTAACTTAGGTCGTTGTTAGGAAATTTTGAGTCTTTTAGGTTTTTCCGTGTCTAGAGTCTTAGGATTTCGTCTTTCGAGTCTAGATTTTTAGGTTTTTATTTTTCTAGTTTTTAGTTTTTTTATTTTCCTCCATTTTATGCCACATACCCGTTCGCAAGGTCCATTTGAGCTGACGCCATTTTCTGATCCCAACAAGGACATCTGTGAAAGGTTCTGCGTACTTCGCGCGGAACTGGAGGCATTCATTCTTTCCACAACTCACTCCAAACCATCCACTTACACACAAATCGCAAGCGACACTAAACTCATTCCATTTCCCGATCTTACCACCATGGCGGCCCGTCGCACCGTCCACGAGCAAGCCAGTGCCGGAGTTAACAACGTTCGGTTTGCAATCGTTCCAGCAAACATTGCCAACACCACTAATTGACAAGTTCCGTCTCACGTCATAGACGCGCTCACCAATTCTATCGAATTCCATGGACGTGAAGACGAAGATGCACCGACGCATATCTCGCGCTTTATTCGGATCTGCAACACGTTCGGACTCACGGGAGTCACGAACGATACCATCTATCTGCGTCTGTTTCCGTTTTCCCTTACCTCTCGAGCCGCCGAGTGGCTCGAGACGCTTCTGCCAAATTCGATCGCCACCTGGGACGATCTAAAATTGAAATTCCTGAAAAAGTATCATCCTCCAGCCAAGGCTGCACGTACTCGGGAAGAAATCCACTCCTTCAGGATGGATCCCGATGACCCTTATTCGGCCGCATACGAGAGATTCAACACCCTTCTGAGCAAATGTCCACAACACGGGTTGACGGAATGGGCTATTATCGAAAAGTTCTATAATGGACTTCTTTATTCTGTTCAGAAGGAGTTCAATATTTCGGCTGGAGGTCACATGATGGAAAAGCTCACTATGGATGAATTTAAATCACTTTTTGAGAGCTTCGCACTTGCTGAACAGCAGACACGCGGAGATGGGAGAGCCACCTTGGCCCCGACTAGATCACTCGCACCTTCTACATCTACCCGGGGAGTTCATCACATTGGCTCAGAGAACATGACGCCAAAGGAGTTGGAGAACATTTACAAGGCTTTAGAAGAAATTAAACTCCATATCAAAGCCAAATGTGAGTTGTGTAGAGGCACCCACGACACCCGAGACTGCCCGCTTGCTCCCGTTGAGCAAGTCGACTATATTGGAAACCGGAACCAGTTCGGTAATTCTTTCCAGTCCGGGTGGAGGAGTGGCCAGAATTCAAGATGGCGAGAGGGAGGAAACCCACCTGGTTTTCCATCGAGGAATAACTATGGTGGAGGAGATGACGAGTCTGGTTTAAAGAAGATGAGGGAGCTGATAGCTAACCAGACCCAGATCCTTCAGCAGATCGTGATGCGAGATGAGGCTACCCAGAAGAAGCTGATGGAGCATGACACGTTACTGAGGAATCAACAAGCTTCATTCTTGGATCTACAGCGCTCGGTTGGAGACATTGCGAAACAGCTCAAGGAGTTGAATTCCCGCGGGGGTCAATTTTCTGGAAGCACCTACAAAAACCCCAACACAAACGTCAATGCAATTACTACACAGAGCGGGAAAGTAGTAGAGAGTTCGTCACCGGCGGTCGTTAAGGAGGAACCGGTCAATGAGGAGATCGAGCTAGAGACGCCTAATGGGAGGGTGCATCTGAGCGTGAAGCCAGCAAGTACCACACCGAACGTCGAGGCTGAAGGAATGAAAGAAAAGCCACCAGCTGGAGAGAAGCTGATGAAGTAGGAGGTTGCGAAGGAGAAGAAAAGGGTGCAATTTGCGCCTAAACCGATTATTGCGGATGACCTGAAGCATGTACCCTATCCTGAGAGATTGATTCAACAGAAGAATTCGCACGAGTATGGTCAGTTTCTTGACATTCTTAGGCAACTTAGGATTACATTGCCCTTTACTGAAGTTTTAAATAAAATGCCTAAGTATGCAAAATTTTTGAAAGATATTTTGTCCAATATAAAGAAACTTGAAAAATTGTCTGATATTGTGCTCGATGCTAATTGTTCAGCTGTAGTCCAGAATAGGTTACCCGAGAAATTAACTGATCCAGGAACTTTTACTATTCCTTGTATTTTTGGTAGCTCTTCTGTGACTCTTGCCTTAGCTGATTTAGGTTCCAGTATTAATGTGATGCCATATTCTACTTTTATGCACCTTGGGTTAGGAGAATTAGCACCGACTAGGATGACCATTTCCTTAGCTGATAGGTCGGTAGTTAAACCCAAAGGAATAGTGGAGAATGTGTTAGTTAAGGTTGATAAGTTTTTATTCCGTATAGACTTTGTGGTGGTTGATAGTAACTACGATGTGAGATGCCCATTGATTTTAGGAAGGCCTTTCCTTAGGACTGCCCAAGTATTAGTTGATGTGTTCGTAGGTACGATCGCTTTGAGAGTTGAGAATGAATCGGTTGAATTTAAAGTTGGTGGGTCGAGTGACAAAAGCAACGAATCCGTATACTTTTTATGATCATTAATGTCTATGGTGGATAGTTGTGTTAGTTACGTCACAGGTGAGGACCTAGTGGTAGTTGGAAATAGGTTGGAAGGCGATCTGGTAGTATAGGATATAGTGGGGGAGATCCCGGGGGGGGGGGGGGGGGTTAGAGGAAGTAGTTGGTAAAAATGAGAATTTTGACCCGTTAGTAGAACCCGGGAGTGAGTTGATAGTTGACGATGGTTTGGTGGTTGAGGATGAGTGTAGGAAAGTCCAACTTGGTGACTTAGGTAGTTTTGGAAGTAAGATAGAGTTCAAGCCAAGTGTGGGGAGGTTAGAAGTGGTAGTTAGTGAAAACGACCCGGAATCAAGTTTTGTAGGTAAAATTAAGTTTCTTCCGGGTCGTTATAAGCATTAGAAGGTTAAACACTTGTTAGATTTGATAAAGGTTGGAACTTTATGGGTTAGAAAGTTAGTTGGTAGTTGGCAGGATAGAAATAGGGTGCAAACCGGTAGTTTTGTGGAGAGAGATGTTAAAGCGAAGCCTCCGGATGGTTTGGGAGGTGACTTTTATGTTTTGAGCTGAAAGGAATAAGTGCCGGGCTGTATATTTTGTAATTGAGTTTTTTGATTTCTGCAAATTTTTGGTTTTCGTGTTTTTGTGTCTTTGCGTTTTGTGTGTATTTCAGTGGTCGCAGGTGATTCGGGAGGCTGAAGATCATTGGAACGAGAAGAGGAATTTTCAAGGTATGTGTTGAGGTTAAAAGTGCAGACTTGCTGGCAAAAGAGATAGAAAAATTTTGACGCAAAAATCCAAAAAGTTCCCTAGAAATGTTGTTCTAGGCGTATCGCCTGGAATGATGGAAGTAGTAGGCGATACGCTAGGAGTGACAGCGAACCGCCGGTTTGTGTGTTCCTCGTGATACGCGAGAATTTGGTAAATTCGTCGCTATACGCGAGGGGGTCAGCGACCAGAAATATTTTTAAGTTTTTAAATTCTAGTTTGATGGTTTGTGAGTTCTCGTTTTCCAGGTGAACACCATTTCAACTTAATTTTTAATTTTATTTTATTTCGTCCTTAGTTTTTAGTTTTGTGATTTTTATTTTCATATTCATACTAACGTTTTTATCGAGTCGGGTTGTTTTTTTTTTGTTTTGTCGTTATACAGGTCCGATGATGTTCGCGCATAGGATTTGCATACACTTCAGTGGAGGACCTGCGGTTACGAGCTCGCTTGCTATTCATCCAAATTAATTATCAGGGGAGTCTGTTCCGCTTTATTTTCTTTATTTTTAATTTTGTGTAGTCTTTATTTTTATTGGCTGTGTGGTTAATTTTATTTCTGCTTTATTTTATTCTCATTCCACATTGAGGGAAATGTGTGATTCAAGTGTGGGGATGGGACACTCGCATCTTGAGTCCGTTTATTTTTAATTTTAGTGTGAAAAAAAAACAGAGAGTCCGAAAATAAAAAAATAAAAATTCAGAAAATTGTTCAAAAAAATGTCTGAGAATCTGGCTGCAATTTAATGGGAAGTGATAGTACAATCAGGATTTGATTTTCTAATTTTGTGCTTAAATGTTAAAAAGAAATAATAAAAGTTGAAAACACTCTTGGTTAGTGATGTATTGGTAGGCCCAGCCGACGTAGTAAGGCTTAATTATCCCATTGTGTTTATTGTTGTATAAATATGTAATTAATCAGTCTATTAGTGGGTTCCCATTTTAGGAGTGATAGGAATACTGAAACTGATGATTAGGAGGAAGGAGACCACTTTAGGCTAGATACTTCTATGTCCTTAGAATAACCTGGCATACCAATGCGGTGGCGCCCCATTTTTCCATCATAGGCATGTTAGGTAATAAATAAAATTGGTTAATACTTTTAGAGTGAAGGGACAAAATAATCATGTACAAACTGAGGAGAGTATCCTGCAGCAGCGTGCCTCTGATGATGTTCTGGATCTCACGGGCAAAATACTCACGGGCAAAATACTCACGTATGATTTTGGGGATAACATCTCGCAAAAGAGTACCTCTGATGATGTTTGTTGGTAATTTTAGTTAAAATTGACCAATTAGAAAAAAAAATGTGAAAAAAAAGTAAATGAAAAAAATGTAGTAGATTAGTGAATAAATGCTCAAAAGTTTCACATTCCATCCAATTCCATCATTCTTTGGACATTTTTGTATCTAATCTAATGGGGTGGCGAAAACCTAAAAGTTAAATCTTTATAACCGTTACTTGGACTGAGTATGATTTGGGATTAGGTTCAACTTGATCTTTCTAGAGTGGGACACATAGTCAGACTGAACTATATCTGGTAAATTATAAACACCTTGGGGGCTCAAAGGTCAGTGGTTGGGTTTAGTCGGACCGAAATATCGATAATTGCTACCGGGATGTAAGTATGCTACTAGAAAAAAATAAATTAATGAGAAATAATGAATTAGAGGTTGAGTCCTGGTTATGATTCCATTGCAGTATTTTTTGAGGACGAAAAAAGAGTCAGTGTGGGGATGTTTGATGTGTTGCAAACACATCTCATTTCTAATGTCTTTTCTTTGTTTATTTAAATCAATTTGAGTCGGTTTTCTTCAGTTTTAGTTTGTTTTTAGTAAAGTTGTGTCTTTGAGTCTTTATTTATGTTTTGTGTGTTTTTGGCAATTGTTTAAGTAAAACCCGAGGCTACAAGAGAAGTGGACAAGATTTAACAAGGAAAATGTCAAAGGGTGCTGAAAAGGAAGGACTAGGCGTATCGCCTAGTCCCTTGTACATGGTGCGCGATACTCGAGGAAGGCCAGTCAAAGAAAGTCAAAGTCGGTTTGACCGACTAATTTGTCGTGGAGCATGCACCAAGCATATCGCCTAGTGTTAAGATACCTCCAAGCGATACGCATGAGGGCCAAAACCCGCAATAGAAGCAAATTTCGAATAAATTGGAGTTTAGGGTTTCAATTCATCATTCTGCACCTGCGTTCGACCAGAGAGAGGCTGAGAGGCGATTTTTTAAGGCAGAGACGGTGGAATCAAGAAGAGATCGGTCCGGAATCATTAATCTACAATCAATTTCGTAATTCTTCCTTTTCTTACTTCGATTTCTTGTTATTGATTAGTTCTAAAACCATGTTTGGGGTTAAAGATTCTGTTTTTATGGGTTCTTTTGCATTGACTATGGTGGTTGGCTAATTCTATACCACCACCTAGACCGAATGATGAACTTTTTACATTTATGATCGTATTTGATGTTTGACAATTTGATTGATGTTTGTTTCTATTAAATCCCATTAATTATCTATGATGATGCGTTTATGTGCTTAATTTAGATTTCTAGTTATAGATTAATCCTTGCTTTGCTTGCGGATGTCTTTCGGTTTGGGTAAAGTAGTTTTTTTTGAGTTATGCTTGCAATTTAATGTGATTGCTTCATTGTGGTCATAGGGTTAGTTGATAATTGGTTAACTGAATCTTGTGTACTGCTTGCTAAATAAACTTAAAAGGGTGATATCTATTGGGTAGTCGGGTTAGTTAATTGCTTAGGATTGAGTTGTCCCAAAAGGAAATTCCTTAGGTTAATTCTCTAACTTGCTATTTCGAGTCAATTACAGTTGGTTAGTGGTAGCTCCTGCTAGCCTAGGGTGCTTTAGATTAGATTCAAGGGTGGCTAGGTTTAGTTGAGGTAAGAAGTACCTAAAAGGTGAATTCCTGTTCGGGCGTTAGAAACAAGTACTAGGAAGGACTTAAAAGGTGAACTAGGATCCATCAGAATTGTCAAAGTCAGGTTCGATCATAGGTATTAATTGGGATTCCAGGTCTAGGTGGCGTCTTCTCTCATTTGATAGTTTTCTCAAGGTTTGTTTTGATGTCGTACGTTAGTGTTAGTTAAGTTAGTTAAATGAATTCCCAAATTTCAAAAACCCCAAATCCAAATTACTCAGTATTTCCATTTCTTAGGTCTAAGTTGAGTCTTGTCTATAGAGTGTCTCTAGGGTTCGATATTCCCGGTCTTACATAAGCTTTACTATAATCCGACAGGTACACTTGCCTTAGGGTTCGGTCTAGTTTAAGTAGTTTCGGTAAAATTTAGGTGTGTCTAGGTCTAGTTTAGGTCTAGGTTTTAATAGTTATTTTTAGGTACGTTCCGAACACATCATAGGTGTAACAGCTGTTGATTGTAAGAATTTTAAAAGGGACGTGAATACATTCATTTCAGAGTTTGATGCTGATACTGATGGTAATCTTACTTGTTTGTTTTAGGCTGATGAGGCAATGAAAAGAAATTTCCTTGTTTTGGGGGATGTAGTTGCTTTTGATGCTACGTATCGTTCAAACAGGTAATTTATATATATAGATAATATTTATGTTGGCATAATTATTCCATTTTTTTAAATATATTACAGAAATGAGCAATTACATTTTTACTTGTAGATATCAAATGGTTTTTGTTCCATTTACTGGCATTGACAATCATAACTGCAATATTACTTTTGCTGCTGCTCTACTGGGATCAAAGACAACTAAAAGTTACACTTGGCTTCTTCGAAATTTCCAGAGCAGCATGGGGTCTGATCCCAAAGTAATTGTTACTGATCAGGATGCTGGCATGAAAGGCGCCATCACTGAGGTATTTCCAAATGTTAGACACAGGTTATGCATGTGGCATATTATGAAGAAGCTTGCATCTAAGGTACTTATATCTTCTATTTTTTTAATATTAGGTATTTGTGAGTAAATTTTTTTCCTTTTGTGTTTTATAACTTTTTTCTTTTTATGTTTACAGGTTAGTAAACGATTGTTCTGAAAAAAATTCAAACGTATGCTTTGTAACATAGTGTGGATTGATGCAATCAATATCACTGAATTGCTTGATTAAACCCATCAGCAAGGTATGTCCTTTTGTAGTCCTTAGATTCCTTAGCAACGTCTTTTGATTTGCTCATTGCTTGAATAAGCTTCCTGCCGATATTTTCTTGAGCAACACAGTATTTTCTTGTTAATTTTACCCATTCTATGCTGTTGCCCCTAGGTAAGCCATCTCTTATGTTCACTGTTGTCCCGTGATTTTTGAACACAAATTTACTTACCTGCTGAAGAGCAGTTACCGTTTTCATGTCGATTAACTTCGATTCTGAAATGCATTTCTTCACCTTCTCCAACCATATCCTTTCATCTTGGGACGCCATTTTTCTGCTGATTTTTGATGATTTTTTACTGTGTGTTTTTTACTGTGTGTAATTATGTGAAAACTGTGTGGGATTACTCTTTGGGGTTTTATTGTGTTTATATAGTAAGGATGATGTAGATAAATCATGTATATTAAATTATATTTTAATAAACACTTGGCAATACCAATCGCTTCGGATGCAGTGTAATTATTACACTTGATTGTTAATTTATTTTTCTACAATATGATACGAAAGGTTTTGCAGTTTCCAAAGTAAACACTCGATTACTTTCTGCTGGTGGCATTAAATATATATTTTTTCCCAATGAGATCCCCTATAAATAGTAGATCCTTTTTATCATTTTACATCTACTTTCTTTCCACTTTTTTAAATCTTATCTATGGCTTCATCATTCAGAAAGTTTGAGAATCTGTCAAAAGAAGATGTGCAAGATTTGATTCAAGAACAGACCAAGAATGAGAGTTTTTTTACAGGATGTGTTACTAACCAACATGAACAGAATCCATGCTAGTGTCATGGAGTTCTCTACTATTGAGAATGAAATTTTGCGACTTCCTATTTCCGATGTTCGTGATGTATCGAACCATTGTCTCATGCTACATAAAAAGAAGATAACAATAAAAATTAGTGGTTTTTTATATATAATTTATTGACAATTATATAAATAAACAACTTAATATATTTAAGTACCACCACAGTAGGTCGCCTGCCATATCTATCATCAATTTCCATTGTATGGTAGATGTTATCAATTATCTCTACCACTGGCTTCAAGAAGTTGTAACATATCACATATAAATGATTTGATGCAAGCAACGGAATGAAAAGAAAGTCGACATCATCAATCTTAGCATAAGGTGAGGAAACAAGCATTTGTTCAATATTCACTGATAGCTTATCAACACACTCATCAATTGGGGTTTCCCCTACAAAAAAAACTTGTCCGCCTGTTTTGGACATCACATGTATAACGAGATAAATAACATAGATACATACATATTGGCCAGCAGAACTATTATATACCAGTTTAAGTAGAAGAGAAACCAAAATTATGACAACTTATGCTGGCGCATAGATCTGTCCAGCATAAGATGACCACTTATGTTGAGAAACCAAACTTATGACCACTTATGCTGGCACATATAGTTTTCCAGCATAAGATGACCACTTATGCTGAGAAACCAAACTTATGACCACTTATGCTGGCACATATAACTGTCCAGCATAAGATGACCACTTATGCTGGTGCATATTATTGTCCAGCATAGGTCAAAATTATTGTTTTAATGTAAGGTAGATGCACTCACCAACACATGACAGGTTAGGAATAGCCTGGATGGATCTTCCTTTTCCTTGTCTACTTCTTCACTGTTCAATACCTCTGCCCATCATGTAAAATAGCAAACGTGGATGCGTTCAGTGGGTAGAACGATTCTAGTGCTGCCCTTGATACATAAATATTAAAACCACTATAGAACAATTCACCCCTACAAAAAAAAATAATAAATAAATAAAGGTTATGCTTCATTCAAACTATTCTTTATGTAAAGTCCTTTATGCTGGTTGTTTGATTATACTTACCATCCATCACCCTGTGCTATGAACATGTACTCTGTTGTCGCATTTTGCATCTTTTTCTCTCTTATTTTCTTCACCCCCTTGTCATGCCACTTGTTTCTATCACCTTCATTTAAATATTGAAAGTTTGCAATTTTTTGCTGCATGTCCTTCTTCAATAAGGTCACATCAGACATTAACATTTTTGCTAGGTACTTGACCCTCAGGCCACTTATCTCTATGTTTTGTTTTTCTGATTCGTCTGTGAACACATTTTTCCACTACCCTGCTGGTCCCCCCATATAAGTTTCCATATGATGCATGGCGAATATGCCACTGTCGAACTTGTTTTAGTTGTTCTCCATGACATCGTCATCCTTTTTGGAAGACAGGTTTTAATCTTCTTGGATCTGAGTGGACATACTTTTAAAAGATATTTTGCCAAGGTATCCCTTTGCAAATATGTACATTATTAGAAATACATCTATAATCAATATATTTTAAGTTCTAGTTTGTTTTTATTACTAATACGATAGGTCTGTTTCCATATTTTGTATGCACTGCTGCATTGTCTCTCCTGTTGTCCATTATCTCTATTGCAGGCTTTACAAAATCAAAGCATACAACATAAAACACATTATGATATTGAATGGGTAAGAACAAAAGGTCACCCTTTCTCATGCTCTTGTAAGCTGATGAATCCAAACAAGATTGAATATTTATCTCCATAATCTCGGCCCTCTCTTGTTGGGTACATTGTTTTTTACAATTATCTTCTGACTGAAAAAGGGTACATAGTTTGTTAGAGCAGCATAACAAAGATATAACATTATTTTGTCATATAATAATAATTGTCCCGTACCAAGACATCACAAGTACAAAAGAGCAGTGTTGGTGAATCATTGCTTTTAGCATTCTCCTCATTGTTGAGAACTTGAATCCAGTAGTTCAATATGTTCTCATCTACATATTCATTAGCGTAAAGCGAATGTATATGCTTCCGCTTTAAGATGTTACCAGCAGCAGTTTGAAACACTTTTTCACTATGACATAATGCCGCAAAACAAGTTTTATTATTCTATCTGATGCTTATGTATAAAACAATCATAATATAAAATTTATGCTGGGATACATCTGATGTATAAAATACCTTTCCTGGCCTTGCCCATACAAAAAACACTCAAATATATCTCCTTCCAACTTTGTGATTCTTCATCCAACATTCACCTTCCTATCCTTATATGGAGACTTTAAAGGATCAGCCAATTTTGTCAATCGTTGTCTCCTCTGATGTTGTTCATGTTCAAGTGGAAGCACTACAAGTGGCTTAAGATGTATAGGATCGGTATTAGTTAGACTTTAACTAAACAAACTTGTGAATATAACCGTGCGGAATTAAAGTTATATTTCACTTTACTTGAGCAGATTTTAGTTCTCTTGTATTAGGTAGTATTTGATTTGCATAACTATAGTAACAACGAAGTAAGAAATACTCGGCACTATTTGCATTAGCTCAAAGTTACACTATTACAAGGTAATCAAGAACCCAATGTAAACTAGAGCTAACTAATGCTATATATAGTGCAGATGAGATCAATGACAGCTATTGATCTCGAACGATTTAATCTGAACCATTAACTACAAAGTCAAATATAAACTACCAAAAGATTGAACTTCGAAAATTGGAATATCGTGCGTGTGATCAGCAACATACTACTTTAGGAGAGCGGCTTTGATAGATTTGGAAGCAATCGAGAAGCTTTTGCAATATTGGACGACCGAAAAGACATCTCAGGAAAAGTCCGGTTGAACTCATTATCTGGTGCATAATCGAGTTCACCCGGAATATTCGCTAACAGACAAAATTGCTTCTTCCGCTTGAATTGCCAGTTCCGCTTGAAGTTAAGACTTCCGCTTGAACTTCAACTTCAGCCGGAACACATCAAAAATGGCTTTCAGCCGGAACACATCAAAAATAGCTTTCAGCCGGAAATCTTCAAAGCGATATTCCTTACAATCTCCCCCTAAGCTGATGCTGTCAAATTATTCTTCAACTTCGAAGTCTATCTTCAAAAACTGAATTATACCAAAAAATAGTCTTCTCCTTGACCTACTTGTCAACAAACTTGATGTTGGCATCTAGATTTTGAGAAAGCTATTTAGAGTTGGTTTTCGTCACCTTCACATGTTTGAATGATGCCCAATCTCTTTCACTCCATTCAGTCTGAACTGAAATGGATTCATGAACAGTGAAGGTGCCATCGGCTCTGTACACATAAAACAGCTTATCTTCTTCTTCCCAAATGATAAATTTAATATCACTAACAGGCTCTTCTTCTTCTTCAGTTGAATCATCATCTAATGTGCTCCTGTAGAGCATTCCACAATTAAGCACTATTGATTCAATGTGAAGACTTAACAGGTGCTCAACTCTTGATGGACTTAGAATTTTTCTAAGTTTCAGAATGATGTCAGTCATCTGTAGTGCAGAAGGAAATGTAGTGGCCTTGTGAGCATTCACCACTTGAGTTGTGCCCTTTGCCAGATTGAAAGTGAAATCAAAGTTATCTTTATTCACTGTCCACCTAATAATTTTGTTCTTTCTGGGTGACCCTCTTCTCTTTTGGCTTTGATCTTTCTTCTTTTTGGCATGCATCAATTTCCTCTTTTTCATCCTTCTTTCTTCATTAGAATCACTTCCTGATTCTTACACAACATGTGCTTTACCCTTTGCTAAGGATGAAAAGGGACCAGGTTGAACTTCAGTTGGTTTGGCAGGTGGTATAGGAGCATTGGTGATTGAGGGTTCTCTGATGGTGAGTGGAGGCAAAGATGTTTGAGGTGGTGGTCTACTAGCTTCGGGAGTAGAGCTGGAAGGAGGAGTTGGTGGGAAGATATCTGAAAAATCTATGGTAGGAGCAGGTTTCTTCTTGAAGGGAACAATTGGGGTGAAGTTATATGTTCTATACTTTGGGTTTGAAAGTTTGGTGACTACCTTCTTGGATATTGAGGGTGGCTTATATGGTATGATGGCAAGTGACTGATATGCTGATAGAGTAGTTGAAGGTGTAGGGTTTGGGTTATAGATGAAGGAAGGTGGAGGTAGGATATCTGCATCATCAGTAAACTCTGGTTTGACATTTAAGTTAGCTGCCATACCTGAAGTGAATTCTGAAGGTGGGGGCAGCACCAGTTTTGGGTTTACAGCAGCTACATCTCCTTTAAGCTCTTGAAAGATTGAATCAATTAAGTTGCAAAGCTCCCTAACCTTTATCTGAGCAACTTCCTCCTCTGATTTCAAATTTCTGACAATCAGGACTCTCTTTACCTTTATCAACAGCAAGTAGTTCTCATCATTCTTCACCAACTTGGTGGGCATCTGAGAGGCAATAGAAATTAACCTTTGCCTTTTAGCTTCAGTCATGGCATCCAGATTGTATTCCCTCAATCTCTAGTTGAAGGACCTCTTCTTTGCTTCTTCCAGCAAACTTTCTACAACCCAGTCTTGTGAAAACATATCCAATTCCTCTTGAAGTTCCTTTGCTAACCTTTCATCTTCATCAGCCATTCTGGCATCTTCCACCATTTTGTTCACAGCTTCTAATTCAAGAGCTTGAACAACCTGCTGAATAGTTCTAACAATTGCAGGTTGAACTAGCTCTTCAGCTTGAACTTGTTATGTGCTCCTCATAGCTATCAGTGTTTCAGCTATGTCCTCAGTCTCATCTCTTTCTTCCAGTTGAACCACAGGGAATTGATCGGACCTAAATATTGATTGACCAGGGCCATGTACTGGATCAGGGGTATTTTCATCGATCAGAATGGCCTCAACCTGTGTTTCCGGTTCTGGTTGAACTTTCGCTTCAACTTCATGTAGACTTTTAGTAACCACCTGAGGTTGGGTGACTTCAGGTTCTTTATCTGTTAACTCTAACACCTCAGTTCCTTCTCCTTCTCCAATCATATTCTCATCACCTCCTTCAAGAATAGTTCCCACTACTAATGTTTCAGTGTTGTATTCAAGATTTTTAGGTGTTTCCTGGCTGGTGGAAGCAATGCTCTTCTTCGCTTGATCACTGGCTCTTTCAGCCGGAAAGATGACTTCTTTCAATAGTCTGGTAATCATGTTTATTTGCTCAGGGAGAGCACCAGCAATCAACATTGAAGACTGAACTAATTCAGTGAGATTTGGGTCTTCAAATGTAGAAATGGCAATCAGCTGACTGCTCTTCATATTGACCCAACTTTCTTCAACTATGAAGGGTTTGGCACCGATTTTCTTGCAGGCTGTGGCTCTAACTTCAGCCGGAATTCTGTCAGTTTCTTCTATTTCGATCATGGCAGGTGTTGAAGTCAGCTTCTCCCCTAATTTGACAGTATCAGCTTCATCAGCATCTCTGTTTGGGTTTGAAGGACCTGCCTCAGCTTCAGTAGGAGTAGCCTTCACTAAAGTAGCAATAGTTGCATTCAGATAATCAACCTGTGTTTGGAGATTTAGGTAAAATTTCGTCAATTCAGGTAGTGTATAACTGTCCTCAACTGGCATTTTACCAGTATCCCTGGACAAAACCAAGTTATCAATCCGAGATTGATCAACCCTGGTACCCATGGCTTCTTGGCACATGGGATTCTCTTCTGCTGTAAGGAATATCTCTTTGAAGATTTCCGGCTGAAAGCCATTTTTGTTGTGTTCCGGCTGAAGTCGAAGTTCAAGCGGAAGTCTCAACTTCAAGCGGAACTCGCAGTTCAAGCGGAAGAAGCAATTTTGTCTGTTAGCGAATATTCCGGGTGAACTCGATTATCCACCAGATAATGAGTTCAACCGGACTTTTCCTGAGATGTCTTTTCAGTCATCCAATCCTGCAAAAGCTTCTCGATTGCTTCCAAATCTATCAAATCCGCTCTCCTAAAGTAGTATGATGCTGATCACACGCAAGATATTCCAATTGTCGAAGTTCATTCTTTTGGTAGATTATATTTGACTTTGTAGTTAATGGTTTAGATTAAATCGTACGAGATCAATAGCTGTCATTGATCTCATCTGCACTATATATAGCATTAGTTAGCTCTAGTTTACATATGGTTCTTGATTACCTTGTAATAGTGTAACTTTGAGTTAATGCAAATAGTGCCGAGTATTTCTTACTTCGTTGTTACTATACTTATGCAAATCAAACACTACCTAATACAAGAGAACTAAAATCTACTCAAGTAAAGTGAAATATAACTTTAAATTCCACAGGGTTATATTTACAAGTAGAGGGTTCTTGTTTAGTTAAAGTCTAACAAATATCGATCCTACAAGTGGTATCAAAGCCTTGGCTCTCACTTTGAAGACTTCTAGTGCTTCAAAGTTGATACTCTACTCGTTTACTTTACAAGCTTTGTTGTTTTTGTCTTTCAAAATGATGAACTCAGTTTAGGATGTTCAAACGGTAGTGCTAACAAACCGCCAATGTTCACTCCTGATGACTTTGGTACCTCGAAACTCAGGATGGAAGGTTTTGTTAGGATCTTAGATCGCCGTATATGGAAATCCTTGACTGAAGGTCCTTATTCTCCCACAGTTCCATCTGCTGATGACGCTGAAGTCAAGATACCAAAACCTTTAGATAAATATGTTGAGTCTGAGTATGCTGCTCTCGAATTTGACTATAAGGCATATTGGACTCTACAGGCTGCACTTCCCAACTCCATTTTAAGTGGGTTTAAGGGTTACAAAACTGCACATAGCCTGTGGAATGCCTTAAGTGACATGTATGAAGGAACCAGTGAGGTTAAAGAAAACAAGAAGATGTTTTAAAACATAAATATGAGAACTTTACCTACAAATCTGGTGAATCTATGACCAACCAGTACTTGAGATTTGTTTCCTTACTTGATGAACTGCAAAAAGTAGATGTAAAACTAGATCAGGTCGATGTAAACAAAAAGTTTTTACGTTCTCTGCCTTCTGTGTGGACAGTTTACACTGTAAGCATCAGAGAACGTAAAATTTGAAAAAGATGAGGCTTAGTGAACTTCATGGCATACTTAGTGCTTATGAAATGGAATTAAATCTTAAGCAAAACTCATCTTCTGAATCAACTCAGTTGTTTTCAACTGCTCTAGTAACTACTGATTTTCAAAAACTAGAGATCTTCAAACTCATCTTCATACCAGTCACCTATAGTCAGTTTCCCTGAGAAACCAAGGTGTCAAGAGAGTTTTTCAAAGTCCTTTGATAACTCTCACGATGCTTATGTAACTCTCACACTACTGATTTTCAAAACCAGAGATCTTCAAACTCATCTTCATACCAGTCACCTATAGTCAGTTTCCCTGAGAAACCAAGGTGTCAAGAGAGTTTTTCAAAGTCCTTTGATAACTCTCACAATGCTTATGTAGCAACTGACTCATACCAAGGCTTCATTCGTGAAGACATAGAATGTATAGGTGCTGATGACTTAGAAGAAATGGATATTTTGACCCAACTTGCTATGGTGTCTGTAAGAGCCCAAAGATTCTACAAAAGAACTGGTAGAACTTACAAAGGAGCAAAAGGTGCTCACATTGGCCTAGACAAAAGCAAGGTGAAATGCTACAACTGTCACCAACTTGGTCACTTTGCAAGAGAGTGCCCCCAACCAAGAAGGGAAGGACAGAATCAAGGTCAAACTCAGATGAAGAATCATGGTGGAAATAACCATAACAATTCAAGCAACAATTCTGCTCATAGTTCAGGACAAACACCCACCCAAACCAGCCGGAAGTCAAAACCATCAGAATGTGGTTGCTGCTGTAGCAAACCAAACTGAATGCGTTGAATGGGGAGACTTTCTAGCTGAGTTCGAGCCTATCAACCATGCTTTGATGGCCAAGCAAGATTCTCCTTCACCCAAATTATGAAGATCATTCGAAAACTTGAATCCTTCAAACAGAGACCCATAGTTAAAAATCCAATCAGGTCCAGTCCCTGCATCCGACGGATTGTCTTCAAGCCAGTCCACGTTGAATGCTTCAATGATCAAACCGGTGGTCTTGTTATAGACACGATAAGCACTATTTCCCGAATAACCAACGAAATAACACTCATTAGCTTTCGCCTCGAATTTCCCCACGTCGGCCGGATTTGAAAATTCAAGTGCAAGAGTAAGCCAAAAATGTGAGCGCTCCTGCACTATACGGACTGTATCAGTACCGTGCACGGACATCCAAATGTCTTAAAATATCCCACCGTTGGATTTTCTTTATAGACAATCTGATACGGAGTTTTCTCATGACGCTTGTTCAACAAAACACGATTCTGCACGTAGCACGCCGTGTTGACCGCTTCAGCCCAGAAGAAGATTGGTAGTTTAGCTTCACACATCATTGTCCTTGCCGCTTCAATGAGTGTCCTATTTCTTCTCTCAGTTACTCCATTTTGTTGAGGGGTGTAGGGCACACTGAACTGTCTCTCTATCCCCTTAGCCCCACAAAACATATTCAACTCAGCGTTCTTGAATTCCGTTCCGTTATCCGATCTGATAGCTTTGACCTTCTTGTTCAGCTGATTCTCTATGAGAGTGACAAACTGTTTCACTAAGGCCGGAGTTTCATACTTGTTTGACAAAAAGTAGACCCAAGTAAAACGTGAGTAGTCGTCCACAATCACGAGACAGTAGGAGAATTTGCTAATGCTCTGAACTTGCATAGGCCCAAATAAATCCATGTGTAGAAGTTGCAGAACTGATGACATAGAATTTGCTATCTTCGGACGGTGTGGCAACTTGTGCTGCTTCCCCTTCGCACATGCCATGCATTTTTCCACAGTTGAGAAGTCTTTGATGGGCAGCTTTCTGACATGATCTCCCTTTGCGAGCTTGGTCAAATTCTTCATATTTGCATGCCCCAGACGACGATGCCACAACATAGCCAAATTTTCGTTTTGTTTTGAGATGAGGCATGCTTCTTCTGACGTTGGAGGATTGCCCATATTGAGAAGATATGAGTTTGAACGTCTTGGAGTACGCATCAGTATGCACTCCTCGGGAATCTTCACACCGGGCTTCAAAATAATGCATTCCTTCCGATTGAACATCACAGAATAGTCTCTGTCACAGATCTGAGAAACACTCAGCAAACTGTGAGACAGTTCCTCCACATAGTGTACGTCAGAAAAAGACAAATTTCCACTTCTCACAACTCCTTTCTTGCTAATTCTTCCTCCTACACCACCTGCAAACGATACTCCTCCACCATCGAAATCCTCTACATCTTCCAAAAGGGACAGATCTCCGGTCATGTGTCGGGAGCAACCACTATCAACGTACCAGAGATTGTTGATAGATCTTCTTGGCTGTCCCTACAAGAATCAGAAATCAGTGAGATCCAGGTACCAAGGCCATAACAGATCTGGGCACACCTTTTGCATCAGTGTAATTAACTAATTGGAGAATCATTTCATACTTTGATCCAGATACATTCTCATTTTGAATGTTGACTTTTGGTTTCCAGGTGGTGGTTTTCTCTGGTTTCAACACAGTTGTTGAATTGTTCACAGACACAGGTTTCTTTTGTGGTGAAATGACCTTTTTACCAGTTGGCTTTTTAACCGGTGTCCACTCAAGTTTCAGTTTTGTATACACAAGTTGTTTTGTTTGAGTGACATCTTTTTGTTTCAAAACCTGTTGTTCAGCTTTCGCATTGTCATTAGGTTTCTTAATTCTTTTGACTTTAGTCACTTGTTTTTCAACAAATTCTGGTTTTATCTTATCATTTCTGTGGTAAACTCCTTTAGATACATAAGTTTGTTGTGGAGTTTTGGTCACGTTCCACTTATCAACAACAGGCTTTGTCACAGAAGCCTTTGCGTTTGAAACCTTAGACTGTTGAGTCTTCATTGGTTCAAAACACTGCTTCCCCTGAGACACAGCTTGTTGTTTCTGCTTTTGTTTTTGCTTCTCTCCGGTCATCATTTTCTCCAACATACTAGTCCGAGGGTTTTGCGGATAGTATGGTTGGAAAGGTCTGTTCACACAATTAGCTGCAAAATGTCCTGGCTTTCCACATTCAAAGCAATTCATGAGTCTAGGCCCATTGACATGGCTACAGAGGTATGAACGTCTTGGGTAAGACGACTTCCACTCTGGCTTATCATCCCATTTGTGTATAACATGTTGTTTATCCTTTTCAGATTGTGTAATTAAACAAAATTGTTCTGATTTAGATTTGTTTGTTCTATTAAAAGCTGACACAACCTGGGGATAAGCAACAAAATCTTTGGGCTTAGTCTCACGACCAATTTTTGTGTTAGGCACACGAATTTTAAAACCAGACACTTTTTCATTTGATTCAGAAACATTTTTTAACAACGGTGCAACTACTTGTTTCGACTTGGATGTTTCTAGTTCTGACACAAGTGCCATTACATCATCCTTAGGTAAACATAGACTAGAACTACTAGAACTACTAGAACTACTAGAACTACTAGACACGTGACTCTCTTCCACTCTCCGACATTCTGCATCCTCCTTAGAAATGTCTTTGATTTCTACTTCATCTGCACAATAAATAGATACATCAGAAGAGCTCACACAGTTATTCAGAGAGGTATTTGATGGTCCTGCTTCACACGCGTCTGTCATCACACTATCCTTATTACCCAACCCATAAGTCATGTGTTTTTCATTTTCCATTTCCTCTTCTGTCATAGGCTTCACTCCAACCAAGACACTATCTAAAGGAGGTCCTTCCTCATGCATTTCCGATGCAGATCTATTTATCTGATCCTCCTCTAAGATCATTCCTATTACATCTCTAGTTTTATCTTGAGGAACAACGTTCTTGTTTGCAAAGCTAATTCCTATTCCACCTTTGTCCTTACCCATTCTAACCTCAGTAATACATGTGTCCAGAGATTTACTAGCCTGTAACATTCTTTTGCTTCTCATAAGATTCATATCAAGCTTAACCTGCAACTCATTGTTTTTATGCATTGTCATACAGATAAGCGTTCTCAGTTGCAAGTTTCTTATATTTCACTATGTCTAATTTCTGGGCTTTAACCTTTTCTTCGTTCTTTTGCCATCTACCCTTAATGAGCTTCTTTCACATTTTACCTCAAACAATTCTAATTGAAAATTTTTGCAAAATTGTCTAAGACCAGTAATTATACGATCACAAACAAGGTTAGAACATACCTTGGTGTGATCTGCTGCCATAGCTTCATTCTCCTCAGGTTCATCTTCAGTCACGACAAAAGCATGTTCTTCTTCATCATCATCATCCATAGCAGTCATCATGGCATGTGTCAGGGTCAGATCTTTCATTTGAGACGTCCAATCATAGCCTCCTCCTTCCTGCACAATCAAAGCACCTGCTTCTGCTTTTGCCTTCCCATCAGCTGGTTTCTTTTCCTCTGCTCTCTCTTTCCTTGGCTTGCTACACTCTCTTGCAAAATGCCCATATTCATCACAATTGTAGCACCTCAACTTGGTTTTGTCAAACCCCATCCTTATCTTGTCTTGGTCTTTCCAAACATTTCTTCCTGTAGTTGCCATGAACTTCTTTGCCCTAAACACAGCCATAGCCATCTGCCAAGAGACATCCAACATTTCCACATCTTCTGGATTTATCTGATTCAGCTCTCCTGATAGGATCTCAGAAGGGATTAGGGTTCCGGCCATTAGAGCATGATAGCTGTTCATGAATCCCATTCCGAGTGCAAAATTGGGATCATTGGTTGCTTCAGAGTTGTCACCTCCACTTGAACCAGCTTGAGGTTGTGCCACAAATGCATTTGTTTTAGTCACAGAACTTGATCCACTTGCAGCAGATTTTCCTTTCGGCTTCACATCTACTTCTTCTGACAACAAAGCTTGATTCAGTTTCCCAGCCAAACTAAGAGAGCTTATGTGATTCAACTCTCGCTGCTTGTCATCAATAAGCTTGGACTTCAATTAGTTGATCATTTCATCCAGAGATAGCTCACTCAGCTTGTTGTTGTCCTTAATAATAGAGATATTTGTGTTCCATGACTTGGGTAAACTGTTCAGCAACTTCAAATTCTTATCTTCCAATTCTGGCTCCACACCATAGCTTGACATTTCTGCCATCAGAGATACAAACCTTTGCACTTGCGCTTCAAAAGATTCACCTTGGATATGGTTGAACAAATTGAATTTCTGCTTCAACATTTGCTTTCGACTTGCCTTAATGTCCGGATTTCCCTCATAGGTGACAATCAAAGCATTCCAGAGTTCCTTAGCTGTCTTGCAATGCTTAAATCCTTGAGCAATGTCAGGTGTTAGAGCCATGGTCATAATCGCAAACGCCCTCTCAGCCTTGTTACACCTTTCCCAGTCCTCATCTTCAAACTCTTCTTCAGTCTTAGCCTTTCCTGCTTTAGCTCCTTCTCCATGAGTAGGTATGTGTGGTCCATTAATTACCGCTCTCCACAATCTCAAGTCAACACTCTTCAAATGGTTTTCAAACCTGTACTTCTACTCCAAAAAGTTATCCGCCGAAGTGAGTCTAGGTGGACGAGTGATAGAGCCAATCTCGAAGTCCAACTTCTGATACATACTTGGTTCAAAATCCATTACGATAGCAAAGGGAACTTATATTTAAAATCCAAACGTCCAAAAACTGATATTACGATAACAACCACTTGATTACGATCGTAAAGGCTTGATTACGATCGAGAACACAGATTCCGATCGAAGACAAAATCGTAAACACTTAAACCGACAGAAAGAGTCGTAAACACGATTACGATAGCCTGATTACGATACCGAAAGTCGTAAACTCCGTTTCCGATTAGAGTTAATCGTAAACTCCAATTACGATCCAAATTGATCGTAAACTTCGATTCCGATGAAAAAATGTCGTAAACACCCAATTATGAACCTGCAAAGTCGTAAACGCCGTATACGATGAAAGTACAGTCGTAAACTCGTTTTTCCAGGTCGTAAACACCTTAAAAATCGGATCTTGATGCCGTAAACTCGCTGATGATGAAGGTCTTCAACAAACACGATCGTAAACACACTAAGAACCCAGAAAAACACGAAGAACAGCAGTAGCAGAAATCGTAATCACCAAGAACACCTCCAAATAAAAAAAACAACACTAAAACCCAGAAAACTGCTTGAATCTATATCGTGTGAGCCTCGAATCTAAGATTCTTAGCTCTGATACCAATTGTAGGTCCGAGATCAAACCGACAACACGATATATGATCACAAATGAGTGCGGAAACCTCAAATGTGATTGATTCAAGAAACAAGTAGAAGAAATAGATTAGATCTAAGGAAAAGATCTAATCTTGAATGAGAAATACCACTTGTTTGAAGCTGATCGTAAATAGGTAAACACACCAGAAATCGTAAACCCTTGAATGTATTGAAAAGCTTATCTTAATCATAAACAAGAGAGGTATTTATACTACCTCCTACAAAACCTTGGGCCAATCATAAACACAAAAAGCCCAATCATAAACACTAGTAATCGGCCCACATGGCCTAAATATAATCTAACTAAGCCCAACAGCCCATTAACTACTAAGCCCATAACTAATGTTCATGCCTCAATAAATATAGCCCAACAATCCTAACCCTATATATATATATATATATATATATATATATATATATATATAGGGATGAGAATTAAAAACAACTCACCCTTAAAGCAATAACCAAATAACTCATTTCCACTACCAGATTTGTGCCAAGTGTCTCCTCCTTTGTTTTATTAGAAGGGGTAAAATGGGGTTTTAATCTTTTGTCGGGTTTTTATAAAAAATATACCATTAGACTCGTCGCATTTTTTTATTTCAAATGTGGTCCCGACTTTTTTTTTAAACTTTTTTTCATACGTCCTTCTTAACATGTAATGTTACAAAAAAGTAGCACTGGTGCCTTCTTTTTGTAGCACTGATGCCATTTTTTTGTAGCATTGATGTTAATACGGACGTTTGAAAAAAAACTTCAAAAAAAGTCAGGACCATATTTGAATCAAAGATAAAAATACGAGTAGTCGAATGGTATAATTTTTATAAAAAAACGACACGGGATTAAAAAGTTATCGGCGTTTTAAAAATGGGGTGGTGCTTTTTGAGTTTGAAGAATTGTCACTTTTACCCTTTTGAATTAAAAAATAATAATAATAAAGGGAGGTGCCACATGTAAGTGATCTAGTGCATTTTCATTTTGATCTAACCACTACCTTTGAGTTATTAGGTTATTCCTTTAAGGGTGGGTTACTATTAATGCCACACCTATACATATATATATATATATATATATATATATATATATATATATATATACACATATATATATAGGGAGAGGATCATTTGAAAACAATTAGTTTTGAAAACTTTTGAGAACCATTTTAAGCCACTAGTTTATATATATAGAACCCCCCCCCCCCCCCCCGTCATGAATTATAGTGCTTCTTACCTGAAATTAATGGTTGAGATTTGATTCTCAAAAGTTCTCAAAATAAAAAGTTCTAAAATTAAATTAACTATATATATATATATAAATATATATATATATATATATATATATATATGGAGAGGATCATTTGGGAACCAATTGGGTTTGAGAACTTTTAAGAACCATTCTAAGCCACTAGTTTATATATATGGAACCCCCCCCCCCCCCCCATGATGGTCCCCACCTGAAATTAGTGGTTGAAATTTGATTCTCAAAACAAAAAGTTTTCATTTGAACCTAACCCTATATATATATATATATATATATATATATATATATATATAATACTATACAATGTATATTTGAGAGAAAATCTTTGAATGTCTTAATTTTAAGACATGTACAAACTACAATGCAATGTGTATAAGTACTTAAAGCACAAACTCTTAAGATATTGAAATGGGCGGACAGTGAAACACTCTTAAAACCCTAGGTATATAAATGTGTTATCCTCATTTCTTAACTACAGCCTCCATTTCCCGTCTTCCTACTCAGTTTAAATGTTAGAGCAAAATCCTATGCATCAGAATGTCTCATGTGTTGTATCAGAAAGTGAGATTTTATTGAGTCAATAGGTCAACTAACCATGGTCCAAACCATTGGTTTGGAGCCAGCGAACCAATGGTTCATTGAATGGTTCGTTGGTCAGTATGTCACACACTATAAATAGTGTTAGCTTGTTTAGCTCATTAGAGGTAGTATGCTAAGTGTGTGTTTCAATGTGTGTTCTAGAGAGATAGAGAACCAGAGAGCTTTATAATTGTTTCTCATTGTGATTCAATAAAAACAAATCTTATTTACTTTCTCGTGTACTAGATTGATCGATTCTACTAGCAATAAGATCCTCCCAGGCTCTTACAAGTGGTATCAGAAAAATCCAGGTTGTTTTGCTGATTCGAATTGGTCAATTTTGAGTTTTCTAGTGAGAGAAAGTGGGGTTTTCATCATTTTTATCAATTTTTCTCAATTCTGAGGGTTTTAGGTGTCAAATCTGATTTTAAATTGTTCCTAGTGTGTTTTTCTTGCTTTTGTTTCAATTCACAGTTTAAAATCATCAAATTTGTAAAATTCAGTCAAAATCAGTTTAGTTCGCCAGATGATCATGATGGTTCGCCGGATGAGTGTGATGTTTCGCTGGGCTATCTTTATATTGATTCTCTGAGAGTATTGGTCCAGTGGTTGAAGATACATTAATGGTTTGTTAGGTAATCTTCAACAGATGGTTTGTGGTGGTTATAGACGGTTTGGAGCGCTTATTTCAACTGACCATTGGTTCGTTAGTTGATTGGTCTTCTAGTTACTACGGTTCGCTAGTTAGAGATGGTCCGGAGTTCAAAGTTTAATTTGACTGGTTCGCTGAAATCACTGGGTCGCTGAGTTCTTCGGTTCACACAAGAACTTTTCGGTTCGCTGGTGAAGATTTCGGTTCGACCAAAGGATATTGGTTCGTTGTTTGACCTTTTTTGGTTCGCTGGTTTATCTTTGGTTCACAGCTATATAATCTAGTTCGCTGATCAAGTTTTCATGAAAATCCAAAATGTCTGATTATCAAGCGTTTGCAGTTATGCAAAGTGCAATGCAACAATTAATCAATTATGATAATGAAATTGGAACCAATCAGAAAGTTTCCAAGTTGCTACAATTGTAAGATTATCATAATTGGAAGCAAAGGTTTTCAGCGTATGTTAGTACAAATGACATTGATTGGTGGATTCCGATTGAAAAAGGTTACAAGCGTCCAAACAGAAGGAGAATTTAAAGAGCCAAAATATTTCACATCTGGTGAAAGGAAAAGTTATGAACTCGAAAAGAAAGCATATGGTTATCTTACTATAGGATTACCAAAGGAGTTATTACATCAGTTTAACACTTGCACGAAGTCTAAAACGTTGTGAGATGCCTTAGCTTTACGCTGTGAATGTAATGATCAGTATAAAAAGAGTAGAATAAAAGTTCTGAATAAAGAGTTCAACAAATTTCAACATTTTGAAAAAGAGAATATTGCTGCTATAATTTCTTGATTGTCGCATCTGATAAGTGAACTAAAGATGGTTGATGTTGAAAACACCGAGGAAGGATTGAAAGAAAAGTTGCTGGAAGCTTTACCACAGAAATAGAGAATTATGTTTTGTTACTTACTCTCGACAAAGAATTCTCATCGTAATCATTTCATGCTTTAACAAGTAAACGTCAAGCTAGAGAAATGGAAATGTTGAAGGCAAACAAATCAACAGCTCAACTGCAAAATCCTGAATTGTATCATGGTCAGAATTCAGCAAGCATCAATGCTAAATCTAAACCACTTAGTTCTTATTCATCATCTCCAACATCATTTCTTACTGGATATGGTTTAGGAAATTCTGAAAAATCTGGTTCATCAAGAGGATGTAGTTTTACTATTCCAAATGCTTCAGGTCAAAATGCTTTTTTTAGCAAACACATCTGATGAACATCTAGCATTAATATCTGCATTGTTATCTTCTTATTATGGACTTCTTAATGGAGGTTTGACAAATTCTAATCTAATTGAAGAATATTTTGATCAAATAGATCCGGATAACCTTAAACAGATGGATATCAATTGGCAACTTGCTATGTTAGCACAAAGATTTAAAGAATTCAGGAAGAGAACAAGAGTTGACAATTAAAAACCAGATGGGAACGTTGAAATAGACAAATCAAAGCTAAGATGTTTTAAATGTTCTAAAATTTGTCATTTTGCTCGTGAATGTGCAAAATCGACGGGTGTTAAGTCAACATCAAATGAAAATGGCTCTTCATCAAAGTCAACAACAACTTATTCCACTCCAAAGGCATTGGTTTCTCAGGTTACTCAACGGTATGATTGATCACAACAGTTTCCTGATAAATCTTCATTTGCTTTAACTGCAATTAAAGGTGCTTCACAGGGTATCATTGAGGCTGAGATAGCAAATATGCAGTTTACAGAGGGTCAATATACTTTTATGGTAAAAGTTGAACAGAGTGATTCTGAACCTGAATCCAGTGGCTATGAGTCTGTTTGTGAATTTTTCTCACAAAAGGATAAAAATATTCAGGAATTGCTTAAAAGGTTTGCAGTATTGAGTAATGAAAGTAAAAAGAAAGAAGATGAGCTGACAGAAAGTACGAAGAATTTTGAAGATTTAAATTGAGAGTTGATCGTTGAAAAAGAGAAATTTAAATCAGAAGATAAACATCTGACTAATAAATTGATAAGTCTTCAACATGATTTGAATGAGGAAGAATTGAAATTTCAAATCAAGATTGATGATTTAGTTAAAGAAGTTGAGAAATTATCTGTAGTGAATGTTGAGTTGACAAAAGAAGTCAAAAAATGGAAACAAGAAGCAAAAGAAACTGAAGCTGATTTCAATGATTTATTTAAAAATCAAAGGTTAAGCTTGATGTGCTTAACAAGACATCTGATGAACTCGCTACTAAAACAGTAGGTTATTAGAATGATAATCTGAGATTGTTGGAAGATCAGAAAGAGTTGATTCGAGGGAATAAACTACTAAATGAGAATATTGATATTCAAAAAAGAAATGAGAATAAGCTCACGAAGGAAGTATTTGATGAGTTGGATTATGTAAGATTACAGAAATCTGAAACTAATCGTGTTGCCAAGAAGTTGATTACAATAAGGAAGGAGTTATCTGAAGCGTAACAAAACATTTCTGATTTGAATATTCAAGTTATTGATGCAAATCGTCTGCCAAACAATGTCACAAATTCGCAATCTTTCACAAGTTTCTTATGCAAAGTTGAAAACTTTTAAAAAGTGTTCGAAAAGACAATTCCACCTCTAGCTATAATCAAGGAAGCTATTAATGTTGTGAAGGAAAAGAATGAAAATTGTGATTATTCGAAGTTTTCTGATTCGAAGTCTGACAAAAAGGTTTTAAAGAAGCAAAAGACAAAGAAGGCTGGAAAGAAAGCTGAGAAGAAATCTGAAATTCCTGAGTTTTCAAAGTTTGTGTCTAGTTCTTCGTCTACTGAATAAGAGAAACAACTATTCCATTTCAGAAAATCATTTCTCAAACTAATATTGATGAGATGATTTTCTATGCTCAGAAAGAAGTTAACAAAATGAAAGCTGAATTTTCTTGTCGTGCGAAGAATGGGCATAAATCATCAGATTCAAGTGAGAAGATTTATAGTAAACATGATGGTTTAGGTTTTTCGAAGCAAATAGTTAATGATCCCAAAGAACAATGTTTATAACAAATGAAGAAGCTGAATTTTAAAAAAGTGAAGAAGGATGTGTTCAAAGCTGAAAAAGTTCTACCTGAGAGATTTTATAAACTCAAAGGTTCGGAACAAATATTTTCTGAAAAATAATTCTCACTTCATTGTGTGGATGCTCATAAAACAGCTGAAGTGTTTGTAAAGAATGATGGTCTTAGGAACATGAAGAATCAATCTTCTAAATTTTCTTCTGGAGGATCAAATTCTACTCAAAAAAGCCCAACATCTAAATGGGTTCATGATTACAGGCATTAGATATTTGATTCTTTTTATGATCATTCTAGAGGTAATATTTTTTGTGAAGCTTTGGAGGGTTCTAAAAGGAAAAATATACGCAAACGATTGTGTTACAATTGTCGCCAAAAGGGGCATATGGCACAAGATTGTTAGTCACTGCTGCTTCTACTTCAAGAAATGGAAAAATTCCATTTGTTGGTAGATCTGCCAAACCAAGGTTTATAGATGAAAATGGCACAGTATTTGAAGAATTTCATCCTACATTTTTTAAACATCAAGGAAGATCTATTCCTAAATTTCAAAAAGCTCCCACTGTAGGTTGTTCGTCACATTCTACTGTAACTGGTTCATCAAATACTAATTTACCAAAGCTACAATGAAAACCTAAGGTGGTCTCTAAAGGAAACCAAGACAATGGTCGACCAGAAGTGATTCGATTCGGGTCATTTATAAACTAATGTGTTTGACCAGTGTGCAGGTACTTCTAGACCTATCGGTGATTGAAAAGTTGCTGATGGAGGAGTATACTGCTTAATTTAAATTTCAAAGAATTAAAAATTCAAACAAAAATTTTCTGAAACGCTAAATCTGAAAGGTATTTGTATCGATTGGTCAATTTTCTTTCTTTTACTAAATTTCGCAAAATCTGAAAGGGATATCCTTATATATAATTAGTGGTTCAGAATGGTTCTCAATAGATCCTCCACCTATATATATATATATATATATATATATATATATAGAGAGAGAGAGAGAGAGAGTAAGGATCATGTAAAAACCACATCTTTTTGCGAAAACTTAAAAACTAATACTAAAACACTTATAACTTTTGCATACGTTCATATAAATATTTTTTAAATTGCACCAAAAACCTTAGAATTATGAGTTCTTTAATTCTGGAAAAAAAATTTAAATAAACTTTAACGTCTCGTCGTTTTTTTTATTAGTGCACATGTGCACTAATAATAAAACTCATACATATAGTACGTGTTAATACTTTTTTTTTGTTAAATTTTTTGAAAATTTTATGCTACACATGTGCATTATAACAAATAGTTATAGTGCATATATAGAATTATCGTTAGTTCTATAAATATTTTAGTGTTTTTAAACTAACAAAGTCGGTTGCATATGAAATTAGTACACCAAGTCATTAAAATTTAGATATAAGCGCACCAAATAGTATAGTTTGGAGTTTTGAACTATTAAAAAATTGAACTAGATTGGATATCATGATGTAGATTTTAAGAATACATATAAAAAATATTAAAATTTGAGATTATTTTAAACGAGCCAAATGATCAAGCCAAACAAGCAAGCTCGGCTCATTTACAAACCAGTCCGCGTTTAGCTCGGCCCATTTACAGTTGAGTTGCTTCCACAAGCTTTCCCAGGTGACTTTGGTCATGAGCTAATAGTTTTTTTAACAACAATTCTAGATGTTAAAAGATAAATTACATAACACTTGATTAATTGATTTAAGTTGAATACACTTAATATAATATAAGTTATTTGTTATGTGAGACTAATAGTTTTTTTTAAGAACAATTCTAGATGTTAAAAGATAAATTACATAACACTTGCATCTTGGAGTGTTTAAACCCTAACATTTTGATTGTGGGGCTTTAAAAGTTTTCAAAGACCATTCATCGTCATTCTTATAATTTAAATAAAACACTATTTTCTAAATTATCTATCGATTTCTAAAATCTTCACATTTATTCCTTATATTTATTTCTATTCATTTAAATAAATCTTATTCTATTTTTGTTATATTTTATCTTTCTACAACATGTATCCACTTACAAAAAAATATATAATAATGAATACGGGTGAATATTTCAACATCAACTTTTTGTTAGATGAGTTTGGTTTCCCCTAGCTATATGGGTATGGGAATGAATGGAGTTGGTTTTGAATGATTTTCATAAAATTTAAGGATATGGTTAGTGACGGTGAATGAGATATGAATTAGGAGAAACCTACACTCTAAATTTATATATCATTTTTTATAAATGTTGCACATCTCATTCATCCTATCTGTCTCTATTCAATTAAATAATACATTTTTATTCCTCTTTCTAATATTTGTTTCTCTACCACTCACATACACTCACAAGTAATATTAAATATTTTTTTAATGGCTAAAATCATGATACTTGCACTTTGCAGGATTTGAACTCACAACATCTATCATCTTAGAGTATTCACATCTCATTCCCCAAACTACATCTCATCTTCAAATTTTAAAGAAAAACATTAAAAAACACTTAAAAAGTTACTCTATCTTAGAGCATCCACAACTCATTCTCTATACGGATCCCTATAATTTAATTACAAAACACTACATTTTCACACTCCTTTTCAATTAAATAATCTTTTTTACATCTTTATCATTATATTTTCTCTCTCTTTCACTCAAAGTCACTTAAAACAATATTTAAAAAAGAGATAGAGAATGAACACTTTTTTTTTAATCAAATATATGGTTGAACATTAACTTTTTATCTCTCCTTCCCTCACAACCACTCACAACCAAAACTTAAATTTTAGGATTCCACTCACACAAATATAAGGAATCGGCTTTAAAGGCTCGCATTCCCCATCTCCATATATTTAGGAGTTCGTTTGTGTTTGTTCGTTTGTGTTCGGGCGGGAGTTCGGGCGGGAGTTCGTTTGTGTTCGTTCGTTTACTAAATGGAAGAACATAAACAAAATTTGTTCGTTTAGCTTAACAAACAAAAACGAAACGAGTCCTCATTCGTTCAATTGTGTTCGTGAACGTTCGGTAAGTGTGTTCGTGAACGTTCGTTTGTGTACGTTTTTTTTGTGTTTGTTCGTAGTGTTCGTTTGTGTTTGTTTGTTAATATTACTACTTTTGATAATATTTTTTTAAATATATTAATAATTTACATTTTACATTTAACAACATACGGCTCCAATCCTCCAATCTCCTTTTAGATACTAATTTCCTTTGGGTTTTAAAAATACTTATGACCATTGCATATCTCTAATATTTATAATTTACATTTTACGCTTAACAATATTTATGCACTTTGGATTTAGATTCTTGTTTTTATCTTTAAATGTGTATGGGATTATGTTTAGCATATGAACTTTGGATGGATGATTTGTCTTTAAATCATAACCTTTGGGTTTCTCCTATGATCTTTGGATGGATGATTTGTTTTTATGTAAGCACATATGTGTTTGTTTATTTGATTCATTTATTTTCGTTTGGTTTGTTTAGTTCGTTTGGTTTGGTTGTGACTGTGTTTGGTTTGCTTCGTTTGCTTTGTTTGGTTTGTGTAACACCCCAAAATTTCATAACTTGAATTATATACGTGTGCTATACGTGTTAAGTAGCTAAAACGCATATTGATATAGCTTATGGGTTGATAAATGGGTAAAGGGTAATGATTTGCAAATGCTATACGAGTTTATGTTATAGATACATATGATATATGTATTAGATAGCCAAATGTGATGAAACGTATGAAAAATGCATGTTTACCCATTAACGGGTAATGAATTGATAAAAGGTAGGGTTATGTGAATAATACACGTGTTGATTGATGAAATGGAATAAATACGTGTTTTATAACAAGGATAATTGATATATGAAATACGTGTTTAGAAGTTGATATGATAGAAATAAATGATAATCGGAGGAAAATACATTTACATAATTGTATTATGCTAGATATATGTGTAAGTATATACATATATTCTAATGGCTTAAATACATGTGAAATATTCATTTGATGAACATATACGTGGGAATACGTGTTAGAATAATTAAACATATGAAAAATAAATAAGAACATATCCTTATGTTAAACAGATTGTTAACAAATAAGTAAATGCGTAACTTTTACGAGTATTAAAAATATTCATATTTATTATACACATCCCGAAGCTTGGAAAGTATTAGAAATGTATCCTAAAATGATTCGGAACATGAAATGATAAGTATTCAAAGTTGAGGGGTTAAAACCGCAAGTTAGTGGAAAGTATATGTAAATATAAAATATGTATACGTATGTATATAAACGTTATCAAACATATCCCGAACCTTAGAAACCTTGAGAAATGTGTCCCATAATATTGTAGGGCATAAAATAATAAAATGGTAAAAGTTTAGGGGCTAAAGTGCAATTAAATGAAGTTAAGGATTAAAAATGAAAAATAAACAAAGATGGCTGGAATGTGCTTGGCTTGCGTATCGCGCAGCCTTGCACCCAACCCTACGCGATACGCGTAGAGGTCTTCTACACCAGAATCGTTCTTGGCTCGTTTTTAGCCACGTCCTCTTGCTTGTTGCCCAAAATTCGATTGGTACGAGTCATTTTTGGCCGGCTTATCACCATGTACACATGGAGGGACCTTAGACGAGTTCATGGACTATAAATACAGCCCCTGACATTCGTTTTTCATCACCAATTCACTGATTCTTTCCTCTTAAAACCCTAAAACGAGCCAGCCCCTTCTTCTGCGAAATTCGACCAAACGATGAGGAGTTAGAAGTTTGAATTCTGCATTCAAGCTTCATTAAGTATGCTTAACAATAACCTATCTCAGGTTTTGATAATGTTTTTTCTAATTATGATTTCTAAAAATGTATAAAAATTAGGGTTCTTGAGCTTGTTTTGCTAAAATCGGGTAATCGGGTTGGAATTAGGGTCTGAATTTTTGTAG
Source organism: Deinandra increscens subsp. villosa (assembly GCA_039602395.1). NCBI lineage: Eukaryota > Viridiplantae > Streptophyta > Magnoliopsida > Asterales > Asteraceae > Deinandra > Deinandra increscens. The sequence continues at coordinate 13,404,795 of JBCNJP010000006.1, read as the reverse complement.
GAAATCCTAAAATAATGTGTTTTAAGAAAGCCCTAAATTTATTTCACAATTGGACGAGGTTTGGTAAAGGTTTTGTTAACAGGTCAAAATTAGGGTTTTCGTAACGTTGTTCTGCCCAAATTGAGTAAATAGTTTTGAACTAAGCTTTGATACTTTAAAGCATATTACAAAATATTATAATGGATAATACCCTAAGTCGGTTTCGAATAAAAATGAGTTTTGGTCAAGAAATGAGAAAAATAGAAAATTAGAGTTTCGAAATAAGATTATTTAATATAAAATAATCCGGAGGGTACGGGGACATGATTTTTGGTATAATACCATGTTCACATATATAATAAGTATATATGAAGTTAAAATGGATAAATAATAAAGTATTAAAGATACCGAGTTAATCAAATATTTAGAAGTTCGTGTGGACCAGAAAGGAAAGCGTCTATACACTAAGTTTCTGGCAAAGCGGGGGTGTCGTATATATCCCAACTGGGACCTGACATACCTCACTAGCCGATCCCGGAGTGAGCGTTTACTTATAGGAATGCGCATATTCATATTATTGTTAAAAGAAAAAGTTAACTGCCTAAAGGGCAATTTGGTCATTTTGACCTTTAAAGGGGGTATACCTAATAATTGAATATTATTAAGATAATAACATGTTAAGATAAACATAGGATTGTGTTAACGCCAGACAATACGTGATTAGGTTTAATTGGAAGGCATGGCGGAGGTTTTGCCTGAATTAACTGCTTAAGAGAATAATGTGAGTTCTATTAGCCCACTCTTTAAATGTTTTAAAATGTTTTTGGGCTGGTATACATACAAATGTTATGAAAATATATTTAGATGATTTATAACTGAAATATTGCCTATTTTAAGTGTTAGAACTGTTAAAAGGTTTTTGATTGATATATACGTGAAAGGTTATGAAAATGATTATTGATGACATGTTTTATAAGTATTAAACTGCTAAATGGCTGTTGATTTGAAATATACGTGAAAAGGTTATGATAATAGTTACGGGTGAAATGTCCTAACTGTTAAACTCCTAAATTGCTTTAGGAATGATATATATGAGAAATGTTAAGGAAATTTGTTAATATGCCTTTACATGTTTTGTGCCAATACACGTACGTGAAATGTTTTAAAGCCTTAACTGTTATAAATGATAATTAACTGTTATAAACTATTTTCGGAAGGTTATAATGAACGGGTAATATAAATGATAAAACATTTAAATAAAGTTTTGAGAAATGGAAAATGTAAGGGTTTGGTCTAAGCTTGCGTATGTGAATAAGTGTCGGGTAAGTATGATCTTATTAGCATTGTTGTGATTGTAAGATGTAATCTATACTGGAAAGATTCTACATCATATCCGTTAGTATTTAAGGTGTGGTGGATACGCTGTGGTACTACCTATATATAATCACCCATAATACAATAGGAAATGTTATAGAATCAGTCCAGTGGAGGTTTCACTGAAGTTCAACAAGACCAATATTATTATATTTATAAATGCTTATTAACATATACGGGTGATGGACTAGTGTTAAAAAGGTTATGAGTCCAAATACAAAGGTTATTTAAATGGACTTTTGAAAATGTTTGAATCTAAGAAATGACTGCTTATAATATTTCGTATAACTCTTTTATGTTTTATACCGAACCATTATTTACACAAGAGAGGGTCTAGGAGACCCAGAGTACTTTGAGTACTAAATGGTTTTAACTATGATTTAAAGGGTTATGTTTTGGTATAATATTGTTATGTTTATACCTGTTAAATGATTAAATAGTTAAATGGTTAAACAGTTAAACGGTTAAATGGTTAAATGGTTAAATGGATAAATGTTTTGGTATAACTCTGTTATGTCGTATACCTGATATATGTTTAAAGGATAATGGTTTTAAAGTTACAGTATAATTCTGTTATGTTTTATACTTGATAAATGTTTGATAAAAGCTGGCCGTTAGGCCCAAGTGTTGGAATAAATTATCGAGACAAAGGTAACGCTTTTTGGAAACCGTAGAACTCACCAGCATAAGCTGACCTTTCCAAAAACATATGTATGTAAGATGATGACGATGTTTAAGGTAGCAAGGAAAGGGCTTTGGTGAGGACAGACTAGCTGGGAAAGCTATCAGGAAATGACTCGGTAGTAGACTGGAAATAGACATAGATAAGATCTAGTTGTTAGATTATGTTGTATCTTCCTTACTATTGTGCTTGGCTTATATATAAATGATTTTTTTTTAATTTCTGCTACTTAGTTATCTCTATTGTACCATGTGTTCATGGATAAATCCGATGCGTGACCCCTCCTGGTGCCATGTCTGGGAGTGGGCGCCACAAGTTGGTATCCGAGTCTTGGTTTAAGAGATTTAGATACTAGCACGGTATCTAGACTTAAACTAGGACTCTGGGTAGACAAAGTAAGGTAAGATAGGAAGTGTAAATGCCAGTCAGGATAGTTATGCCCATAAGAAAAAGTTTGCACAAGGAACATAGGAGGTGAAACTTAGGGTATGTAAGTGCGGAGAATACCCGATTGCAATTAGCTACTGCAATTTGGTATTACCCAAATGAACATATCAAAGGTTTTAACTGTTGTGTGGCCAAGTGCGGCATATTAGAAAATATTTTCGGGCTGATATACATATAGATGTTATGAAAATATATTCAGATGATTTATAACTGAAATATTGCCTATTTTAAGTCTTAGAACTGTTAAAAAGGTTTTTGACTGATATATACGTGAAAAGTTATGAAAATGATTATTGATGACATGTTTTATAAGTATTAAACTGCTAAATTGCTGTTGATTTGAAATATACGTGAAAAGGTTATGATAATAGTTACGGGTGAAATGTTTAAAACTGTTAAACTCCTAAATTGCTTTACGAATGATATATATGAGAAATGTTAATGAAATGTGTTAATATGCCTTTACATGTTTTGTGCTAATACACGTACATGAAATGTTTTAAGGCCTACAACTGATAAATGAAAATTACCTGTTATAATTTATAAACTGTTTTTCGAAGGTTTAATGAAATGTGTTAATATGCCTTTACATGTCGGGTAAGTACGATCTTATTGCCATTGATGTGATTGTAAGATGTAATCTATACTGGAAAGATTCTACATCATATTCGTTTGTATTTAAGGTGTGATGGATACGCAGCGGTACTTCTTGTATATAAGCACCCGTAATACAATAGGAATTGTTATAGAATCTGTCCATTGTAGGTTTCACTAAAGTTTAACAAGACCTATAACATTATTTTATAAAACGCTTATTTCCATATACGTGTGATGGACTGGTGTTAAAAAGGTTATGAGTCCAAATACAAATGTTATTTAAATGGACTTTTGAAAAGGTTAAAAAGGTTGAAAGGTTTTAATCTAAGCAGATATTGTCTAATGAAAAGGAAAATGGTGGTTGTACAACTAGAAGCGGGGAATGACTGTTCTCCGGGGTAGTGACGACTGCTTTTTTAAAAAGGTCTTCCGGTGGCGACGGTTGCCCGAGGAACTAATGTGGTTCCAATAGACAATGCTTAGTAAATAAATGATTGCTTATAATATTGCGTATAACTTTTTTATGTTTTATACCTAATGATTAGTTGCCCAAGAGAGGGTCTATGAGACCCATAATACTTTGAGTACTAAATGGTTTTTACTATGATTTAAAGGGTTATGTTTTGGTATAATAATGTTATGTTTATACGTGTTAGATGATTAAATAGTTAAATGGTTAAACAGTTAAACGGTTAAATGGTTAAATAGTTAAATGGATAAATGGTTAAATGGTTAAATGGTTATATGGTTAAATGGATTCATGTTTGGTATAACTCTGTTATGTCGTATACCTGATATGTGTTTAAAGGATAATGGTTTTAAAGTTACAGTATAATTCTGTTATGTTTTATACTTAATAAATGTTTGATAAAAGGTGGCCGTTAGGCCTAAGCGTTGGAATAAACTATCGAGACAAAGGTAACGCTTTTTGAAAAAACGTAGAACTCACCAGCATAAGCTGACCTTTCCAAAAACATATGTATGTCAGATGATGACGATGTTTAAGGTAGCAAGGAAAGGGCTTTGGAGAGGACAGACTAGTTGGGAAAGCTATCAGGAAATGACTCGGTAGTAGACTGGCAATTGACATAGATAAGATCTAGTTTTTAGATTATGATGTATCTTCCTTATTGTTGTGCTTGGCTTATATATAAATGAATTTTTTTTAATTTCTGCTACTTAGTTATCTCTATTGTACCATGTGTTATGAGTAAATCCAATGTGTGACCCCTCCTGGTGCCAAGTATGGGAGTGTGTTGATACATGAACCTTGTGTGGCCATTACTGTTCGAATTGTCAAACAGACTGAGTTAACTGAGACAAGAACTGGGGTCCGAACCCCTGTCGAACTCAAGGTTCGGATGGAGTTCGGACACGGTTCGGAGTGTCAAGGTTCGAACAGAATTACATAAGTATAAATAGTTTTGTCTTTGTAATTCATTTAAAGTTTATGTCCAGAGTCTGTCAAGTTCAAGTGTTGGGAGGGGAGGTTCTGTCCAACCTCCCCGAACCTTAATTGTTGTATACTCCTTCGGTTTATGTAATCATTCAACACAATATATGACAAAACTTTCGTCTCGCTATTATCTACCATAGAATCGATCCGTATATGCTTTTTCAAGTGGTATCAGAGTTGTTGGCTCTTTCTATGGACTAAATTCATCTTTTTTTTACGTTTGAGACGTTAAACCTTCAGTTAGGGGTGATTGAAAGTGTTTCTAATTGATTTTTAATCAATCGAGTCTTTCTGAGTCATGTTTTTACCTAACAAGAAGTATCTGTATGTCAAAATTCGATCAAATTCTGAATCTGGTGCCATTTCAAAATTTCCAGTCAAGTTTGGATAGAGTTTGGCATAAGAACTTCAGATCTGAAAAATAACCGCTCCGAACTTGAAGTTCGGCCAAGGTTCGGACATGTTCGGCAGTCCGAAGATCAGATTCGAATGAGGTTCGACAAAGGTTTGGACATCCGAAGATCATATTCGGATGAGGTTCGACCAAAGTTAGGACATCCAAAGATTAGGTTAGGATGAGGTTCGGCCAAGGTTCGGACGGCCCCAGCCAAGGGCTCTGCCCCTTGGACCCCGCCAGGGGCTGCCGCCCTTTGGATCCCGCTTCTCAAGGGCGCTGCCCCCGAACCCCCGTTAGGTGGGAATTTCAAAGAAGCAAATCAGTTATCGGGATTACTCTTGATTCGGTAGCTGTGGGGTTTTATGTTTGAAGAATTATTAGATCACGGTATTTGTTAGGAGTTAGTGATCGAATTTCAAGAAATGAGTTTGTGGGTATTCATTGTTTTTGATGATGGACAGAGATTCAAGAACGTATGTTTCTGATGATGGACAGAGATTCAGAGACATTGATATGATTACTTTGAGGCGATTGTTTGAATTCTAAGAAATTGCGTCTTTGTGATTGCGTTTATCAGAGTTTATTTGTCTACATAAATTGAAGAATATTGAAGATTTGAATATGTCACTTGTTTAGGGGGAAATAGGAACCCTAAAACTTTCAAAGTTTCATGGGAACCCTAAAACTTTCAAAGTTTCATAATTGAAAAAGTAAATATTCAAAAGAAATCAATGCAGGGATGATTGTAATTTTTTGATCCTCATGAAAAAGTGGGTTCGGTATGAATTTCTTGAAGGTCAGTGGTTTGAATTTCTTTGTCTAAGTTTCTGATACACTAGTTAAATTGGTGTGTTTGAAAGTTTTTTTTGTGTTTTACATTAGAGATGTTCTAAGGGTGGACTGCATACCCATTAAACTATCCTTTGGGTAGTTTTTTTTTATCCAACAACACAATGCCACATCAGAGAGAACATTGGTGTACTGTGGTGTATATATAAAATATAGCATTATTTTGTGACATCTTTTTAGCATTTGAAGTTTTTAAATTTATAGTTCCTGATTTACTTGACAACTACCATTTCACCATATTACACGGGCAAGTGCACCCATCGTGGGAAGTATAGTAGTGGTAAGTTGAATCGAAGTCGATCAGGACACAATGGAAACTGAGAGCTCCCAATACTCAACCTTTGTTTACATTTAACCAAATTCCATCTTTAGGGAAAATAGTTTTTTTTAGTAAATATATATATAGATAAAATGGATCTTTGATCTCAAGTATGATAGGGTTATTGATTGGAGTAACAACACTGAAATCTTATAATCAAGTTGTGATTTTATACCCTTACCTCAAGATTGTTCACTGACAGGAGCCAAATTCACTGTCACACCCCGGTCAACCAGAGCCAAGTTCACTGTCACACCCCGGTCAACGGATTCGGGTGTGAGCGAGAATGGAATCATAGTCGAGGATACATAGAACAACATCTAATAAATTTAAACTTCATAAAACATTACGTCATTTTATTGCACCGGAAAAGATAGTGGAAATGATAATGTCTTACATTTCAAAAGCATAAGTCTAAATTAAATGTTAAATCATAAAACGGTTTATTTGGATAGTTGGGACTATGACTCCAAAAGCAGGTCCGAGAGCATGATAAAGCCCTATTTGCATGTCTTCCGAAGTTTGTATCAATTACCTAAGAAATCATGAGTTTAAAAGGTCAACATAATGTTGGTGAGGTTAACAGGTTTATGACTCTACGTTTAAAGTTGGTAAAGCAGTTTCAGTATACTTAAAAATTACATTGGTTTACCGTTGTGGTTGTAGGAACTCACCTGAAGCTTGAGTTCAAATACTAACGATTTACCCACCCATAGCATCTCGCCCGAGAGATGCTTAACAGAGCAGAATAACTGACAAGTACCCCCAGACAATCCGGAGTCAGAACTGGAGCTACTAGTTAGGGCAGGGTTGTCAACCCAAATAGATCTATTCACTAGCTATCGTTTCGTACAGAACTAATTGAAATCAAATAAAGGTGGGATACAGTTGTACAAACGTTTATAACGATAATGTAACATAATTGGGCAATCAGTAAGGGAACAAGTAGTCATACGGCTAACAGATAAACCATAATATTAAGTAAAAAGCATTTATCAGATTTCATGATTTCTCCCCCAAAGTATAAAACAGTTAAAAGAAAAGGGGTCGTGAAACTCACTGTATCAGCAGGTAGTCGATAATAAACAGTGTAGGCACGGTAGCACGTAACGTCCTAAATAATTAAATAGGCACATGCAAAAGGTCAACAATCATTTGAGTAACATAAGTCACCCAAGTGATACCGGTCAAGTCTTGACATTTTAATCCCGTTTGTATTCGTTTGAAAACCCGTTAGCTTGTAATTATTAAATAAATACTTTCATGATGGTTTATATTTATGTTCAACAAATATAAAAGGTTAAGCATTTAGTAGTTTAATCAAGTCCTGAATATTGAGTTAAAAATAATAATTTATATTATTATTTTCATGAGTTGTCCTGAATATTGAGTTAAAATAATAATTTATATTATTATTTTCATGAGTTGTATAATTACTTTTAGTTAAATATTATGTGTTTGATTTGTTAATCATGCAAGTTATAATTATTTTTAAATAATTATGATTAACGTTTCTTGGTGATCTTTGATTAAATCATAGTTTAAACTTTTCTAAATAATTATTAGTTAAATGAATAATTATTTAAAGTTCTTTTTGTTTTAAAACATGAATCGCTTTGAAAGGTATATCTTAAGTCACAACATTTAATCATTAGTATTTCGAAACCGTTTTAATATTTCATTTGCATGAAATATTCATTCATTTTAAAACGTTGTTCTAAAACATTCGATGGTGACGCTTGGATTTATAAAAGTTTATTCATCATAAAATCCCTGTATTGTTCGGATAAAACATGATAAGTAATTTGGTTTGAGATTTCAAACGTTTACGTTTTCGCGTATATTGTCGTATGGTCCCGATTTTATACTACGTAACGTATTCTTATTTTGATTACTTTGATTCATTAAAATTGTGATAAAGGTTTATAAAAATAATTAATTGCTTGATTATTCTTATAAAAGCCTTTCATAAAACACATCCATTTTACAAATGTCTTTTTATAGAAAAATTCTCTACTTTTATAACATTTCCTTTATTGTTTAAAACTTGTAATAAATCCAAAAATTTATGTCAAATTAATCATTTGACATATACATTTATTCTTTCCGTTTTTAGTAAGAATTTAATATATTCTTTTTGTCTTTGAAAGATTTTTATAACACATTTAATGTGTTATATTCCATTTTAAGTAGATTTTCTATGTTCCTTTCAAGTGTTATTTAACATGACAAAATATATAAATGTTACCATGATTTTTAATCTAGTTTCAATAGTTCATTAGCATGTTCATCATATCTTTTCATTTACTTAGCATTATTATAACATGATCATGTGTTCTTATCTACTAACACTTTGTGTTAGGACCAAATATTTTAAGTTAAATACAATCTACTAACACATTGTGTTATGACCAATTAACAAATATAAATGCAAATCTACTAACACTTTAAGTGTTAGGACAAATAAATAATAATGAAATCTACTAACACATTTTTAGTGTTAGGACAAATAAATGAAATCTACTAACACTTTTCAAGTGTTAGGACCAAATTAAACATACAAGCATTTTATCATCTTTGTTAGTCATCTTTTATGATTTTTATTAAGTTTGAATAGGCTTGAGTTTTGTTAAACCAACTAACTATGAAATCAAAGATTTCATAAACACAAGAATCATGGTGCATACTTGTTAATTTTATTTGATTTTACAAATGTGTTTCACCACACTCTTTGGCTATCTTTAAGCATATAAAATGCACCAAAAGAGTGTTTGATCTTGGAAGAAAAGAGGTAAAGAAGAGAGTTTTTGTTAGTTGTTTTAACAAATGCAAGCTTTCAAGAATTTTAGTTGTCAAGACTTGGTCTTCTCCTTGGATGTTAAACATGTAAGAATATAGGAGAAAGGAGGTTAGAAACACTCACAAGGAGTGGAGAAAGAAAATCGAGAAGAAAGGTGGAGGTGGCGGTGGCCCTCAGCGGCGGGGCTGTGGCCCTCAGCGGCGGGCTGTGGCCGAAGGTGGCTGGTCGACGGCGGTGGGGTGGCTGTCAGAGCTCTCTGTCGGCTCTAGCAAGGGAGGGAGGGAGAGTGTTGGTTTGTTTGTGTGGTGTGAGGAGACAAGTGCAAGAGTGGCCTCCTTCTTATAACCAAAAGTTAGTTTATTACCCATTGGACATTAGCACTAATCACATCCTAGACTAGGTGAGTTGTCTAACTCTCACGCACCCACTTAATCTAAGTGTAGGTGATTTACTTTAAAAACTTTATAAAAGATTAGGAGCTTTTATAAAATATGGAAGAGTTAGGTGTTTATAAAAATTATGATTTTTATAAATTTGATCTAAGCATAATTTATTACAAAGATGGTGAAATTTGTAGGTTGATGGGCCAACTTTTATAAAAACACTAGTGGGCTAAATTCTATAAAAATTCATGGGCCAAAACGTATAAAAAAAAGGTAAAAAGGTTGGAGGTTTGGGCCGAAGCCCATATAAGATCGGAATTGGGACTAGGCCGGTTGGGCCGGGTTATTGGTTCGGGCCGCGAGGGGAGGGGAAACCGGGTTGGGCCGGTTCGTTGGGTTTTCTAGTGGGCTGAAAAGGTTCTAGGTACCGGGTTCGGCCCAAGGCTAATCGGGCCGCGGGTCGGGTCTCCGGGTCGGGTCGGTTACTCGGTTAGTCGAGTCGAGTCTCCGGGTTAAGTTTCGGGTTTATTCGCGTCTTTTTGGGCTTATTGGGCCTAACTGGGCCCAATAGGTTTAACGGGTTTCTCGCTTGGATAAGTCTTGACAACGTTACGTTTTTTTCTTCACATTTTTATATTCACTAAACGTTTTAAAGTGATACAATTTATGTCAGTTTTGATAAAATATAAATTGTCAAATTTTATATTTAATTTCTTGTTATTCAAATTCCATATTTAAAATATGAAAACTTTTATATTTTACGTGTATACAAACGCGGGATTATATCTGTTGTCGGTTATCAGTTAACTATCGAAATTAATTCAATTAATCATAAAATTAAAACGTATGAATATTTAAATAAGAAAATCAATGGAGAGAGGTTTGATCTGTTTTGGACGAGGTGTCACATTCTCCCCCATTTAGAAGAATTTCGTCCCGAAATTCAGTTCTAGTTACTGGTAGATGCGACGTTTCCAAATAGACGAGGATACTTCCGACACATTTGATCCTCGCGTTCCCAAGTGTACTCTGGTCCTCTTCGAGAGTTCCATCGCACTTTGACTATAGGAATGCGGTTATGCTTAAACTTCTTGATTTCACGGTCAAGTATCTCGACAAGTTTCTCAATAAAGTGTAGAGTCTCGTCAACTTGGATTTCATCAAGAGGGATGATGAGCGTTTCATCCGATAGGCATTTATTAAGATTACATACGTGAAAGACATCATATACGCTGCTCAGTTCGGCAGGCAAGCGTAAACGGTAAGCTACTGGTCCAATGGTCTCAGTGATCTCAAAGGGGCCAATGTAACGAGGGTTGAGCTTTCCTAGTTTGCCGAACCTAATGACACCTTTCCAAGGTGACACCTTTAGCATGACGCGATCTCCCTTTTTAAAGGACAAGGGTTTGCGTCGGTTGTCGGCGTAGCTCTTTTGTCTGTCTCTGGCAGCTTTCAGACGATTACGGACTTGAAAGATTTTCTCAGTCGTTTCAAAGATTAACTCGGGACCAACTAATTGACTGTCTCCAATCTCAGTCCAGCAGAGTGGGGATCTACACTTTCTTCCATAAAGTGCTTAAAAGGGTGCGGCTTGAATGCTGGTGTGATAACTGTTATTATAAAAGAATTCGGCAAGAGGGAGATGCTCGTCCCAATTGGGTCCGAAATCAATCACACATGCTCTCAGCATATCTTCAAGTGTTTGGATCGTTCTCTCACTTTGGCCATCTGTCTGTGGATGGTAGGCAGTACTCATTTCCAGTCGAGTACCCAAAGCTGTATGTAGAGATCTCCAAAAGTTTGCGGTGAAGCGGCTATCACGATCGGATATGATAGATATAGGCACCCCGTGCCATGAGACGACTTCCTTAATATAGAGTTTGGCTCGTCTATCCATGTTATCCTTCTCTTTGACTGGTAGGAAATGCGTACATTTCGTCAATCGATCTACTATCACCCAAATAGCGTCATATCCAGATCTGGACTTAGGCAATTTCGTGATAAAGTCCATGGATATTTCTTCCCATTTCCATTCCGGAATTACAGGCTGAGTCAACAATCCAGAAGGTTTATGGTATTCGGCTTTGACCTTCGAACATGTCAAGCATTTGCCGACATAGGTGGCTATTTCGGCTTTCATGTTAGGCCACCAGAACTGTTTCTTCAGGCCGTGGTACATCTTATCTCGAGACTTGGTTGAGAAATGAAAGAATAGATCAGATAGATTTTTGGGTATAATATACAAATTCAACTGAATTTTTGAAACATTTTTAATAATGCTCTCATCAGTGACAAAGGCTGAGGGTTTTGGACTCTTGAGGGTCTCTTTTGATGTGCTCTTTAGCATCTTTTGGGTGTATATTATTTTTTAATTTTATTTATTTTTTTACTTATTATTATTATTATTATTATTATTTATTTCTTTATTGATGATCTAGAAGCACGTATGTATGAACAACTCCAGGTCATTGCTCACGCAAAGCAGAGGAGAGCCTTACATACACGCGAAGCATCCCCAGGTCATTGCTCACGCAAAGCAGAGGGGACACCGACTTTTTGAGCTCAATTTCACACTCTTGGAGACAAGCGTGTGTATCGGGAACTTGAACATGCAGTCAAATAGAAATACAATTAACCTAAGTGTTGTTACCCAACAAACTGTCATACGTTATCTTTAACTGTGTAACGCATACCTTTTTAGATTAAAGAGCTGAGCCTACCACCATGGATCATGTCTTTCACATTTTCCTTACGCGTGTCAGCCATCTCCAAGACGGAAATTTATTTCACTTCCCACCTTCTCAAATACACAAAAAAAAGATTAAAAATTAAAAAGCACAATATTTTTGAGGGGTCAACATTTTCAAGGGGTGAGGGGTCAACATTTTCAAGAGGTCAACATTTTCATCTTTCATCTTTTCTATTCTTCCCCTTACTTTTTGATTTTTAATAATCACACATTTTTATTTTAATTAATTTTTTTTATACGCACACTAACATACTATAAGACAAAATTGGCCACGCTAACCTGCAAAGTTTTTCTTTTGACAATTTTCCAGAATAGGGTTTTGTTTTATGCAGAACCATACCTAGTCAAGAAACAATCAATCCAGACAGTGCCTTGTTGATATAAACACTTTTACCTCTCACAAGGAGAACAACTCTCCATTGAAAATATGCATGTCATGTAGTGAAGAGATGCCTCCTTCCTGTGCCTGGAACAATCCTTATCAGAAACAAAGAAATGTTAACGAAAGTCCTCCTTGACTGTTCCTGCACACATTGAGAGATTAGTTAGCCATAAGTACCCAGGCCATTGTTGTTCTGGGTATACCTGCAGAATCATTGAAAGTTATTTCTTTTAAGCACATTCTCTTTGAAAGATTGGGAATTGGGGTTGTGGGAACCTTTATTTTGGGTTTCTTGCTTTTGTTGGGCATTGGAGTGGGTTTTGTAAGTTCATTAGAATTCACACGACCATCATTGGAAATGACATTCGTGGGCTGATGGTTCTCTTTCCCTTTACCCTGAACCCTTTTTGGTGGAATTTGATAGACGTTTGATTTATTATCTATAACTTCATCAAATTGTTTGGAGTGTTTTTTATACACCCCTTTAGGTAGGTAACACTGATTTACCACCTTTTTCACATTCCACCTCTCTTGATTATTTTCTGAAAGACCATCATGTTTGGGAACCCAAATAGGTTTTAAAGCAACAAAAGATTTGTTAACAGAATTATTCAATTTATGACCTTTGAAATCAGTTTTGGTTGGTTGTTGAGGTGACTTAGGCTTTTTGTCAACTTTTTGTACCTTTGGTTGCAGGGGTACAGACTTCTGCACCTTGGGGATTGAAGGTGCAGGTTTTTTGGTCACCTTATGTACCTTTGGTTGTGAAGGTACATGTCTCTGCACCTTAGGGTGTGAAGGTGCAGACTCTTTGGTCACTTTAGATACCTTTGAGCCTGTAGGTACCTTTGGCTGAGAATTTACCTTTCTGTGGCCAGGTTTGTGGTTCGTACCACCATATGATTGCCCTTGGTAGTTTTGCAAATGAGTTTTAGGGTAGTAGGGTTCATATGGCCTATATAAACAATTTCTTGCCACATGTCCAGGATTCCCACACACGTGGCAGGACTGTTTCTTTGGGTATGCGGGAGCTTGGGAATATTTCTTCCCTGTGGATACCCAACATGGTTTGGAATTTTTGTGGATCCACATAACTTTGCCATTGGGCCTAGTTGTTAGCACATACTCCCGCTGTACTGGCACAAATTAGTCATACATAGAATTTACCTCAGGATATGGGATAAAGTCATGTGATCTGGCCTCGTGCACATTCTGCACATTCTGCACATTACTAGTATTATCACAAACATTAGCACACACATTCAAACAATCATTCAAACCAACCAAATTGGCATCCGTAGGCTTAGGACCAGCAACCTGTGGTCCCTTACCCTTTCTCAAAATCCTGACTTTCCTTAAAGGTTTGGAAAGTTTAGGATCACAAACACCAAAATTAAAAGCACCACAAACAGAAGTTTTGTCAAAAACATCAGACTTAGCAAAGCTCAAGTCAGACTCAGACTTATTTGACACAAAAATTTCAGTTTTAAAGTCAGGAAACTTTTGACTCTCAATGCCAACATTTTCCCCCCTTTGAACCTGCTTCTTTGTTTTCTGTATCTGCACAAGAAGTAGTAGGGTTAGAAACAGGAGCAGTAATTTTAACAGGACATTCTGAAAGTATTTTGTCAATGTCAGCTAAAGAATCTATTGTTCCCTTGGATGGTTCAGGTTCAGAAATCATCTCATGCATATATGGCATAGGCACAGTGTGAGATGAAGTTTCATCTTTGTTGTCAACCCCAAAACCCAGACCTGAATTCTATTGAACATACTTCATCCTTTCATCAGAGTTATAGAAAAGAGACCTTGCTTCCAGCATTTTTGATTGAATCTTATTATTAGAGTCTAATTTACTTTGAGATTTAGCCAGCTGATCTCTCAATTCTTCTACCTCTTTTGTTAGTTCTTCAACTTTTGTATTAGCAACTCTTAGAAAGACTCTAGTGTCACTCAATTGATTGTCAAGATTTTTGACATCTAACTTAGCAGCTTCATACTTTTCCCTATTTACCCTAGCTTGATCTTTAAAATTATTTGACTCTCTATTGGCACGTTCACAATTTAGGGATTCATAGTGAAATTTGCTTTCAAAATCTTTATAAGAATTGTACACATCTTGACAGTGAGAGCTAGAGCAAGTGCATACCTCTTTCTTACCAGTATTGGCTTTGGTGGTACCTTGTTGAAGTAGAGGCATGATTTTCTTTGAATCCTCTTCTAGTGCAATCCCTATAAAAGCGGCAAAATCACTATTCAAAGAATAGTGTCAAAAACTTCAAAGTGAAAAATGAAGGCCTTCTGAGTTGAATTTGGAGGTCCAAATGAGCTCCCCTGAATGTTAGTCTGGGGTAATTCTGGGGCTCGTTCTCACGGATGTCGTGTTAAAATTTGAGCTTCTAACTCTAAACGAGTCAAAAGTTATGTCCGTTTTAGTGAGGCAATGCGAAATAGTGTTTTTGCCGCACAAGAGATTTGGGTCGAAAAGTATGTTTTTGATCGGAAAGTGGTTTTCGATTAGCAGGGGGTTGGGTCGAAAAGTACTTTTCGATGGGAACAGGTTCTTGGTCGAAAGGTACCAGCGGATCGAAAAGTCTCAATGGGGACTTTCCGATCGAAATGGGCTAATCGAAAAGTCACAAGGTGGACTTTTCGATCAAAAGAAGGTTGATCGAAAAGTCACAAGGGGACTTTCCGATTGAAATGAGCTGATAGAAAAGTCACAGGGGACTTTCCGATCGACAGATGGCTGATCGAGAAGTCACAGGGGGACTTCTCGATTGAGGGACGGCTGATCGAAAAGTCTCAAAAAGGGACTTTTCGACTAGAGACAACTGATCGAAAAGACACAAGGGATCTTTCTCGATCACAGGAATGCGACAGAATGGACTTTTCAATCAGGAGGGCGATCAAAAAGCTTATGAGTTGGGTCGAAAAGTGCTGAAACACGAACAAATCACCACGTGAAACTTCCGTCTTGCGTCCAAACCTGCAAAAATACTTCCGACCTGTGCTAAAAACTGAGAACCACCACAAACACTCAAATCGTTAGTCACCAAAAACCTTGAATCTGATATCGCGAGAGCCTCGAAACTTGCGTTTCTTGGCTCTAATACCTATTGTAAGGATCAAATCTAACCCTCACGCGATATTAAAGTCTATAATCAGCATGCGCAATCCAGTGATTATAGGTGATTCAAGTCTAATCGAAAGATAATATGAACATGCAATAAAGAACGAGATAAGAACACAAACCACAAGAATAAAACACTTTAATAAGCACCTGTGATTGCAAAACAAGAATCAAAATTCTCTTTAGAGAATTTCGTAAACACCAATTTGGAACAAAACACCAAAATAGCAACCCTAAACTAGTAAACTAGGGTTCCTTACCCTAATTACACCCTAATTTCCGGATTTGACCATGTGCGCCTACTAAACTCCATCTAAACTCATCCTAAATAAGCCCAATCATGTCTAAATTGGCCCAATGACCCAATATACCCATAACCAAACTAATTTTCACCTATTCTATCACATAGGCCTTCAAAATAGTCCGCCAGGTGATGATTTAATACACAAGCCAAAATTATTCCCTTACACATCTTCGTCTCTAACTCTGAGTTGATGGTATCCTGATCTCAGATCGATTTTGGAGTAGAACTTTTATCCTTGAAGTTGATCAAATAGGTCATCGATCCTTGGAAACGGGTAACGGTTCTTCACAATCAGTTTGTTTAATTCCCTGTAGTCAATGCGCATCCGGAATGTTCCATCTTTCTTCTTAACAAATAACACGGGTGCTCCCCATGGAGAGTGGCTTGGACGGATGAAGCCTTTATCTAGCAATTCTTGTAATAGACTAGATAACTGTTGCATTTCGGATGGTGCTAGACGGTACGGAGATCTGGCTATGGGGGCGGCACCGGGTGCTAAGTCAATGCGAAACTCTACTTGTCGCGTTGGAGGTAAGCCTGGAAAGTCTTCGGGAAAAACTTCCGGGTATTCGCGAACAACGGGAAGATCTTCTATACGCTTCTCCTTTGGTTTCTTCTCAGTTACATGTGCTAGAATAGTGTGGCATCCTTTACGAAGGAATTTCCGTGCCTTCATGCTGGATATGAGATTTAGTTTGGTTCCACTCTTTTCGCCTTGCACGTTTAGAGTGTTTCCATCTGCGAGTGGCATTCTAACTATCTTCTCATGGCACACAATTTCCGCATCGTTCTTTGATAACCAATCCATCCCAATGATTACATCAAAGCTTCCTAATTCGACGGGCATTAAATCGATGTTGAAGGAATGGTCGGAGAGTTCTAGCGAGCAATTTTGATAGATTATCCCAGTTTCTACTAGCTCCGTTTGCTAATTCTACTGTGAACTTAGTGTCTAAGGCAACAAGAGTAATTTCAAGTAATTGGCCAAATTCGGTAGACACGAAGCTTCTATCGGCACCAGTATCAAATAAAACAGAAGCATAATGATTATATAGTAGAAATGTACCCATCACCGTGTTGGGGTCATGGCAAGCGTCTCCGGCATTGATCACAATGGCTCTTCCTCTAGCCTGATTAGCAACTGGTTTCTTGCCTTCGGGCAGTCCTTCTTGAAGTGTCCGGTGGCTCCGCAACCGTAACAGGTGCGCTTCGGACAATCTCGTGCTACATGCCCTTTCGTCTTGCAGATATTGCAGAAGTCGTTTCCACAATCAAGGGTGTGGTGGAGGTTGCATTTGTTGCACAGGGGTGCCCCACCAGTATACCCGGTCTTTCGGACAGCATGAGCAGGGGTTGTAGCAGCATAGACTTTCACTGGTTCGGCTTCCTTGGCAGGGGTCTTCTCGTCATGATTCTACCAGAATCCTCTTTTTCCGCTTGTTGTCAGGCTTCTTGTTTGAAGAGGGAGTGGTACTAGCATCAGGTGTTTTGCTCTCAGACAGTTTCTTGCCAAGGTTCACACCTTGACGGTTAGCTTGGTACACAAGGTTGTGTGCCAGACGCACAGCGTCCTAAAAAAGTCTGAGGATTCGAGGAAAGGACTTTCCCCTGGATATGAGGTGCAAGTCCCCAGATGTACCGTTCAATTTTCTTGTACAGTGGAGTGATCATAGTCGGACATAGATGAGCGAGCTCACGGAACCTCTTGGTATAGCCAGCAACATCGGCTCCATTCATGGATAGGTTCCACAACTCAGCTTCGAGTTTCTGAAGTTCCTCTCTAGGACAGTACTCATCGCGAAGCAGTTGTTTGAGTTCGTCCCATGTCATGGCATAAGCCAAATCAGTTCACATAGCATCAGCATGGGAGTTCCACCAAGTAGAGCGCTATCAGTCAGTG
The DNA here is from genome assembly GCA_039602395.1 of Deinandra increscens subsp. villosa. Lineage (NCBI taxonomy): Eukaryota > Viridiplantae > Streptophyta > Magnoliopsida > Asterales > Asteraceae > Deinandra > Deinandra increscens. Next base: position 13,387,044 of record JBCNJP010000006.1, on the reverse strand, counting down.
CGCATGTGGAATACTTGACCATGTACTGTTCAGGGCAGTTGCTTATGTGGAAGACGGACTCCATTTTCTCAAACCAACGAACTAAACCAACAGCGCCTTCAGAACCCTTGAAATTCGAGGGTTTACAATTCATAAAGACTTTATATGAAAATTCACGGTGGCCTGCATTTGTTAGGTTAAAACGTTGAATACAATTTGGTGGAATTGTTGACTAATGTTTTCTAACATTGGTTAATTCGTTCTTACCGCGTGCCCCATCGTTGTTTTGACGTTGGGCTTCAGCAGCGGCTACAGTTTCAGCGACGTGATTAGAAATCATCTCGTCAATTTCAGCAGCAGTCATAGGAGGAGGGGATAGAGGAGGTGAAACGTTCCTGGTGGCTCGGCGTCGTGGCGGCATGATTTTTTCTTTAAGTTACAATTGTCAACATAAAGAAAATTTTAGATAATATGTAAATGGGGTTATTACACGCTCGAGAATAACTGCCAGGACATACATCAATTGCCATAACATGTTACGCGCAAACTCAACCAAGAAACATGAGATGAAAAGGATGAAGTAACATAACGTGCCATAGCAGTAACAATAGCGATATAAATAACACAACCATAACATGATAATAGCAAATTTTTCATAACCATAATGAGATAACATTAATCATAATCATACTACAACCATTGTTTTTCCACCATATTACAGATAAAATATCCCAAAAGAAACAAGTTTTCATCATGGGCTCGCTGTCCCGGTCATCCATCAAAAGATAATAACATGTTTCATCTATAAAATGGCGATCAAAAGACTAGGCCAAATCTACCTAGAAGGGTGGTGGTGGTGGTGGACCTGGGGGCATGATAAAGAAGGTCGGGACCTGGGTCATGGCAAGGAGGGTGGAGAGGAGTCGTCCAGATATAAGCTCCAATGCGGCGACTCTCCTCTACAGACTCTCGTGCGAGAGAAGCAGGTCGGTGGTGGCCATGCTAACCCCAGTTATGTGAGCATGAAGGGTATCCATGGCGCTATCAGTGGCGCACATGCGTCTCACCAGCATGGCTATCCTATCCCTAAGGATCCTAACATCCTCAGTGGTTGGAAGGTGGTCAACATCTGCATGAAGCTCCCCAAGGTTTGTCTCAATGTGCCTCAGGCGGGCTACCAGGAGCGGTACCGTGTCGGGTATGGGCTCCCCGGTGAAGGGTGAGATACCCATAGGGACACAGCGGGAGGGATCGGGGAGAGAGGACTCGCCCCGTGCATAGCTGCTCAAGATCTCCTCCTCGATCCTCTAGGCTTGTACCTGGTCCTGCATCCAAGCTAGGTGAGGCAGTTCGAATACATAGTGCCTCTTGGGCGCAGGCTCCTCAGGGGTAGCACCAGCCGTACGGCTCTGGGATGGGCCAGGTGCCCGTCCCGGGGTGTATCCACGTCTACCTCCGCCAGGTATGGCGACGTAAGTATTTACAGACCGCTCACGGTCTGCAAATGGGTCAGTGGTGCTCGAGGCACCAATAGGGGCCACACCGCCAGCAGTGGCAGTGGGAGCAGGGTGGTCTGGTGTGTCGTCTGAGGTCAGTGGCCTAAGTGGCCTCAAGAAACTGGATGGTATGGTGGATCGGCGGATGGTACCAATAGTAGCCGCCTCTAGCTCGGGGCTCGAAGGTACGTGATCCTCTGGTGAGGGCGTATAGTCCTCAGGAGTGGGGTCCTATGGTGAAGGGGTGTAGTCCTCCACACTTTGCTCCCCGTCAGAATCAGCAATGCAAATAACTTCCTTAGAAGTCATCTCTGCGATAATATTCCAACAGGAAACAGTGGTCAGTAACATCATGATAGTATAAAACTTAAGTAAGGAAGTAATGCATAAGTAACACATAAGCTAGCATAAGTAAACATATGGAAGATAAGGTCTTGCATGCAAATGGTAGCTTCAGAGTGGGTTATAGGTTCAGGGTAAGTTTTTGTTTGTTTGTTTATCCTGGTTCGCTATAACCACGGCTCTGATACCAGTCTGTCAAACCCCGGTCAACGGATTCGGGTGTGAGCGAGAATGGAATCATAGTCGATGATACATAGAACAACATCTAATAAATTTAAACTTCATAAAACCTTACGTCATTTCATTGCAGCGGAAAAGATAGTGGAAATGATAATGTCTTACATTTCAAAAGCATAAGTCTAAATTAAATGTTAAATACTAAAACGGTTTATTTGGATAGTTGGGACTATGACTCCAAAAGCAGGTCTGATAGCATGATAAAGCCCCATTTGCATGTCTTCCGAAGTTTGCATCAGTTACCTAAGAATCATGAGTTTAAAAGGTCAACATAATGTTGGTGAGGTTCACAGGTTTATGACTCTACGTTTAAAGTTGGTAAAGCAGTTTTAGTATACTTAAATATTACATTGGTTTACCGTTATGGTTGTATGAACTCACATGAACCTTGATTTCAAATACTAACGGTTTACCCACCCATAGCATCTCGCCCGAGAGATACTGAACAGAGTAGAATAACTGGCGTGTACCCCCAGACAATCCGAAGTCAGAACTGGAGCTACCAGTTAGGGCAGGGTTGTTAACCCAAATAGATCTATTCACTAGCTATTGTTTCATACATAACTAATTGAAATCAATTAATGGTGGGATACAGTTGTACAAACGTTTATAACGATAATGTACCATAATTGGGCAGTCAGTAAGGGAACAAGTAGTCATACGGCTAACAGATAAACCATAATATTAAGTAAAAAGCATTTATCAGATTTCATGATTTCTCCCCCAAAGTATAAAACAATTAAAAGAAAAGGGGTCGTGAAACTCACTGTATCAGCAGGTAGTCGGTAATAAACAGTGTAGGCACGGTAGCACGTAACGTCCTAAATAATTAAATAGGCACATGCATAAGGTCTACAATCATTTGAGTATCATAAGTCACCCAAGTGATACCGGTCAAGTCTTGACATTTTAATCCCGTTTGTATTCGTTTGAAAACCTGTTAGCTTGTAATTATTAAATAAATACTTTCGTGATGGTTTATATTTATGTTCAACAAATATAAAAGGTTAAGCATTTAGTAGTTTAATCAAGTCCTGAATATTGAGTTAAAAATAATAATTTATATTATTATTTTCATGAGTTGTATAATTACTTTTAGTTAAATATTATGTGTTTGATTTGTTAATCATGCAAGTTATAATTATTTTTAAATAATTATGATTAACGTTTCTTGGTGATCTTTGATTAAATCATAGTTTAAACTTTTCTAAATAATTATTAGTTAAATGAATAATTATTTAAAGTTCTTTTTGTTTTAAAACATGAATCGCTTTGAAAGGTATATCTTAAGTCACAACATTTAATCATTAGTATTTCGAAACCGTTTTAATATTTCATTTGCATGAAATATTCATTCCTTTTAAAACGTTGTTCAAAAACATTGGATGGTGACGCTTGGATTTATAAAAGTTTATTCATCATAAAATCCTTGTATTGTTCGGATAAAACATGATAAGTAATTTGGTTTGAGATTTCAAACGTTTATGTTTTCGCGTATATCGCCGTATGGTCCCGGTTTTATTACTACGCAACGTATTCTTATTTTGATTACTTTGATTCATCAAAATTTTGATAAAGGTTTATAAAAATAATTAATTGCTTGATTATTATTATAAAAGCCTTACATAAAACATATCCATTTTACAAATGTCTTTTTATAGAAAAATTCTCTACATTTATAACATTTCCTTTATTGTTTAAAACTTATAATAAATCCAAGAATTTATGTCAAATTAATCATTTGACATAAATTTTATTCTTTCCATTTTTAGTAAATTTAATATATTATTTTTTGTCTTTGAAAGATTTTTATAACACATTTAATGTGTTATATTCCATTTTAAATAGATTTTCTATGTTCCTTTCAAGTGTTATTTAACATGACAAAATATATAAATGTTACCATGATTTTTAATCTAGTTTTAATAAGTCCATTAACATGTTCATCATATCTTTTCATTTACTTAGCATTATTATAACATGATCATGTGTTGATATCTACTAACACTTTGTGTTAGGACCAAATATTTAAGTTAAATACAACCTACTAACACATTGTGTTAGGACCAATTAACAAATATAAATGCAAATCTACTAACACTTTTAGTGTTAGGACAAATAAATAATAATGAAATCTACTAACACATTTTTAGTGTTAGGACAAATAAATGAAATCTACTAACACTTTTCAAGTGTTAGAACCAAATTAAACAAACAAGCATTTTATCATCTTTGTGAGTCATCTTTTATGATTTTTATTAAGTTTGAAGAGGCTTGAGTTTTGTTAAACCAACTAACTATGAAATCAAAGATTTCATAAACACAAGAATCATGGTGCACACTTGTTACTTTCATTTGATTTTAAAAAAATGTTTGATCTTGGAAGAAAAGAGGTAAAGAAGAGAGTTTTTGTTAGTTGTTTTAACAAATGCAAGCTTTCAAGAATTTTAGTTGTCAAGACTTGGGCTTCTCCTTTGGTGTTAAACATGTAAGAATATAGCAGAAAGGAGGTTAGAAACACTCACAAGGAGTGGAGAAAGAAAACCGAGAAGAAATGTGGAGGTGGTGGTGGCCCGGCGGTGGTCCTTGGCGGCGGGGTTGTGGCCGGAGGTGGCTGGTCGGCGGCGGTGGGGTGGCTGTCGGAGCTCTCGGCCGGCTCTAGCAAGGGAGGGAGGGAGAGTGTTGGTTTGTTTGTGTGGTGTGAGGAGACAAGTGCAAGAGTGGTCTCCTTCTTATAACCAAAAGTTAGTTTATTACCTATTGGACATTAGCACTAATCACATCCTAGACTAGGTGAGTTGTCTAACTCTCATGCACCCACTTAATCTAAGTGTAGGTGATTTATTTTATAAACTTTATAAAAGTTAGGAGCTTTTATAAAATATGGAAGAGTTAGGTGTTTATAATAATTATGATTTTTATAAATTTGATCCAAGCATAATTTATTACAAAGGTGGTGAAATTTGTAGGTTGATGGGCCAACTTTTATAAAAAGACTAGTGGGCTAAATTCTATAAAAATTCATGGGCCAAAACTTATAAAAAAAAGGTTGGAGGTTTGGGCCGAAGCCCATATAAGATCGGAAATGGGACTGGGCCGGTTGGACCGGGTTATTGGTTCGGGCCACGAGGGGAGGGGAAACCGGGTTAGGCCGGTTCGTTGGGTTTTCTAGTGGGCCGAAAATGTTCTAGGTACCGGGTTCGGCCCAAGGCTAATCGGGCCGCGGGTCGGGTCTCCGGGTCGGGTCGGTTACTCGGTTAGTCGAGTCGAGTCTCCGGGTTAAGTTTCGGGTTTATTCGGGTCTTTTTGGGCTTATTGGGCCTAACCGGGCCCAATAGGTTTAACGGGTTTCTCGCTTGGCTAAGTCTTGACAACGTTCCGTTTTTTTTTTCACACTTTTATATTCACTAAACGTTTTAAAGTGAAACAGTTTATGTCAGTTTTGATAAAATATAAAATGTTAAATTTTATATTTAATTTCTTGTTATTAAAATTCCATATTTAAAATATGAAAACTTTCATATTTTACGGGTATACAAACGCGGGATTAAACCGGTTGTCGGTTATCAGTTAACTATCGAAACTAATTTAGTTAATCATAAAATTAAAACGTATGAATATTTAAATCAGAAAGTCAACGGCGAGAGGTTTGACATGTTTTGGACGAGGTGTCACATTCACAAACACGTACCTTTCGACTTCCGTGAAGTGACAAAATTTTACCAACCCCCATTCCCAACCAAATACTTTCAGCCCGCACTTGCATGGTCAGTCGAGTTTGCTTACATAGACATAAGGACCTCGAACGTATCATGTAGCATGGGGCACGAGTCACCTTTCGAATAATGCATCGTCCCTCGACCGGGTGTCATAGGTCCGGCCTTTGGGATTTCGACTCCTCAAATGGTCTGTGATACGTGAAGCAAACTTGGTTCAGAAAATCAGTAATACACTTTCAATAAAAAAAGGTTTTTATAAAGTCATTAGACACACCTTAAAATAGTGTTGTAAAAGCAACTTGAAAACTTGTTAAAAGCATGTTATATCCAATCAAGTGTAAGAGTTTGGCCAATCATGGCTTAAATATTTGCCAGTTAGTAAAATAAGACTTCACAGACAAAATACTTTCATTTACTAAACTGGGTGTGTTTCTTACAAACCTTACATACTTGAAGATACAAAGGAACCAAGTGGCTCGTTAACTAATCTAAAAGTGAGGGGGAGAGGAAAGAATTGAACAATTTGTGAAGTGGAGGAAGGCAAGCTTTTATAGGCAGAATCTGGAGATCGGCACGAGGCGTGCCCATCCAGGCACGGGGCGTGCCTTGTCATACGATCAAACTTTTGTCTTCGTTTGTGTCAGCGGCACGGGGCGTGTTAGGTGGGGCACGGACCGTGCCATGTCAGGGAGGTCAGAGGCATGGGTCGTGCTAATCAGAAGCCAATCCGGGTCGGGCACAGGGCGTGCTTCATGGGGCACGGGCCGTGCTAGAGCAACATTTTCAAAACTCTTGCATTATTTTTGCTTTCTGCTAGATAATGCTCCTTTTTGTATTTCGGCTCTAGAAAACCTAAAAAACTAAAAAGAAACAAATTTGCTTTGTTTTGATGTTAGTAACTAGGTTTTATCCCGATTTGTGAGGATATTTCTATCATTAAATATGTATATTTTAGCGTACATCAAACATGGTGAGGTTAAAACTACCCTTAGGGTACTTTTTAGGGGTTATGATACCATTAGGGTACTTAGGGTAGTTAGGCCTAAAATTCTCTCACATTCTCTCTCGGTTACTTTCGGTTTCTACTACCCGGCAAGGGTACTTCTCTACTACCCTAAGCAACTATCTGAATAAAGGGGGTGGTAGCCGATTAATACCCTAAAAATTTAACTACCCGAGGGGGTACACCGCGCACCCTAGGATGCTTCCAACGCAGTGTTCGTGGGAAGGATGTCTAGGTGGTACCTGCACTTGGGGCATGTTGCATTGGGGGAGAGTTTTTTATGGGCTACACTTGGGATGCTATTTGTTGGGACGTGCGGGCATCCATGCTTTTTCTTTTTTCTTTTTTTCCTCTCACATGATATTATTGAATTGGGTTACGTGTGGGAAAAATGATATTATTGAAGTAGTGAAAACCTCCTAGACTTCACCTATAACACATAATCGTGTAAGTGTTGACCGTGCTTGACCGAACATCCTGACAATTCACGGACATTGGATAAGTGGACTTGAGAACATATTGGTGATCACATTTAGGTTTTCTATTCATAACCTAACACGTATCTCATATACAACACATTGTTCTTGATGAATATATGTGTTATGATGACTTACGACATTATCCCGCATATACGATGTACGATCGACGGAACAATTATACAAAGTCTTGTCATTCCAACCGAGGTAGGAGACTTAGGACTTGTATACGTGTATAACTCATAACTAATTTAACTTTTCACATGCAAACACATGGCCAAGTAACTTCATGATTATAATTATGCAATTTTTCCAATTTATTTATTCACCGATAAATATATATCTATCACATGTAGGCTAAATCCATGTTCTCATAACATCATTTTCCCATGCAATTCACATAGATCATCATTTAGAATGTAAAAACCATGTCATAGATTCCTACCCACATTCATGTAAGCTAACTTGCCCTAATCGGCTATTTTCACCATATTTTCATATAAATAATTTTTTATAAAATTATCCGCATGCATTTGATCATCAAGTTCACAACTTTATACACCATCATGCATCCAATAACCTACATTACATGCTCACATAGCAGATCTAAAATATTCATATGCCTTTATTCAAGATATTGCATGCATGGCGACTGAAATCATGTTTTCATCATAGATCTTACGCAAACTCATCAACTTTATGCATCATCAACCCTAGATCTATCATTATCTAGACATTACAACATAGATCTAGCATAAAACATTGACCTTTATCCACATGCATGCATGATTTTCCATCAAAAACCCTAGATCTAGCTCATATCACAACATCATGCAAAAAAGCTACATTTTTTATCAAAAGATGCAATCTTTTCTACTCAAATCACTAGATCTACTCTTAATATCATCAAACCATTATAGATCAGAACTAGATCTATCATAAAGCATGAATCTTGACAACTTAAACACAAGCAAAACACAAGGAGTCACATACCGAATGATGTAGGATGATAAAGGATGAATTTGGGGCTTGAATCTTGTAATAAAGCTTGGATCTTGATGAGAAATGAGTAGAAGGATGATAAGAGACGTAAATGGGGCTGAAATGACGTCTGGTGGTGATGGAATGAAGAAATAGAGACTAATGGTGCTTAAATATTGGAGAATTAGGGTTTTGCTGCAAAATGGGTTGTAGGCGTATCGCCTAGGGCCTTGGGTTGCTCTAGGCGATACGCCTAGAGCTCCCCATCTGGCAGCCCTGTTGGCTTTTGTTGATCGCAGCCCGTTTCGTCTGTTTTTTCGCGTTTTTGATCACGGTTTTCAATGTTTTCCCCCATTTTCAATCCACCGTCATTTTTATCACATCAAATCCAATAAAATCAAGTATCAACTTGCCATATAATAGTTTACGATCATGCAATTAAATTCATGTATCAATTTTCACATAATTCACGATATTCACCGATTTTCAATTTATCACTAATATTTCAAGACTCCGACTTGTGTGTGATACTTGTGAAGTGTTTTAAGGCTACTAAACTCTTCTAATACCTTAATTGACATATTACGCCTATATACGCGCTTTCTAGTGTCACCGGTTTATCAGTTTTTATCTGTTTCTAAGGTTCGTGTCCCACCCGGAGGGCCGGATTGTCACATCCTCCCCTTGTTAAGGAAATTTCGTCCCGAAAATTAAGGTTATAACTCAGTTGTTAAGCTTTTGAGTTAGAGAAATAAATCTCGCAAATCTAACAGTTACAACTCCATTGTAAATAGTAAGAAATCAAATTAAACGTTCTGAGCTTCACTCAAAAGTAATAATCAAGGTTAACAGTTTACTCAATAGTAAGAAAGAAAATTTTTGATTTCTCGCATTATCTTCACATTAGTTTTCTCAGTTATCGCATCAGTTTTCTCTCAGTTTGTCACATCATCAGTTTTCTCTCAGTTTGTCACATCATCCCTACCTTTTTGGAAATTTCGTCCCAAAATTTAAGAAGTAGATTCGATTCTCGTTGTAGATTGTTTAAACAAGTTCGGGTACTTTTTCATCATCTGATCCTCACGTTCCCAGGTGAACTCTGGTCCACGTTTCGAGTTCCACTGAACCTTGACAATCGGAATCTTACTCCGTTTGAGTTTCTTAACTTCCCGCTCCATTATCTTAACTGGCTCCTCTACGAAACGCAATTTCTCATCAATTCTTAGCTCTTCAAGCGGAACTACGAGAGATTCGTCCGCTAGACATTTCTTCAGATTGGATACATGGAACACATTATGCACTACGCTCAACTCCTTTGGTAAGTTTAGTCTATAAACAGAAAGACCAACTCGTTCTACAATCTCGAACGGTCTAAGGTATCTTGGGTTTAGCTTTCCTCGCTTACCAAAACGATTAACACCCTTCCATAGAGAAACTTTCATAAGAACACGATCTCCTTCCTGAAATTCCAAGGGTTTCCTACGCTTATCCGCGTAACTCTTCTATCTGTCACGAGCTGCAACTAAGCGGTTTCTGATCTGAACGATCCTTTTCGTTGTCTCATGTATAAGCTCGGGTCCAATAAGTTGACTATCACCCACTTCTGCCTAACAGATTGGGGACCTACACTTACGACCATATAATGCCTCGACGGTAGGTAAGAATCCCAATTCCCACCAAAGTCCATCACACAAGCTCTGAGCATATCCTCTAATGTCTGGATAGTCCTCTAATACGAAGTAAATCTTGCATCTCGGTCCAATATAATCGATAAAGGAACTCCATGACGCGAGACCACATACTTCTTATATAATCTGGCCAATTTTTCAGATCCATCTGACTCTTGAATAGGCAAGAAGTGTGCAGATTTTGTCAATCTGTCAATGATTACCCATATCGTATCATGCCTATTAGGGGTCTTAGGCAATTTCATCATAAAATTCATAGTAATATGCTCCCATTTCTATTCGGGAAGAACAGGTTATTGAAGCAAACCTGACGGCTTCTGATACTCGATTTTCATCTTCGGCCACCAATATACTGCTTTCATCTTCGGCCACCAATATACTGCTTTCAAACATTTACTCACATACGTGGCTATATCGGCTTTCATCTTCGGCCACCAATATACTGCTTTCAAGTCGTTGTACATCTTATCTGAACCTGGATGAACGGAATACCTTGACTTGTGAGCCTCGTCCATGATAAGCTGTCTAAAATCCCCATACTTAGGAACCCATAATCTACCAGCAAAATATCGGCTTTCATCTGATCGGATTTCAAACTGATTATCCAAACAACGTAAGTATTCCGACTCCAAATTCTCTTCCCTCAGTGCTTCGATTTGTGCATTCCGAATCTGATCCGGCAACTCTGAATAATTTGTCAATTTCAAAGCGCGAACTCTCTTCAGCTTCGACTCTTTTCGCTTAGGGCGTCAGCTACTACCTTAGCCTTCCCCGGATGATACTTGATAGCACATTCATATTCATTGAACAATTCTACCCATCGTCGCTGCCTCATATTTAATTCCTTTTGGTCAAAGATGTGCTGAAGACTCTTGTGATCGGTGTATATTGTGCACTCGGTACCGTACAAGTAATGTCTCCAAATCTTCAACGCAAAAACCACAGCACCTAACTCCAAATCATGAGTCGTATAATTCTTTTCATTATCCCTGAGCTATCTCGAGGCATAAGCGATAACTTTCTCACGCTGCATAAGCACACATCCCATCCCTCGAATCGATGCGTCACAGTACACCAAGAAATCCATAGTCCCATATAGAAACAAAAGAATAGGTGCACTACAAAGCTTCTGTTTCAAAAGCTAAAAAGCTTCTTCCTGCTTCACTCCCCAATTATACACCACTCCCTTGTGAGTCAGTGCAGTCAAAGGTTGCGCAATAGGAGAAAAATTCTTAATAAATCGCTTGTAATATCCTGCTAGACCGAGGAATTGGCGTAGTTCGGTTGGCGTCTTTGGCACAGGCCAATTTTTAATTTCCTCAATCTTTGACGGATCAACTTCAATTCCTGATTCATTGACAATATGACCCAGATATTGCACTTCTTGAATCCAGAAGTTGCACTTTGAGAATTTAGCATACAGTTTCTTCGTTCTCAATAAGTCAAGTATGATGCGAAGGTGCTTAGCGTGATTTTCCTTGTCCTAGAATAGATGAGAATGTCATCAATAAACACTATGACGAACTGATCCAGATACGGCTTGCAAACACGATTCATCAAATCCATGAATACTATGGGTGCATTGGTTAACCCAAATGGCATAACCAAAAACTCATAATGTCCATATCTAGTTCTGAACGTTGTTTTCTCAACATCCACCTCTCGGACTCGTACTTGATGATAGCCAGATCTCAAGTCTATCTTCGAATAATAACTCGAACCTTGAAGCTAATCAAACAAGTCATCAATTCACGGAAGAGGATACCGATTCTTCGCAGTAACCTTATTTAATTCCCGATAGTCGATGCAAATTCGAAACGTACCATCTTTCTTCTTGACGAACAAAACATGCGCTCCTCACGGTGATGAACTAGGTCTAATTAAACCTTTCTCCAATAACTCCTACAATTGAGTATACAACTCCTGAAGTTCACTCGGGGCTAATCGGTAAGGCGCTTTAGCAATAGACGACGCTCTAAGTGCCAAATTGATATTGAACTCTATCTGCCTATGCGGAGGTAATCCTAGTAAATCCTCTGGAAATACGTCTGGGAAATCTCTAACCACTGGAATATCCTCCAAACGCGGTTCTTCTGCAGGCTTCTCGATCACGTGAGCTAAGATAGCTTCATGTCCCTTTCCTAAACATTTATGAGCTTTAAGATACGAAATAACTCCAACTACAGTTCCGCTTTTCTCACCTTGAACTGTCAGAATTTTTCCACTTGAAAGAGGAATTCTTACTATCTTTTCTTGGCACACTATTTCAGATTGATGCTTGGATAGCCAAACCATTCCAATAATCACTTCAAAACTACCCAATGTCGTTGGCAGCAAATCTAGGCTCATTCGATGACCAGATAGTTCCAAGACACAATCTCGAATAATACTATTGATCTCGATCAATTTACCATTCACAAGCTCAATCGAATACCTAGCCTCTAAAGGACTTTCTACGACATTTATCATCTTTCTAAACTTACTCGAAATAAAGCTTCTATCAGCACCAGTATCAAATAATACAGAAGCAAAATAGTCAGTGATAGAAAACTTACCATTAACCACATTGGCATCATTTCGAGCTTCTCCGGCTCCAATCACAAAAGCTCTTCCAGCAGCTCCTCCATTGCCATTTCCTCCGGCTCCATTGTTGTTACTTCCACGTTTCCCACCATTTCCAGCATTTCCAGTTCCTTTCAACTTTGGACAATCTCTTTTGAAATGACCCACAATTCCACGTTCGAAACAACCACTTTGATTATTCTGGCGCTTCTGGTTACCTTGATTTTGAGCTCCTTGATTATTAACTCTGACTCGACAATCAACAGCTTTATGCCCCAGCTTCCCACATTTGTTACATTTAATCGCACAATATCCCAGTGTGATGTCGATCACATTTGTGGCATTTCGAAAGCTTTCCTTGATAACTGCCTGCTTGATGAATTGCCCGCATTCTGATTCACTTGACCACCTTTAGCATGACCATCACCCTTGCGATGCTGATTCTGGCTCGAATTCGAACCACCACTGTTTCCTGGTCCATCCCATTTCCTCTTGTCGTCTCCTAAACCAGATAACGCCTTTCATGGTGGAAAGATCCCTTGCTGAACCGCTTGATCAGTCAGTTGGTGAGCTAAGTGGATTGTCTCTCGAATCGTCAAATGATTACTAGACGTCACCGAACTCTGAATCTGGGGTACCAACCCATCAATATACCTCTCGATTCTTCGATATGGCGGATCAACCAGTGTTGGGCACAACAACGCAAACTCATTTTGTCTCGTAGTGTAGGACTTAATGTCAGATCCTTCCATTTTTAGACAACCGAACTCAACTTCGAGTTTTCTGATTTCCACTCGAGGACAGTATTCTTCAATCAACATCATTGAGAATTCAGCCCATGGATTAGCATTTGCCTCAACCAATCTCAGCAATTGGACTTGAGAATTCCACCAAGTCAATGTCACTCCTTCCAGTAAACCAGCAGCATACTTCACACGATACTCCTGTGGACAATTGCATCGCTCAAACACAGACTCCGTGTTCTCCAACCAACGAAGCAAACCAACCACTCCTTAAGTTCCATTAAAACTGTGAGGCTTACAATCCATAAACATCTTATACGTACAACCTTGAATGATTTTGCGGGTTTGCCTGCGCATGTGCTGCTAACGCTGCTGCGACACTCTGCCCAATGATAGTGTTAAGCTCTTCCTCTGTCAAATTGATACCACATCCTCGACCACGGCATCTACCTGCCATTTTCTTTATTCATAATATACAAAAATGATTAACATTCCGGTGTTTATCATCTAAGCATATAATAATTATCAAATGACAAATAGGAAAAACACATAACAAATTCAAACAACAACTTAGATTAGAACGAAATCGTAACTGATTTACAACTTCATTAAATTTCAAATTGAGTCAAACTTTTACATGCTAAACATTGATAAAGACTACAATGTTTCTCCAAAAGACGTCCAAGACACTACCAGATACTACTAATACTAGCAAATAACACTGATACTCTCATCCCTTAACCACGGAACCTTCACTTTCCGGGTCCTCCTGGGCCACAGACTCTGGTCCAGGTGTTGGCGGTGCCTCCTGCGGTGCCAATGCCACCTCTAGGGCCATGACTCGAGTAGCCATGAGCTCATGCCCTGTATGCAGGTCTTGGATGGTGTCCTCCTGAGAGTGTACAACAGCCCTCAATCCACAAATTTCGTCACGCTGGGCGATGTAGCTCTGCCCCAATCAATCTATGTCTCCCATGTCATGACTGTACCCGGTGATAGTGTTGTCCAACCGACGCTGCAAGGAACGAAATCCGCCCTTCAAGTCATCCACATCGTCCAACACATTGAACATGCACTCCTGGTGTCGTGCAGAATCCGCCACTAAGGCAGCAAAAGTCTGCTCGGGTGGTAAGGCAAGTCCTGGCAGAGACGGTGCACTGCTCCCCTCCGAGACAGCACTCTCTGCAGCAGGGGGTGGCACCCGGTAAGTCCGGATGATCTCCTCCATGTATGTAGGATATGTCTCCCAATCACCGATACGTAGCTCCCTCCTCCGGATAACTGCGCGGTCCAACTCACCTGATGCTGAGCCCAGGGGTCTCTTCCCCTTGGCTCCTGATGACACTCCGATGTTTGATTGGTTAGTCGACATGCCTGCAATATACATCCCATGTATATTACAGTAAGTAGCTACCTTTTGAATAACGACATGGCTTATTCAAACAAGTACTACTCGAATGTAGATGTGACAAAGAGATACAGAAATATAGAGATAGCAACTATAACATGACAAGAAATAATTACGTATAGTCGTATGTATAGTCGTATATATAAATATATATAGATATATATAGATATTTACTTATATATCAGCAATAAGTAAAATACCCCGAAACCATCACCAGGATCTGAGTCGTCAGACATATCGAACATCTACATGCTCGACTCAATAACCAAAACACGTTTCAAAATTTGGTTTTTATCAGAGTTAAGTGTTAATATTAACCAAAAACAGTGCGGAAGCATTTACGAGTTTAGAAAACAGTTGCGGAAGCGACAAACCATTAGTTATCCAAGACAAAATTTACGGAAGCAAAACATAAATAGTTTAATTAGTCTTTCGCCCAAAGTGATCAAAGCGAAGTTTATCAAACATGACAATGCAGACCAAATACCAATGATCCTAAGCGTGCGTGCCTTAGCGACTTCCTCCTAAGGACCTGAGAAGAAACATGTAAAGAGTCAACGCATGGTTGGTGAATTCACGGAGTTTAAAAGTAGGAAACATCATTTTCCATAAAATATAAGTCTATCTAGTTTCTCTCATCGAGACGTAACCCAGCAGGAATCCATTCCCGAAAACAAGTTTAATCAAATCAGTTTATCAAAACATTTCACAATTTTATATACATGGGTGAGCTAGACCACGGTGTTTATAAACTAGTAGGAATTCGTAATCACCATAACTAACAGACTTAAGTTTTTTTTCCTTCCGGTTGTGCTATAATGCGGAACACAACACCGAGTTTGGACAACATTATACCTGTTCCTCTCCCCTCCAAGGGCCAGTAGGAGCTAGAACAGCGGGCAGGGTTTGTCAAACCCAGTAGATCTACCAAACATTTCCACGTTATTACTGATATAAAATGGCTTATGCTATTAGTGGAAGGACTCCCTTTCATGTCTTTCATCTACTATTTACAAACTATTATATAAAACAATAAAGCAGTTCGGAAACCGTAAAAGTTTACCACATGTCTTCTCCCCCAAAAGCGTGAAAAAGTAAAAGTGGGGCTGTGAACTCACCTTAGGGTGCAAATAAGCTATTCCAATCAACCAACCACTGAGAAGTAGTGAAGACCTCCTAGACTTCACCTATGACACATAACCGTGTAAGTGTTGACCATGTTTGACCGAACATCCCGACAATTCGCGGACATTAGATAAGTGGACTTGAGAACATATTGGTGATCACATTTAGGTTTTCTATTCATAACCTAACACGTATCTCATATACAAAACATTGTTCTTGATGAATATATATACGATGACTTACGACATTATCCCGTGTATACGATGTACGATCGATGGAACAATCATACAAATCTTGTCATTCCAACCGAGGTAGAAGACTTAGGACTTGTATACACGTATAACTCATAACTAATTTAACTTATCACATGCAAACACATAGCCAAGTAACTTCATGATTATAATTATGCAATTTTTCTAATTTATTTATTTACCGATAAATATATATCTATCACATGTAGGCTAAATCCATGTTCTCATAACATCATTTTCCCATGCAATTCACATAGATCATCATCTAGCATGTATTAAACCATATCATAGATTCCTACCCACATGCATGTAAGCTAACTTGCCCTAATCGGTTATTTTCACCATATTTTCATGTAAATAAATTTTACAAAATTATCTGCATGCATTTGATCATCAAGTTCACAACTTTATACACCATCATGCATCTAATAACCTATATTACATGCTCACATAGCAGATCTAACAAACAATCATATGCCTTTATTCAAGATATTGCATGCATGGCAACCGAAATCATGTTTTCATCATAGATCTTACGCAAAGTCATCAGTTTTATGCATCATCAACCCTAGATCTATCATTATCTAGACATTACAACAAAGATTTAGCATAAATCATTGACCTTTATCTACATGCATGCATGATTTTCCATTAAAAACCCTAGATCTAGCTCATATCACAACATCATGCATAAAAGCCATATTATTTTATCAAAAGATGCAATCTTTTCTACTCAAATCACTAGATCTACTCTTGATATCATCAAACCATTATAGATCAGACATAGATCTATCACAAAGCATGAATCTTGACAACTTAAACACAAGCAAAACACAAGGATTCGCATACCGAATGATTTGGGATGAGAAAGGATGAATTTGGGGCTTGAATCTTGTAATAAAGCTTGGATCTTTATCACACCCTCAAAATCCACCTACGGAGTATAACCACGAGGTGTGTGACAAACCAGAACCCGAGTCATTAGCCATACTAAACCATGCAAGAAAACAGTTTTAAACACATTCAGAAACATAAATAAGGATAAGTAAACATGTTGCGCAAAACACGCGCCCAAAACCTTTATGTAAATAAATAACCCCAAAATGTTTAAAATCGAATTTCAGACCGAGATGAGTATATGCGTCCTAATCGTGCTCCGTAATTAGACACCTGAGAAAAACATGCTAAAGTGTGTCAACACAAAGGTTGGTGAGTTCAAAGGATTAAACAATATGTAAGTTCAAGAGTTTACAGAAATGTAATAACAGTTATATCGTTAGCTAGCTAGGCTATGTTTCAATACCACTATGCGTTCGCAACCGAAGCGTGACTGTTTGTGTTTGTTGCCTTGTTGCCTTGTCTAACACGAAAAAGGAAGTTCATTAGGAAAAATATTACACCCGTTTGACCTCCAGTGAAGTTAGAGCGACTAACTCGGGCGGGGTTTGTCAGACCCAGTAGTACTACTCAATACCTCCTCGCTATAATCCATATATTAATGGTCCGATATTTAAGGACTTTTAAGCGTGTTGTGTAAGCACATCAGTGGAAAAAGAGTATAACTGAATTACCAGATCTCAATGTTTGTAAGCATGTTTGTATGTATGTTTGTAAGCATGTTTTCTGTCAGGACCAAAATTGAGCCTTTACTCATCCAATACACAGATTCAAGTGCGGAAATCATGAATCCATGATCAAATCATAGTGTTTGCTTGTTGAAATCCTTAGATTCCGCCTTTGAAACTCAAGAACTTGAGGGTTTTCACACACAAGTGCTCTCTATCTTCAAAACAGCCGTCCAAGAGTGTGTCTAGGGTTATTCTAGAGTGGCTATTTATACTAGAGAGAGCACAGGTCGTGATTGTGCTAATAACAAGAGAATGTTATTGAAGTTAGTGCATTTTATGACATCAGACAGCCGAGATCGCCAAGAATGATCCTGAAGTCGCCAGGAGCAAACATGAAGTCGCCAAGGCCTCTGGTGAGGTCGCCAGCTTTGGCGAGGTTGCCAAGATCAGGCGAGGTCGCCAAGACCAAGTCGCCAGGCACCTGAAATCGCCAACCTTTTTGGTGAGGTCGCCAAGAAGGTTGGTGAGGTCGCCAAGAAAGTTTAGAAATCACTAAGTACGCTCCGGAAACGTCAAATATCATTATTGAAACATCAAGGGTTGTTATTACAAAGACATAATCAATTATTAACATTTACCAAGTAATTTACCATGAAATGACCCAGAACTTGGATACAGACAATCACACTGCAATTGAAACGTACAAAGGCAATTACTCCAATATCCATATCAACACAAGTTAAGACATTTAGGCATGATATACAAAACATCAAACACTTGAATGATTAATATAAACATCAGGATAATTGTCCAGGTACAAGATACAAGCAAAGTGAAAGATATACACATGAGCACAAAAGCAAAGGATGCTATGTTTGAGTTGCCACCAACCCTATAAAGTTCTTACATTTTCTCCGCCAAAGGAGATACTTAAAAAGCGGGGCAGTGAACTCACCTTAGGGTGCTCGGCAAGAGTTTGACAAAATGTTGATGATTTCCTACGAATCACCTATATGTTTGTAACTGTGTAAGACTACAGTGCATGAACAACTAGACTGACTCAATCGACCCTGACGACACGTTGTTGACTCGTTAACAATTGAGTATGGTTTGTTCAGTTAAAATTTCCAAATCCAAAAAGTTTCTATATTAGGAGAGTTTCCATAATTTGCATCTTTATATATTTAGTAGATTTCCATAAATAACATAGCACCAGGTATAGCAAGTTATCAAACAAACATGCGAGAACATATAACACCTAATCTAGCATGAACCTAATTTTCTATATAACATCAACACACGTGACCGCAAGCTAGCTTCTCAACACATATAACATATTTCATGCATAACACATATCCCATGTGAAACTGTGAATTATTTAAGTTTCATATAAGAGTTTCCCAAATCAATAAGTTGGACACACAAGCATACCAAGATAATTTAAAGTCACTAACCAAGCTTCTAAGATTTATTCAATTGCTTGACCCATTTCATAAAGCTAACCCAATACGAAACCACAATTCCATATTTATCCAAACCGTTTCATAAACTATCAAGTTCAAAGCTTTTGACATCCAATTATAGTTTCATATTTTAACCACAACAGCCCAAATATATTAATATCATTCATACAAAAAATCATAATCATGCCAACTGCTTAGATAGCCCAAACCATTTATTTTATAACCATAACTCTAGAAATATTGGGGCTGCTGCGCACTGTTTTTGCAGAAGCAGAACGGGGGTCGAAATCTCAGTTAATTTGAGTGCTACCACTTGGGTTTGAAAGCTAACACATAGAGGTAAATTCTGGAAAAAAGTCACTCCATTTCGTGAAGGAACGAGTGAGTTATGACCTCTCGAAGTCGACCCGTTTTTCTGACAGCAAGCTGTCAAAAAAAAACGTGATTCTTTCAAGCTTGTTTAAAAATTCAATTGGGTCATTTTAGGAGTTCTAAGACCCACCAGACCATACCGAACCCTTACTAGCACTCATATTAGCAACCTAACAGTTCAAAATCGGATCTTTAACCATCCCAAGCATCAACACAATCGTAGGATTTCATGAAACACCATTTTGGTTATTCTAAACCTCATATTTAATGCACACATCAACTAGGCTCATAAGTTTTATATGTTTAGGTTTCATAGCAGCAACCTAAAGCCATATTATTGCAGATTAAACATCACATAACCATTATTCAAAGTCATAATTAACGCCATGAACTATCATAAACAGATTTAAACGTGAAGCATGCATTTATCATTACATAGTAATCATTCACAGCCCTACCATCACAGATTTCATCCCAAACCATTTAAGATTTGTATTTGGAACAAACTACCAATCTGATTTATGCCACTAATACCAAATCGCAGCCTACGGATATTCCCAGATTAATATCCATGTGCAATTATAACGTAGAAACCACAAAAGGGGAGCATTACCTTCGTTTGCTTGTTACTAGCTGTTCCCGGGACTGATGTGACTTTGGCAGCCTATGTGCAGCCCTCGTGGCCTCCTTTTCTGCTTGGAATTGGGCTGTGATTTTTGCAATTTCGAATGGAAGGGAGGGGAGAAGAAGGTAGTAGCCGAATATAGGGGAGAATGAGAGAAGATTGTTGTTCGTGAGGGTGAGGGGAAGTAGGAAGTGGGCTGCGAACTTATGAGAGAAACTAGGGAGGTCTACGTGGGTTTAATAGTTTTTAGGATTTCAAAATTAGTGTTACACTAAGGCCCTCCAAGTCCCCTCAAAATTTCACTTAGAGCTTAATTTGCATACACGCGTAATAATGATTCCACCATCTCGGTTACGTAGGATTTAGCTTGCAAGTAACTAGTTTGTATCATGATTTATGAAACACAAACAAAACATAAAATCTCATAGAATCGTAGTATATATATATATATATATATATATATATATATATATATATATATATATATATGCGAAACCCTTTATATTGTGAAAACGTGAAACCCAATATTAAAACCTACATAACTTCTTCATACGTTAATGTTTTTTCATAAAGTTGACGCCAAATGTCTTAGAAATACGTTATCTTCAATTCTGGAAACAAATATTAAAAAAAATTAACGTTTTTTTTTTCGTGTGATACACATGTGTATCACGTGTGATATACATGTGTTTCACGTGTGATATACATGTGTATCATCATCATTACTACTGCACAAAAACGAATTATCATGTGTAAAAACACTCCTTATGTTAAAAACATATTAAAAACACTAAAACATTTATGGTACTAATGATAATGAAACATAGTGCACATGTGCAACATATAATTAAAAAAAGTTATAAAGTGTAATTTTTTTCATTAGATATAAAGATAACATAACTATAAGACTTATGGTGCAATTTCCTTTTAAAACTAGTAATGTATACCACATATATGAGGGTTTTTTTTTGTGTGTGGTACACATGTGTATCATTAAAAAAAACACAAAAAAAATGACAGAAATATAACACATATGGTGCGTCTTAGAGAAAACAAATATTAACTCATACTAAAGTATGAGTTTCTTTTTGTGGTACACATGTGTATCACAGAAAAAAAATAAAAAATAAAAAAACGTTAACTTTTTATTTTTTGTTTTTATAGAACTAAAGATAACATAATTATAAGACTTTTTGTGAAATTTTTTAAAAAATATATTTAACGTATGAAAAAGTTATGTTGGTTTTAAGATTGTTTTCGCGTTTTCGTAAAATATATGCGTTTTCGCATGATCCTTTCCCTATATATATATATATATATATATATATATATATATATATAGGGTAAGGATCCTGTGAAAACTCTTTTTTTTGCGAAAACCTAAAAACTAACACTAAAACCTTCATAACTTTTACATACGTTAATATTTTTCTATAAAACTTGCACCAAAAATCTTAAAATTCTATTGTCTTTGATTCTGAAAAAGAAATTGATATTTCGAAAAAAAAATTATTAGTGCACATTTGTATTATTAGTGCACATGTGCACCATTTTCATTAGTACTACACAAATGAGAATTGTCATGCGAAAACATATTGTTTAGGTTAAAAACATTAAAAAAAAAACTAAAATATTCATAGAACTAATGATAATTATACATATGCACTATAACTATTAGTTATAGTGCACATGTGTAGCATAAAATTTAAAAAATTTTAAAACGTTTAATATATTTTCAGAGTTAAAGATAACACAGTTATAAGATTTTTGGTGCCATTTCTCTTTTAAAATATTAATGTATACGACACATATAAAGTGGTTTTTTATTAGTGCACATGTGCACTAATAAAAAACCATGAAAAACTAACAAAATTATAACGTATTTGATGCGATTTTTCTAAAAAAAACATTAACGCATACTATATGTATGAGTTTTATTATTAGTGCACATGTGCACTAATAAAAAACGACGAGACGTTAAAGTTTTTTTTAATTTTTTTCCAGAATTAAAGAACTCATAATTCTAAGGTTTTTGGTGCAAATTTTTTTTAAAAATATGATCGTATGAAAAAGTTATGAAGGTTTTAGTACTAGTTTTTAGGTTTTCGTAAAAAGATGTGGTTTTTACATGATCCTTACCACAAAACCGTGGAAACTACCACAAAACGATTTTTTTTCTTTAAAATTTTTGTAGTGATTATATGCATTAATACAAGCTCTATGGTGAAAAAAAAATCAAAAAAACGCCTAGTAGTTTTTTTTCTAAAATTTTTTTCGAAATATGACGTTACGTCATGTTACATATGTAACATTTGCTTGTTACATATGTAAAATGCCTTGTTACGTATGTAACCAAATATGTAAATAATTTTTTTTTTTAAATCTCTAGGCGTTTTTTTATTTTTTTTCACCAAAACCATCAAAAATGAATGTAGAATCTATAAAAAAAATACATCTAAAAAATAACAAATTTTGAACGTCTTTTTTGGCCGGTTAACTTCTTTTTGCAAAAAAATCGGTTCTTAAATATTTTTTAAAAAAAATGTAGTCGGCGTTTTTTTTATTTTTTTTATAAAGGGTGTTTTTTTAAGTTAGAGAGTCACCATAAAAAAATCGGAACAAAAAATGAATTTTTTAGCTTAGTTTTCACGGTTTTTCCAACTCGGAGATGTTTTCATTTTATCCTTCTCTGTATATGTATATATATATATATATATATATATATATATATATATATATATATATATATATATTGTAAGGATCAAATTGAACCCTCACGCGATATCAAAGTCTATAACAACCGTGCGGAATCCGGTGATTATAGGTGATTCAAGATAAATACAAATAAGATGAATAAACAATACGAATTAGATCAAGAACATAAACCGATTAAGAAGAAACACTTTACTATTAACCTTTGTTGCTACACACTTGATCGAAATTCTCAGAGAGAATTTCGTGAACACCAAAATCGTAGAACACTATTGAGCAACCAACCCTAATCTCCTAAATAAGTTATCCTTATATAGGGGGAGATTAGCTTGGAAAACAAGCTAATCTATCTTTGGTAACCCTAATTACCCACTAATTCCCGTTTTTGACCATATAGGCCCACTAAACTCCCTCTAAACATTGTTTAATTGAGCCCAACCACATCTAAATTGGCCTAGTGACCCAATATAACCATAACCCAACTAATCTCCACCTATTCTATCACATAGGCCTTCAAAATAGTCCGTCAAGTGATGATTTAAAACACAAGCCATAAATTATTCCCTTACAATCTTCCCCTTGGCTTGTGATATTAAATGTGTTCTTCTTTCAATCTTCAGACATGCAGTCTTCTTCTTGGCTTGAACATGGGTTGATGAAGATTCTTTTCTTTTACAATCTTCATTGGGCAGCATGTGGGATGTTTGATGGCTCTCTCTCTTAATCATCATCAGCTTGAACTTCAAATGATAAACACGTAATGAGAGGAGGATTCTCAAATACTTGCTTCTTCTTGGAAAATGTGGAGTCCTTGCTGAATCATCAGTAACTGTCTTGACTTGCCATTAACTTCAGAGGTTAAATTTTGAAAACCTTTATCTTGGCATTCTTGATTGTAGATCTTTGAACTGACGGCATTTAGCTTCCCCTCAACTCGTGAACAGTGTCTTTTGAGTCGTTGGAAGCTTTTCTTGAACAACCAACAAACTTCCCCTCAACTCGTGAACAGTGTCATTTGAGTCTTTGGAAGCTTTTCTTAAACAACCAACAAACTTCCCCTAAGTATAGGGTAAGTCCTTTTCCGGCTGGTTCTTCAACTTGATCAGCAGCAGAGTTCTTGCTTTGATCAATTGAGTCCTTGATTTTTTTTCATGAGTTGTTTTTTTTTTCACTTAACCTGTCAAGCACAACATGGAACAAACACTAACCAGAAAATGATGACTGGTTATCGGGTTAGCATTACTTAACCAAACAACTTTCCCTGAACCCGAGGACTCCTTTTATTATCTCCCCCTGAGGTTCTGAGGGAGGGTCAAACTTTCTTGCATAAAACCCATAAAAATTTTATTTAAACTTCTCAAATCAACCTGGCCAATTCATAAACTTAAGATAACACAAAAGAAACAAAAAATATATATACCAAATTACTAATCGAGAAGGTGTTATTTTGGGATCAAATCGTCTTTGTCTGAACTGAGGAACCCTTTTCAGCATCTGTTACTCGAACACGTCCAGGCGATTGCTAGTATATTGGTCCTTCTTAAACCCATGTTCCTCATTTTCCCGGCTGTTTGTCACTTATTTATCTTTTAGGTGCATTAATTATGAACATCCGACAAACACACACAAATCCTAGGTAATTAATATGTGTAGTCTATCAAGCTTGATCATTCCCTACCACATATTTTCACATTCCCATATCCAGAGTTTTGAATCTTTTCTCGAGACTTGGTTGAGAAGAGAAAAAACAGATCATAAAAGAGATAGGATAATATACAAAGGCTTGTATGATTTCAACTCAGAGGCGTTTATCAGTCAGGTGGTAACCTTTCATCAAACACATAAGCCTAGTCACAAAGTCAGGGCTAAAGGGTTTTGGACACTAGAGGGTCTCTTTTGTTGTGCACATTGGCATCTTTTGGGGTGTAATTTATATACAGCGATCTGCAAGCACGTTAATACAGACTAACCAGGTCTTTGCTCACGCAAAACAGAGGAAAGTCTGATTAACACGTCAACCATTCTACACCAGGTCATTGCTCACACAAAGCAGAGGCAAGACTTGACTGACGGCTTTGACATCCCCAGATCTTTGCTCACACAAAACAGAGGGGACACCGACTTTTTGAGATTTTCGATTCAACACTTTGGAGTCCGGCGTGTGTATCGGGAACAATTTCGCAGTCAAATAGAACAAGCACTTAACCTAAGTGTGTGTTTCCCGTCAAATGACATACTTTATCTTTAGGTGTTGTGACCCATACCTTTGTTTTTGGAACTGAGCCTGCCGAGCACATCACCTTGGATCATGTCTTTCACTTTTTCCTTACGCGTGTCAGTCATTCTGAGAACGGAAATATTTCACTTCCCACCTTCTCAAGGAAACAAACAAAAGATTAAAAATTAAAAAGCACAATTTTTTAGGGGTCTACTATTTCATCTTTTCTATTCTTCCCCTTGCTTTTTGATTTTTAAGAACAACAGACATTTTTTTTAAATTTTTTTATTATTTTTTATTATTAATTTTTTTATTATTATTTTTTTAAACACGCACTGACACATTACTAACTATCTACAAAAACTGGCCAAGCTAACCTTTAAAGTTTATCTTTTGAGAATTTTTTCAGATTTGGGTTTTGTTTCATGCACAACCATACTTCACATCAGATTTGCCAAGAAACAAACAATTCAGACAGTGTTACCTTTTCTGCTGATCTTTTCAGATTTACCTCTCACAAGGAGAACATACTCCCCATAAAAATCTGCATGTCATGAAGTGAAGAGATGCCTCCTTTCCTGTGCCTGGAACAATCACTATCACAAACAAGCAAACAAGGTTAATGAAAGTCCTCCTTGACTGTTCTTGCACAAGGTGAGAGATCAGTTAGCCATAGGTACCCAGGCCATTGTGGTTCTGGGTATTCCTGAAGCATCAATAAATGAAACTTCTTTTAAAAACACTCCCTTTGAGAAATCAGGAATTTGAGCTGCAGCTGCCTTTGATTTTGGTTTCCAAATTCCAGGTGATTTGAAAGTTGTTTTAGTCACCTTTGAATTAGTGACTTTAGGTATTTCAACCTTCTTCATTTCAGGTTTGCTTTTCAAAACAGTTTTAGTTACCTTTGGAGGGGTAACTTTAGGTTTGCCATCTTTGTGTTGTTTTGTAATTGGTTTCTTCACCTTTTTATGAAAATTTTCATAATTTGGAAAAACATATTTTTGATTTGAAAATGTTCTTTGCTCTTTAGCAGTGCCCCAATGTTGATCAGAGGGTTTTATCTTAGGAGAAACAGTCTTCATAGCCTTAGGCGGTTGCACCTTCATTGGCTTAGACTTTATCGAATCCTGAGACGAAACACTCTGACTTTGCGGATAATATGGCTCATAGGGGCGATAGAGACAATTTCGGGAAATGTGACCAGGATTGCCACAATTAAAGCAAGTTTGCTTCTTCAGGTAGAAGTCAGAAGTGTGACCGTTTGAGTTGTATGGCTTTGATGGAGAGGCATTGAGATTCGGTTGCATGTTTAGAAGGACTCCAGATCTCCAGTTGTTCGATCTTTCTAACCTTGATCCATTTCCGTTGAATCTTTTCTGGTTCGTTGAAAACTGAGCAGAACCAGACATTTGACCTTTTGGGCCCACTGATTTCTTTGAGAAAGTTGTTTTGCCACTACATGAGCCCACTGATGAGTTTGGAGACTTGTTTGTCATCTTGGGCCTTTCAATCTTGATTGGAACGGAATTTGGAGGCTTGATGGTGATCTTGGGCCTTATACTCTTAATGTGAGATGATAAACCACCATCATGACCCAAGCCTTTGAACTTAGTGGTGAATGAGGGTCGCTCTTCTCCTTCGATCGGAATGAACATAGACCCTGCTGTCATGAATATCTTACCATTGGGCCTTGTAGTCATCACTACTCGTTCCCGCTTTACCTCGTCCACAACTTTGGAATAAGGAGTCTTGATTTTTGGATAAGGAACCAACTTTTCTTCATCAGCTCTCTTTACTTCACTAGAGCTTGAACCTGAACACTCAGTAGTGTTATTTGACTGAGTTGCTTCAGTGGCTGTCTTTTCATCTTTATGTACAGGTTGAGGCCCATATACCATGGTTGCTTCATTCAAGCGCTCTTTCAACAATTCATCGGCAGTTTGGGGCGCTCTGATGTATTCATGTTGTAATGGGGGAGGAAAATTTCCATCCCCGAGGCCAGATGTTTCTTTTACATGCTCGATTCGCTCCTCTGATTTGAATAAAGCACGATGAGAGTCCATCATTTTCTTTTGAATAACTTGATGTTTCTCAAGGGCAGATTGGGAAGTGTCGAGTTTGGTTCTTAGTTCCTCTACCTCCTTAGTTAGCTCTTCTACCTTAGCGTTAGCAAGCCTAAGATAGGTGCTTTTATCACTCAATTGTCTTTGAAGACTCTTAACATCAACCTGAATGGCCTCAAGTTTCTCTCTAAATATTCTGGTCTTACCTTTGGACTCCCTAAGGTCTCTATTAATTAATTCACGATTAAGGGTCTCATTGGTAAACTTACGTTCCCAGTCTTTACATTCATTCAAAATAGCCTGACACTTAGGGTTTGGGCATGCCTCATTATTGTTGGTGCATGAAGTGGTACCTGGTAGAATGGGTGCCATGAACTTCTTTGGATGGAACTTCTGGATCAAATACGAACTGAAAGACTTGAACGGATTGAAAAGGAGATGGATCGAAAAGTGGGTTTTCGATCAGAAAGTGGGTTTTCGGTCGGAAAGTGGGTTTTCGATCGGAAAAGGGTTGGATCGAAAAGTACTTTTCGATCGGACAAGGGGTCGGTCGAAAAGCAGACTTCTCGATCGAAAAGTGTCAGCGGATCGAAAAGTCTCAGTGGGGACTTTCCGATCGAAAAGAGAAGCTGATCGAAAAGTCACAGGGGGACTTTCCGATCGAAATGCTCTGATCGAAAAGTCACAGGGGGACTTTCCGATCGAAATGGGCTGATCGAAAAGTCACAAGGGGGACTTTTCGATCGACAGATGTCTGATCGAAAAGTCACAAGGGGACTTTCCGATCGAAATGGACTGATCGAAAAGTCACAAGGGGGACTTTTCGATCGAAATGGGCTGATCGAAAAGTCACAAGGGGGACTTTTCGATCAACAGATGGCTGATCGAAAAGTCACAAGGGGACTTTCCGATCGAAATGGCGCGACAGAAAAGGCTTTTCGATCAGGAGGACGATCGAAAAGTCTAGAAACAGGGTCGAAAAGTCTCCAAATCACGAATTAAGCACCTCGAAAGCTCCTGTCTTGACTTGAAACCTGCAAAAATACTTCCGAACGTGCTAAAAGCTGAAAATCACCACAAAACTCAAACCGTTAGTTGTCAAAAACTTGAATCGGATATCGCGAGAACCTCGAAACTTGTGTTTCTTAGCTCTGATACCAATTGTAATGATCAAATTGAACCCTCATGCGATATCAAAGTCTATAACCACCGTGCGGAATCCGGTGATTATAGGTGATTCAAGATAAATACAAATAAGATGAATAAACAATACGAATTAGATCAAGAACACAAACCGATTAAGAAGAAACACTTTACTAATAACCTTTGTTGCTACACACTTGATCGAAATTCTCAGAGAGAATTTCGTGAACACCAAAATCGTAGAACACTATTGAGCA
Source organism: Deinandra increscens subsp. villosa (assembly GCA_039602395.1). NCBI lineage: Eukaryota > Viridiplantae > Streptophyta > Magnoliopsida > Asterales > Asteraceae > Deinandra > Deinandra increscens. The sequence continues at coordinate 13,358,613 of JBCNJP010000006.1, read as the reverse complement.
ACCAACCCTAATCTCCTAAATAAGTTATCCTTATATAAGGGGAGATTAGCTTGGAAAACAAGCTAATCTATCTTTGGTAACCCTAATTACCCACTAATTCCCGTTTTTGACCATATAGGCCCACTAAACTCCCTCTAAACATTGTTTAATTGAGCCCAACCACATCTAAATTGGCCTAGTGACCCAATATAACCATAACCCAACTAATCTCCACCTATTCTATCACATAGGCCTTCAAAATAGTCCGTCAAGTGATGATTTAAAACACAAGCCACAAATTATTCCCTTACATATATATATATATATATATATATATATATATATATATAGGAAAATGATCATTGGAAAACCTGGAAAACCTTTTTCAACCAATCACATTATTTATTTATTTTTTAATTTTTTTTTATTTAAAGGGGCAATATGGTAACATGACATAATCTATTTTAGTAAACTATTTTTAATAAATGTTTAAATTAATTTTCTCTATCCCATCTTGTTAGTGTATGAACCTTGTGTGGCCGTTACTGTTCGAATTGACGAACAGACTGATTTGAGAGTGGACAAAGTCTGGGGTCCGAGCCTCGGCCGAACTCAAGGTTCGGAGGCTCCGAACCTTGGCCGAACTCCAGGTTCGGAGGTTCCAGGTTCGGCCCAGAATGAAATAGTATAAATAGTGAAGTCTTTGTATTTCATTGGAAGTTTTTGTCCAGTGTCTTCTCAGATCAATGTGTTGAGAGGGGAGGTTCTGTCCGACCTCCCCCAGAGCTTAATTGTTGTATACTCCTTCGTTATGTAATCATTCAACATGATTCAATGACAAAACTTCCGTCTCATCCATAGAATCGATCTTTACATGCTTTTTCAAGTGGTATCAGAGCTGTTGGCTCTTTCTATGGTCGAAATCTATCGTTTTTCTTCATTTCGAGACGTTAAACCTTCGGTTAGGGGTGATTGGAAGTATTTCTGTTTGGTTTTTAATCAATCGAGTCTTCCTGAGTCATGTTTTTACCTAACAGAAGCATCTGGTTGTTCAAATTCGATCAAATTCTGAATCTAGTGCGTTTTTCCGCGTTCGGCCGAACTCCACGTTCGGTGTAACTGCTCCGAACTCCAGGTTCGGAGTACGCTCGGTGTAACCGCTCCGAACTCCAGGTTCGGAGTACGCTCGGAGGTCAGGGGCTCTACCCCTTGGACCCCGCCAGGGGCTGCCGCCCCTTGGACCCCGCTTCTCAGGGGCGCTGCCCCCGAACCCCCGTTAGGTGGGAATTTTACAGAAGCGGATCAGTTATCGAGTTTACCCTTGATTTGGTAGCTGTGGGGTGTTATGTTTGAAGAAAATCCAGATTCCGATACTTGTTATGAGTTAGTGATCGAATTTCAAGAAATGAGTTTGTGGGTAGTCATTGTTCTTGATGATGGACAGAGATTCAAGAATACATGTTTCTGATGATGGACAGAGATTCGGAGACATGGTTATGATTACTTGGGAACGTTTGTCGGAGATTATCATTCTACACAAACTAAAGATTAAATGAGATTAAAGATTCCGTTGCGGGCCACTTGAGTTTATCATTCCACTAAAAAGACAGGTTTTGTTCCTGCGGGGTTGGAATCATAAGAAATTGAAGATTTGAATATGTCACTTGTTTAGGGGGAATTTGGGGACCCTAAAAACTTTCAAAGTTTCATAATTGAAAAAGTGAATATTCAAAAGCAATCAGTTCAGGGATGATGGTGGTTTTTGATCTTCATGGAAATGTGGTATATTCTGATGTTCGTGCGAACCGATATGTCAAAGTTTTCAATTATGGTTTGGAACTTTCTGTCATATGCCCGATACTTTCTTGAGTTGTCGAAAGACTTGGACAGATTCCAGTCTGCAACGAGATATACGTTTACCGGAGTAATATATTGGGATGGATTTGATGCTGAGGGGGAATTTCCGTGATTGAAGATGCTGATCGTGTCTGTTTTCATAAAGATCAGAATGTGTTACAATTCGGTGAAGATTGAAGATTATTATCAAGATGCAGTGATGTTCGTGTGTCTTTATAATTTCCGGATACAACTTATGAAGTAAACCATTATCATACATGCCGGTTCCAATTGGATGGTTGTGCTTGAAGCTAGGGGGAATTTTATTGGTTGTGGAGATTGTACAAGATTCGAATCGTTTCCTGCATACCTGATGATTCGGTCAAGGGGAGTTTGCTAAAGATAGAGATGTCTGCAGCAAGCTGACTGAAGATTGCTAGAAGATCAATGTCTGGATTCGACAGTAACGTCCAAGGGGGAATTTGTTAGTGTATGAACCTTGTGTGGCCGTTACTGTTCGAATTGACGAACAGACTGATTTGAGAGTGGACAAAGTCTGGGGTCCGAGCCTCGGCCGAACTCAAGGTTCGGAGGCTCCGAACCTTGGCCGAACTCCAGGTTCGGAGGTTCCAGGTTCGGCCCAGAATGAAATAGTATAAATAGTGAAGTCTTTGTATTTCATTGGAAGTTTTTGTCCAGTGTCTTCTCAGATCAATGTGTTGAGAGGGGAGGTTCTGTCCGACCTCCCCCAGAGCTTAATTGTTGTATACTCCTTCGTTATGTAATCATTCAACATGATTCAATGACAAAACTTCCGTCTCATTCATAGAATCGATCTTTACATGCTTTTTCACATCTCCTCTTTCTTAAAATCTCATCTCTCTCCTTTAATTTTAAATTTCCAGGCTAAATTAAAAAAACAAACCTGATTTACAAATGAAAAAAATCGTTGATCAGGAGTTCATCACCAACACAATGATTGTTACATCGTTGTAACATAAGTGTAACCATTCAGAAAGTTACCTAGAAAGAAAGAAGCTGATAGGAGATTACTACTTACATTATGTAATAACTATCATATGCGTAATCACGTGAAACAATTTTATAACGTTCTAGAAAGAAAATACATGGTGTCACATTCGTGTACCATCAATTAAGAACATGTGAAATAAAAGTGTTACATACGTGTAATAACTACTTACATTTATGTAATAACTATCATATGCGTAATCACGTGAAACAATTTCATAACGTTGTAGAAAGAAAATACATGGTGTTACATTCGTGTAACATCAACTAAAAATGTGTGAAATAAAAGTTTTACATACGTGTAATCAGATCTAGAAACAATAGAACCACGAACACAATTTACAAACTTTTCTGAATGGTTACACCTATGTAACCATCGTTTATTTTCTTGAAAAAAAACCTAAAATTATTGTTACAACGATGTAACAATCGTTACACTAGTGATGAACTAATGATCAACTATTTTTTTTTTTTTGTAAATTAGGTTTTTTTTTTAATTTGGCCTGTGAAATTAAAGAAGAGGGAGTTTAGGAAAGAGGAGATGAAAGAAAGAAAAAAATGATTTAAACATTTATTAATAAAAATATGGTTTGTCTATTATGCCCTTGATGCATTAAATAAATTTCAAATTATTTCCAAAAATTACACATTCAATTTCAACCAAAGATTAACTAATTAATAGTGTAAGATGGGTTTTCCAGGTTTTCCAAAAAGATGAGGTTTTCTATTGAACCTTACCCTATATATATATATATATATATATATATATATATATATATATATATATATATATATCAATTTACATGGGGGTTCACATAACTTCATAAAACTATAAATTATACAATTTATGTGCTTGTTAATTATTAGATAGTCACCAACTTCGGGATCGACTAGACTTGTGTGTGATTGCTCATGGACACATCTAAAAACTCTAAAGAAAGAATGAAATGCATGTATGTTTAATATCGTTAATGCTCATGTTCGTGTTTGTACCAAATTACCTGATATATATATATATATATATATATATATATATATATATATATATATTAGCGGGTGTCACATCATCCACTTGTTGAAGGAATTTTCGTCCCGAAAATTAAGATCGTTGCTCGTCTGTTAGCCACAAAGAAAAGAAATCTTTCAGTTGTCACATCATCCCCTTCTTGGAAGAAATTTCGTCCCTGAAATTTAAGTGTTACTTCCGTTGACCGGCATTTGTCTATTCGAACAATTTTGTATACTTATTGTATATTCTGATCGTCGTGTTTCATTGTGATCTCCGATATTTGCCTCAAATTTCCAACAAACCTTGAAGTTTGATACATTTATATATTCGCGTTGTTTCTCGATTCGGCTCATTGTTTTCACTGGTTTACAGTGAGTTATGATTGTTCATCGAGTTTCACCTCCTCAAGTGAAATGGTGAGTGTTTCGTGTGATAACCACTCTTCAGGTTAGATGCGGGAAAGACATGGCGTATATTACGTGTACATTTACAACCTCCCGGTAGGTTCTACTCTCATGCTACAGAATAATTCTATTTGCGATCTCGGACAATTCCTCATATGTAAAGTTTAGTTTGCCATGCCTTCCAAAACGGATGACCCCTATCAGGGTAACACCTTCGACAGGAAGTTTATCGACATAAATCCTCTGATGCTCGCAAGACGCTGCCATACAGTCTCGGGTTTGCATGATCCTCTCCAGTACCTCATGTGCCACTTAGGATCTATGAGCTGAGTATCACCAACCGCTACTCACTAGGGCGTTGACGTACATTCTTTTTCCGTAGGATTACATCAAATGGTGCATTCTAAATGCTAGTGTGTTAATTGTTGTCGTAACGAACTCTGCCAAGGTTCAGAAGAGTTTCTCAGTTGTTGCCGAAATCCATCGAACATGCCCTAGTCATGTTTTCTGATGATATGCGTGGATTCGTTCACTCCACTCATAGGTTTGGGGATGATACGTAGCGCTCGTGTCTAGGCGTGTTCCTAACGCCTTCTGTAATGCTTTTCGAAATGAGATGTAAATTGAATATCGCGACCCGATATGGTTGAAGTGGCACCTTATCCCGTGTGAGGATCTTTTACCTATAGGGCTGGAATAACTTCTCCATTCTGCTAGTCCTTTTGACCATTAGAAAGTGTGTAGGTTTGGTCCTTTGACCAACGATCACCAAGATCGTCTCACATTTTCCTGTAGTTCGAGGTAGTTTGGTGCTAGTGTTCATAGATGCTTGTCTCCACTTCACCTAAGGTTGTTTCCGGTGGTAATAGTTTGGATAACTGCTGATGTAGGATCTTAACCTTGGGTTGAATCAAACACTTGCCCACACAAGTTCCAATTTTGGCCTTCACTTTAGTCATCAGTAGATTACTTTCCAATGTTTGTACCATTTATCCGTACCAACTGTGAGCTTCATACGTTACTCGCTTTATGAGATTCTAGTACCAGAACCCTCATATGTTAACGAATGTTATCCAGTTCGCCCTCAAAGAGTTTGTCATTTTCTTGTAAGAATCACGTTCTCACATTAGTTTCTTATAATGCCTCGAGTTGAGCGTCCTGAGTTTCCTCTAGTGGTCCCGTGTATATAGTGAGTTGGAATGTTCGGGCTTGATTAAGTTAAGGGTTTTTCCTTTCTGCTAAGGGAACCAACTACGGTGCTAGATTTGCTTCTATGATATCTAGGGATAGTTCTTGGCCTGACTCCTAGTCCCACTTCCAAAGCACCATTAGTGTTTATATATAGGGTGTACCATAGCTAACCCACCACACCTTTGGTATTCCAGAAGCGTACTAGTCGCCTACCAGAACCACTTTCCCCATGGTTGATAAGTAGGCGAGTTTAGAGATATGATAATATATGATAAGGTCTCATATTGACGGCGAGGACATAGGGCTCTGTTCCATGCCGTTGTGCCTGCGAATACTTGTTTGCGTAATCTCTTCTAGACTACTCTAATCTATGAAGGTAATGCACCTAGTGTAATACAGGTAGTGTTCCCAAACTTTCAAAAGTAAGTGCCATTACCTCAAGGTTCAATATCATAGGTAGTGTAGTTCCACTAGTGAGTCTTTAACTAGCATGAAGCGTAAACCATATACTTTTCGGTGAATCATCAGTGGTATCCAGCTAATTCTAGAACTTCCGTACCCTTGTTAGAATCATGGGTGCCTCCCAGTCCTTCACAGCCCCGACCCTTTTTTGGGTCGACGTATGATCCATTATTTTTGGCCACATACCTTATGAATTTGGCATTCCAAATCCAAAAATCATGTTTTGAGAACTTAGTGTGTAGATTCTCTTGTCTGAATCGTTACATGATCAATCATAAATGTTCCTCGTTTACTTCTTTGTCTCTGGTGTAGGTTCATATATAATTTATGTAAGCGATGAAAAATTTGCTAAGGTACGGTTTTCACACTATACATACTGATTCCATGGGTGCATTGGTCATTTCAAAGGCATGTCCCAAAATTCAAGTGTCCAAACCCTATGTGGAATGCCAATTTAGAGGTATCCTTCTTCGCTATCCCTGGATGGAAATGGTCTAATCTCATTTTAAGCTTGAATAGGAATTCGACTTCTGGTGCTCGTCAATCCCGTCATTGGTTCAGGTAAGAGTACTTGTTCTATGGAGCATATGGATTCTAGTTCGAAAGGTTCTGTCTGGCGATCGTGTTGGAATAGCTCTTGCTTCATCAATGGATAGTGTTTCGTGAAATATCCTGTTTTTCCGCACTCATAATAACCGTGTTGCTGCTGCTGCTGCTTTCCTTGTGCATCACCCTAGAAATCCTTTGCATAATGGCTCATTTTTCCGCATTGCTCACATCGATACTTGCTACACTGCCCTCAGTAGTGATAATCACATTTACTGCACTGTGGTTATTTGATGGTGTAGGCACTCTGATCTAGGGGTGTTCATTAGTTCGGTTTACGGTTTATTCGGTTTATTCGATTCGGTTTATTCGGTTTGAAGTTTTTTTTATGATAACCATAACCAAACCAAACCGTATTGAAAATCTCACAAACTGAATCGAATAAACCATATTCAATACGATTCGGTTTCGGTTGAGAACCGAATTAATCGTACTCAAACCGTTTAAGCCGTATTCACCAAATAACATATTTTGCGTACTTTTTTGCTAATAAAAAACAAAGAGCAAACATTTTTAACATATCCCTAGTCCAAAACCCGTTATCCCTAGAGTTTAAAACGATAATCTGATATACAACCAAAATACTTCTAACCAAAATACCTAGAACCAAAGTACCCACAACCAAATACCTACAACTAAAGTACCCACAACCAAATACCTACAACTAAAGTACCCTCAACCAAATACCTACAACTAAAGTACTCACAACCAAATACCTACAACCCAAATACCTACAACTTGTATGAATAAATTGAGCGATCGAACTCACATACCTATGCTTCAAACGAAAACAGTAGGTCGAGGTAGCAGGTAGGCGCTTGTTTTTGGTAGAGTGGAAGAGGAGAAGACGATGACTACTCTTTACGAACTAGGGTGGGAACGTGGAGTAGAGACATAGAGTGAGTGGTAGAGTTATCGATAGACTTGTTCTACGATAAAAGAAACCATGGAGATATGGGTCGTATTTAGTTGGAACGTGGAGTAGAGACGTATAGTGAGTGGTAGAGTCTGATCCTGTTCCCCGGAGAGTTTCTGATTGATAGCCATGTTGTTGTAAAACATTCCTTGTTTATGCGACAGTTGGTTTGAAAATGACGCCCTGTTGTCGTTGCTAGCCCATTTTCTTTTGTTGTCCAAGGTAGTAGTCACTACACCCCGTCTAGGTAGGATACCCTGGTTTACTTCTTGATCTTTAAGTTTGTGTGCTATACGGACGACCTGTTGATTGGTTATGGGGTTTGAGATGGAATTTCGCGGTAAGATCGTCCCAGGTGGCGATCGAATTTGGCGGAAGCGTCTCAAGCCACTCGGCGGCTCGAGACGTAAGGGAGAATGGAAATAAACGCAAGTAGATGATTTCGTTCGCGACTCCGGTGAGTCCGAACGTGTTGCAGATGCGAATAAACCGAGAAATATGCGTCGGTGCATCTTCGTCCTCACGTCCATGGAACTGAATGGAATGCGTCAAAGCGTTGATGACGTGGGACGGAACTTGCCAATTCGCGGTGTTGGCAATGGCAGGCTGTGCAATAGCAAACCGGGCCTCGGTGACTCCGGCGCTAGCCTGCTCGTGGACGGTGCGACGTGCTGCCATGGATGAAAGATCGGGGAATGGTATGGGTTTGGTGTCGCGTGTGGTGTGTGTGGATGAAGAGGATGGTTTGGATTGAGCGGTTGAAATGATGAATGCCTCTAGCTCGGTGCGTAGAAGGCGAAATCGTTCACGGATATCCGCGTCGGGATCAGAAAGTGGTGACAGCTCAGGTGGACCCCGTGAACGACTGTGTGGCATAAAACGATGGAATGACTCGAAGAAAACTAAGAAAAAATTAAACCTAAGAACTAGACTCGAAAGTAGAAAATCCTAAGACTCTAGACACGGAAAAACCCTAAAAGACTCAAAATTTCCTAACGACGACCTAAGTTAATCTTGCCAATTGCCAAGTGTCCCCGGCAACGGCGCCAAAAACTTGATGTGCTCGGAACGACTCTAAAAATACTATAAAACCTAGACCTAAACCTAGACCTAGACACACCTAATTTTACCGAAACTACCTAAACTAAACCGAACCCTAAGGCAAGTGTACCTATCGGATAGTAGAATAGCTAAGGCAAGACCGGATATCGAACCTAGGACACTCTATAGACAAGACTTAACCTAGACCTATGAAAATGGAAATACTGAGTAATTTGATTTGGGGTTTTTGTGATTTGAGATTTGAATTAGCTAGAATTACCTAATCAACGCACGATCAAACGAAGACAGGGAACCTTGGGGAAACTCAGATGAAAGAGGAATATACCACCTAGACCTAGACTTGCAATTGATGCTTAACTCTACCTCGGCTCTAACTAATCTGATGGTGGCTAGTTCACCTTTTAAGTCCTTCCTAGACAACGATTCTAACGCTCGAACAAGGGTTCACCTTTTAAGTCCTTCCCACTTCAATTACCCTAGCCACCCTCGGATATACCTACGGTGCACCTAGACTAACCGGAGCTACCAACGACAACCACGAGTGACACGGAATACCAAGCTAGACAAAACCCTAGGACACTTCCTTTTGAGACAGTGCAACCCTAGAACTTTAACCAACCCAACTACCCGTTAAACCTGTACCTTTTAAGTCTTCAGTTTAGCAGCACATTACAAGCGAATTACCAATCAATTATCAATGCAATAGTCAAGGAACCCTAACTACACTTTAGCAATTAACCCTAAAGTCAACTACTTTAGCTAATCTACCTAAACCGAAAGACATTCGCGGGTAAATTAAGCATCAACAATCAATCGATAATCTACTCATAACACACATATGCATCAAAACATGATAATCAATAGAATTGAATAGAATCATAACATCAATCAATCAATCAAAACCGAGAATAAAGTCAAAACATCAATTACTCATCAAACGGTCTAGATGGCATAATTAGTTTAGCCTAAAATCATGTCCTGAACAATAGAAATAATAAAGTCTGAAACTTGAATCAAAAACATGATAGCAATTAACGAAAACGAAGTAATCGGAAGAACCGGTGAATGATTTGTAGTGCAATTCCGATCTCCCGATGCTTCTCCTTGATCCCAGCTCTCTTCTCCTCTGAAAATCGCCCTTAATCGCCTCTGAGTTCGTCTGGAAATCGTCGTATCTGAATTGGAACCCTAAAAATCGATTTTATATCGAGAAGCCTTTTTCTACGGGTTTTGAGGCTGCAAGCGTATCGCTTGCAAATGTATTCCTGCCAGGCGATACGCCTGGGCCTTGCTACGCGACAGTTTAGTCGGTCAAACCGACTTAACCCCCGTTGACTTTCCTTTTCACGCATGTATCGCTTGCAACTCTGAGAGTCCCAGGCGATACGCCTGGGACAGCTTGTTCAGCCCTTATTCTTCTTTTTCCTTCTTAACTTTTCACTTTCTACTCGTGGCCTCGGGAACTTCACCAAAACTGCAAAACTTACATAAAAACTATAAAAAGGACTCAAAGACTCCAACTTAACTAAAACAAACTATAACAAATAGAAACCGACTCAAATCGACTCAATTACATAACAAAAGACTTAGGAAAATCGGATGTGTTTGCAACACATCATAGAGACGTATAGTGAGTGGTAGAGTCTGATCCTGTTCCCCGGAGAGTTTCTGATTGATAGCCATGTTGTTGTAAAACATTCCTTGTTTATACGACCGTTGGTTTGAAAATGACGCCCTGTTGTCGTTGCTAGCCCATTTTCTTTTGTTGTCCAAGGTAGTAGTCACTACACCCCGTCTAGGTAGGATACCCTGGTTTACGGACGACCTGTTGATTGGTTATGGGGTTTGAGATCATTACCCCTTCGTGGATATGTGGGAGTAAACCCACAATATACATCTCGACCCTATTATATCTAGGTTCCGCCAATTTCGGGCATAAGGTTGCCAATTCCTGAAAACGTGTAGTGCATGTTTCTATCTCGTGACTTTCCATTTCCAAAATTCGCCCTCCATTTTCTAGATCTCTTCTTGAGAGTAGTATTCCTCCTTAATCTAATTCTTGAATTTATCCCATGATAAGGCACTCGCATCTGCACCTCCCATCATCTGGACCTGCAAAAGCCACCATATGAGGGTTGGTCCCTCCAAATATCTTGAAGCGAACCTCATTTAGTTGGCAGGAAGACAGTTGCACCGTGTGAATATGGTCTCAATTTCTTCAATCCATCTGAGAAGTCCGATGGCTCCAGTTTCGCCTGTGTAAGTATGGGGTTTGCAATCCATGAACGCCTTGCATGCACTCACCCCAATTCCTCCTTGGTTATGAGTTTGGAGATGGACTTCTAGGCTTGCGGTTTCTCTGTTATTGATCAAATTCATGAGTTCTGTAGCTGACAGCGTGATATCTCCACGGCCGCCATGTCATTCATTGCATCTAGAAATAGTTCTTCCATTCACAAATCTTCATAATTAGAACACTTAATTACATACAATACACCACTCGGATATAAAGTAAATAATAAAATAAAATGTTGACCACAACATCATAAGTTTAAATAATAATCCTTGACTAAGTAAATTGTAACTCGTTCACAAAATATTCAAAATCCAGAAATTAAAATTTAAAAGTATTTAGTTGGATAGGAACAGCCTACCCATCTAGGTTCAAGCTAAATTAGAAGTTGTTGCTAGCTGTAGAGACAACAAAACCCTCCTCTACGGGCACATTATTTTGAACCTGTAGTGCATTAGCGATCATTTCCTCTGCTGCCACTGCCCTAGCCTCAGTCATCACAGCTCTAGCCTCAGCTATGGTAGCCCGGTTCTCAGCTTCCATTACCCTGAGATTTAGTGCGTCTAGTCTTTTACTCAGCATAAGATGCCAATCAGTATGGTGCTTATCGACTACACCCAATTCATTATGAATTTGGTCTATACGCTTCTTAGTGTCCTTCTCGCGCTTGAGAATACCAATAGTTGTGCTTGAAGTTCTTTGTATATCTCGCAGTTCATGGTGCACGTGAGCCACGATGGCTGCGAGTGCTTGATCTGTGTGATAAGGTATGATTGGTAATGTACGAGTGAAAGGTGGAATGTCAGCTGGTGGTGGTGGGGGCACATCATCCTGATGAATCTAAGTTTCCACCAAGTCAACGTACCATTCCCAGTCTCCATTGTCTTCTTCAGGGCGGTAATGTAGGTCCGAAATCAGTCAAACAACACGATATCTTAGACAAATACGAGTGCGGAAACCTCGTATAAGCTTGATTCAAGAAACAAGTAGAAGAAATAGATTCAATCTAAGATAAAGATTGAATCTTGAATGATAACCCTCTTACTTGGAAGCTGATCGTAAACAATAACAATGCAGAAATCGTAAACTTGAATGTTGTATTGGAAAAGCTTACTTAAATCGGTTACAATGAGGTGGTATTTATACCACCTCATACATGAGCTTGGCCCAATCATAAACACAAGTCTAGTCCAATCATAAACACTAAAATGGCCCACATGGCCTATAAATTAAACTAGACTAAGCCCAATAACAAAAGCCCAACTAATGTTCATGCCTTACTAAATATAGCCCTACAATCTTCCCCTAGGCATGAACCATTAGACCACTTCACGGCAGCAGCAAATCAAATCTGAATGAGGTTTGAACGTTGTTGAACCACCATCCCTTCTCTACAATCTTCTTAGCTGCTCCATCAAAGATGCCAACCCTTATAGCATTTACCATATCAGTTTCGTCTCCAAGAATGGGTTGGGTGGACAGAAGCTTAATATCTCTTTCACCAAATCTAAGAAGATCCACCGGGTCATAAAATCGGAATTGACGCATCGGCTTACAGAGAACCACCACCTCATGTGTTGTTGGATCATAGTACCAGCAATCAAAGTTTCTTACCAGTGTTCCATCCTCGATCTCATCCAACATGTTGATGACCCTTGTGCGCTTGGTCGGTGGCCTCCGTACTTCTCCAATCGGCTCCCCTGTCACAGGGTCAGTTCCGATTTCTCTCCACCTGACCTCTTTCAGCTCAAAATCTCTGAAATCATTCTCCATGTGGCCTAGCAGATTATCTCTGATCAGATTCCCTTCTGGTCCATTCCACCTGTTAATAAATGGAGCTATCAGAAGTTTCCTTATCTCAGGCTCAGTCCAGGAGTGGAATTGAGCACGTGATTGATAGTACTCCACTGGACTATAGCCGTCACGGATAACAGCAAAGATCTTCTTCTCCATGTCGTAGTGCCAACATAGGATTTCCTCACAACTCCCACGCTTATCAATTGTGCTTTTGCCAACGTCGATGGTGTATAGAATGGGAGCTGGTCCTTGGAAGAACTCTCTGAACCAGTTCTCGTGTCCTTCAGGGGCTTTGGAGATAACTCTGCCACTTCGGGCGTAATCTGGCATCTCCATATTCTCATCACCTTCGTCAGTCTCCATGGCAGCAGCTTGATTTCCCTGAGATGAACTCTGACCAGGGGCACCAGAGTTGTTAGGCCCTGCACCCTCCGTCAGTTCATTAACCTTCCTTCTCAGGTCCTTTATCATCTTGTAGAGATATTCCATTCTTTCCTTGTCAGCTACCTCATATTCTCTCATATATTTGCTGCTAGCCTCCTCCTTCTCTCTCAAACGCTGATTTTCTTCCATGAGAGCCTTGATCTCATTTTGTCTCATCCTATTCTGAGAGATTAGGAAGTTAATCTGAGGATCAGCACTAATCCTCAAATCAACTGGAAGCTCAGCAGCCATCAAAGGGCGGAAACCTGGAGCTGCGAGTGGTTGGCTGGTCGCGGTAGAGAGGCTCACTCTAACCGGACTTGGAACAACGAAGGTGCTATCAACCTCCAGAAATTGCCTATCTTCACGTACAGGGCTTTGCACATTCAGAATCGGACTAGCTTGCTGCACAGGGGCAGGTTGATCATCAGCATCTTCAGTCTGTGTGAGAGACGGTTGCTCTTGATGGGCTTCATCAACAGATTCTTCTTGACCACTGGGACCCTCAGAACTGGGTCCAGTTGGTTCTACAATCATTAGGCTCGAGCTAGTCTTGGTGAACTTGAACCGTATGCTCCTAGGATCAGTTTTCTTTCGCGGAGATGGTTCACGAGCAGGGACGGGTTCTTCCACGAAAGCTTCATCAACGTTTAAATTCAGCTCAGGAGGTGTATCATCACTCCCAGACGACCCAATCATGTCTTCTCTTGACCTTTTATGGGTTAGCGGCTCCAAATCCCCATAAATATCATCTTCAGTTATGTCCTGGCCAGCCAGGATGTCATCCATAATATTTTCTTCATCAGATGGAATGACATCTTCATCTTGAACATTGACAGCTGGAGTTACTGTCAAGTCTTGGTCTTCGGCAACCATGGCATTCACAACTGGCAAGTCAGCTTCTGGCTCTTCATCCTCCATAACTTGTTCCCGGGCAACCTCTGGAAAGGCACCTCTCTTAACCCATTCCAGTCTACCTTCAAACATGTATTTGCCACTTCTATCCTGAGTCTGGAGACCAAAAACACCAGCATCCATCACCTTTACATCCAGTTTCTGTATCCTTTCCTCAATCATTGGATATTTCAGCATGACCACCATCTGCACGAATCTTGGTGTCATCAGAAACTGCTCACGAGCACTCAAGTTAGCATTGCCGATCCAATCTAGCAGCATCATCTTCGAGAAATTGTAGTTCCAGTCAAGGGCCAACGCGACGAAAGCAGTGCCGTGGACCTTGTTCAGCTGGTCAAAGCTCGTTCTCTTGCCCAGAAAAGATTTCTGCATGAAATGGGCAAGGCATCTCCAGTAATGCGGCAGTTGCTTCTTCATGATAGGCGGGAATCTGCCTTCATATCCCAGTAATTGGGCACCTGCCAGAACGGCTTCCTTAGGGTAATCAACCGGATCGGTAGCACGATCGTTGATATTCAGACCTCTTCTAATGTCATCTTCCAGTATGACGATCTGACGGTTCTGAACGGTAGCAGAGATTCTCGTCTTGTCAGCACTAGCCCGTGCAGTACCCCAGAATTCTCTGACCAGCATCTCATCAATCAATACACTCGTCCTTAGTGCATGATTTATCTTGCAGACGTTCATTCCTGCCACCAGTGAGTAAAATAGCTCCATGTGGTGCTCTGGTGGATCTTCCAGGAAAGCTGGTATACAGTGATCATGATCAAATTTGATTGGTTCGTCAATAACATTTCCTGCCATCTGAGACAAACAAGACATATGCATCAGATTTGATCATGAGTAAGCAATTATGATTATCAACCCTAAACGTGTTCAATTGACGATAACTTTTTACTTTTTAACTTCACAAAATTTCAATTTGAACATTTTTCGGGAAAATAATTGAATTTAGAACCTGCTCACAAACACCGTCAAATATTATCTCAAAAACCGTTCAATTTTAATGAGATTGTAAAAATTTATTAAGAGTTTTAAGATCTAAATTTCTCATTTTAATGTGTGTTTACGACTCAAGAAGTGGGTTTACGATCCATCATTGGGTTCACGATCGCTGCAGAATTAAGCCCAATCGTAATCGATTCGATCCAATCGTAAACAACATAATTCTGATACAGGCCCGATCGTAAACACCCAATACACCCTTTGTCGTTTTCTCCGGGTCGTAAACGATCCGATCGTAAACAGTCCAAACACCCCAATCCCGATCGTAAACGATCCGTTCGCAAAACGGAGTCGTAAACATGTCCACGTCATCGTCTTCTCCAACGAGACAATCGTAAACGCCGTGTGTCGCCATTAACGAAACCTGCAAAAACTCGTAAACGGTTCAAACAACACAAAAACACAAGTTATGCATCAATAACTACCTTAAACGTGATTTAAGCACAGTTTCGACTATAAAGAATGCGGAATCGTCTTGAGAACAGAAAAATCTCTATCGATTGAGATTTTTAGGGCTTGAAACATGAAAACCCTGAATTGATGGCTAAACCTTGCTGAAACTGTGATTCAACCGAGGGTTTTTGGTCGAAACAGAATGGTGAATGAGATGGTGAACTCGGAATGGATTGCGGTGGTCGGAGGAGGGCTGGAGATGGTTTTCCGGTGGGTTGACGGCGGGGCTAGGGTTTCTTCGGCGGGGTTCGTAAACGGTGAGAGGAGAGAGTGAATCGTAAAAGGGGTTAAACAAGATATTTATGAGACAAAATTACACTTTGCCCCCTCCCATAAACCGTAAACATGAAATCTTTCAAATAACCCCCTCAAACTTTCAAAAATCACACAAGTTCACCCCAAACTTGTTAATTTTCACAAAATTTTAAGATTTTAACACTTTAAGAATTTTTCACAAAACTTCCCCTCAGAGTCATACCCGAGTATCCGATCATGATCAATAAAAGTTTTAAAAGTTAAAACAGATAAAATCAAAACCAAATTAAAATATTTACAAACTTTCCTCAGAAATTTCAAAAAATTCACATACCTGGTGCTGGTATTTTTCACAGATAATTTCAGACAAGTCTTTGACTGAGGAACCCTTTTCAGCTTCCGTTACTAGACACTCTAGACAATTGTCAGGTGGTTTGAACACAGAAACTCACATCCAGTAAAGTGCTTAAATATAGTACAGATTTACCGTTATGTTTAACCGTCCCCACACCCAATTTTCCATAGCAAAACTTACCCAACCTCAGAGTTTATTGAGGATTCACAAACCCCCAACTTGAGGAACCATGCAATACTGTTTTGACTACCACTTATTTCTATTTTTCATACATTATCAGTTGATGATCAGGTCGGCCGCATAAGCACGCAGAGAAGACCAACTGAATAATTTTATTTTCTTTTCTTTTTCTTTTTCAGAATATTCATTTTTGAATTCTTTTTCTTTTTCTTTTTCTTTTTCTTGTGGTGTTGTCTTATACGGTATAAGCATGGCGTGTGAGAGAGTGAATACTAGGTAAATACCACTCTCAACCCGTTTTTGTCGGGACTCAGTTTTTTAAACCATGTAGACTAGGATGGGAAACTAAACAT
This sequence comes from Deinandra increscens subsp. villosa, assembly GCA_039602395.1. NCBI lineage: Eukaryota > Viridiplantae > Streptophyta > Magnoliopsida > Asterales > Asteraceae > Deinandra > Deinandra increscens. Next base: position 13,342,090 of record JBCNJP010000006.1, on the reverse strand, counting down.
GTATAGAGTTTAAGATTACTGCACTTACTTAGATGATCATTGTTTTGGTTGAGCTTACCGACATATCATCTTCGAGCAGTCTTTCACATCAGCCTTACACGTGTCAGTCTCCAACCGTCATTAAGCATTTAAGTCCTATCAAAAGACATCATAAAAACCTTTCAGTTTAACCAGCACCATTTCTTCCCCTGTTTTTGTGAGGCTTTTGAAACAAGACTCAATTTTTCAGTCATTTTCTATTTTTTTTTTTTTTTTAATATGTATATTTTTTTTAAGTAAAAATTTTAAAAAATCAAAAACTCTGTACAAAAACATAGATGATCAGATCATTCCTCGAAGGCAATCATCTTCAGGCCTTCAACACAAGATTCAAAATTAGGACGAGGAAGGGGTTTTGTAAAGATGTCCGAAACATTCTGATCGGAGCTTACCTTTTGTAGCTGAATCAGCTCACGATCAAAGCAATCACGAATAAAATGTACCTTGATATCAATGTGCTTGGTTTTGGAATGTTGGACAGGGTTTTTCACAATCTCAAGAGCAGCAGCATTATCACAAAATATTGGAGTGTTAACGAATTCCATACCGTAATCCGTGAGCTGGTTTTGGATCCACACTACCTGTGAAGTACCGGCAGATGCGGCCACGTACTCAGCTTCTGCAGTTGATTTGGATACGGTATGCTGCTTCTTGCTCTGCCAAGAGATGAGCCTATCTCCCAGGTACTGACATCCTCCAGTAGTAGATTTCCTGTCAAGGTCACTACCTCCATAATCACTGTCAGTAAAAGCATATAATTGAAAATCAGTGTTCTTCGGGTACCAAAGACCAAGCCTAGGCCTGCCCTTCAGATACCTGAAGATACGCTTAACAGCAGCTAAATGAGAGAGTTTAGGGTTAGCCTGATATCGAGCACACACGCAAACTGCATACATGATGTCTGGCCTGCTTGCTGTCAAGTACATTAGTGATCCAATCATCGACCGATACTGGAATTCACTCACTGACTCCCCGTTAAGATCCGCTGACAAGAGTGGTCTGGATGCCATGGGAGTGGCGATGGGCTTGCAATCCTGCATCTTGAACTTTTCCAGAATCTCATTCACATACTTCTCCTGATGAATAAGAATCCCAGAATCATTCTGCTTGACTTGAAGTGCAAGAAAGAAACTCATCTCGCCTTGGTCACTCATCTCAAACTTCTTCTTCATGATCTCCTCAAATTCGGTGCACAATTCTTCGTTCGTCGATCCGTAGATAATATCATCTACATACACTTGCACCATAATTATGTCTTCTCCCACCCTTTTCCTAAACAATGTTTGATCAACGACTCCTCTTGTATATCCATTCTCCACCAGGTGATTGGACAACGTTTCATACCAGGTTCTAGGAGCTTGATGCAAACCGTACAAAGCCTTATCCAGCAGATAAACGTGATCTGGATTTTCTTCATCTATGAACCCTGGTGGTTGAGCAACATAGACTTCCTCGTTCATCTCTGCATACAGGAAGGCAGTCTTCACATCCATCTGATGTACGGTAAAATTGAGATACGAAGCTACAGCTAGAAAGATCCGAATTGCTTCCAATCTTGCCACCGGAGCGTAAACCTCATCATAGTCGATACCGTGGACTTGCCTGTGCCCTTGTACTATCAGCCTTGCTTTGTTTCTCACAATGATCCCCGAGTCATCTTTTTTGTTCTTGTACAACCATCTCGTGGGAATCACCTTCTTGTCCTCTGGCCGCTTCACAAGACGCCACACTCCCAGCTTTGAAAATTGATTGAGTTCATTGTGCATGGCCTCCATCCAGTTTGGATCTTTCAGAGCAACCATCACATTGGGAGGTTCTATCTGGGAGATGAAACAGGAAAACATACAAAAGTTGATGTGTCCTGTTCGGCTTCTTGTGGTGACACCCGCTGTCACTGGCCCAACAACATTACTCAGTGGATGATCCTTGTTGATTCTGCTCTCTTGGACATCAGGCACTGAAACATTAACAGGCAGATTAGTATTAACAACATTTTCAGACATACCTGAGCCTTGAGAATCCACTGGAGCATCACGTGTTCCTGAACATTCTGGAATATCAGCAGTTGCATTCCGAGAAGATTCAGCTGATGCTCTATCCACATGAGGTCTTACATCTGCACTGGGAGCTACAATGTCTTCTTCTTCGCCCAAATTGTGGAAAACATTCGAGAAATTAAATCCCTCAAACAATGATCCATAGTTGAAGATCCAATCAGGTCCAGTTCCCGCATCCGTAGGATTGTCCTCCATCCAATCTACATTGAATGCCTCAATGATCAACCCAGTGGTCTTGTTATAGACACGATAAGCACTATTTGCTGAATAACCAACAAAATAGCACTCATCGGCCTTCGCTTCGAATTTCCCTACATCGGACTGGATCAGCACCGTGCATGGACATCCGAACGTCTTGAAATAACCCACCTTCGGTTTCTCTCCATAAATGATCTGATATGGAGTTTGCTCGTGACGCTTGTTCAGAAGAACTCTGTTTTGAACATAACAAGCAGTATTCACAGCTTCTGCCCAAAAGAAGATCGGTAATTTTGCTTCACACATCATCGTTCTGAGCTGCTTCGATGAGTGTTCTATTTCTTCTTTCGGCAACTCCATTCTGCTGAGGAGTGTAAGGAGCACTGAACTGCCTTTCAATCCCCTTTTCACCACAAAACATATTCAGCTCAGCATTTTTGAATTCCGTCCCGTTGTCAGATCTGATTGCCTTCACTCTTTTATCCAGCTGGTTTTCAATAAGAGTCACAAACTGCTTTACTAGGGCCGGAGTTTCGTACTTGTTAGACAAGAAAAAGACCCAAGTAAACCGCGAGTAGTCGTCCACTATCACGAGGCAGTATGAAAACTTGCTGACACTTTGTACCTGCATAGGACCAAACAAATCCATATGTAAGAGTTGAAGCACAGAAGAGACAGAATTTGTAACCTTTGGACGATGTGGCAGTTTGTGCTGCTTCCCCTTAGCACATGCCACACACTTCTCCACTGAAGTGAAGTCTGTGATTGGAAGATTTCTGACATGCTCTCCTTTAGCCAGCTTGGATAGATTCTTCATGTTTGCATGTCCCAGACGACGATGCCACAACAATGCAAGATTCTCAGTCTGTTTTGAAATAAGACAAGCTGCTTCAGATGATGGAGGCTTTCCCATGTTCAATAGATAAGAATTTCCGTGCCTTGGTGTACGCATTAAAATACATTCTTCAGGAATTTTCACACCAGGCTTAAGAATGATGCATTCCTTTTTGTTGAACATCACAGAGAAATCCCGATCACATATCTGTGACACACTTAGCAGGCTGTGGGACAGCTCCTCCACATAATGCACATCTGAAAAAGTCAGACTCCCACTCTTCACAACTCCTTTCTTTGAAATTCTTCCTCCCACACCTCCAGCAAAAGAAACACTTCCTCCATTGAAATCTTCAACCTCTTCTAACAACGACAGATCTCCGGTCATATGTCGGGTACAACCACTATCAACATACCAGAGATTGTTGACAGATCTTCTCGGCTGTCCCTTTAGGTTTTCAGCATCAGCAACAAACGCTTCCTTGTCTTCTATCTGACTTTCCTCAGGCTTTTCCTCATCAGTGACCACAAATGCATGATTTTCTTCATCATCCTCTTCTGCAGTAGCAATCAAAGCATGTGACAAACTAAGATCCTTCATCTGGGGGGTCAGTTCCCTCAGCTGGGGGGTCCAGTCATAACCTCCACCTCCCTGAACCACCAGTGCCCTGGCATCACCCTTTCCTTTCTCTTCAGCAACCTTCTTTTCTTCAGCTCTTTCCTTCTTGGGCTTCGTACATTCCCTGGCAAAGTGACCATACTCATCACAATTATAACACCTTAGCTTCGACTTGTCAAACCCCATTCTGATTTTATCCTGATCCTTCCAGACGTTCCTTCCCGTTTTGGCCATAAATTTCTTGGCTCTGAAGACAGCCATGGCCATTTGCCAAGAGACATCTAGCATCTCCACGTCCTCAGGATTTATCTGATTAAGATCACCAGCCACCATATCAGAAGGTACAAGATTCCCGGCCACAAGGGCATGATAGCTGTTCATGAAGCCCATACCAAGGGCAAAGTTAGGGTCATTGACATCTTCAGAGTTGAAACCTCCGCTTGAACTGCCTTGGGGCTGTGCAACAAAAGCACTAGACATAGGAGCTGAGTTTGATCCATTCCCGGTAAACTTTCCTTCATGCTTACCCTCAACTTCTTCAGATAGCAGAGCCTGATTCAACTTTCCAGCCAAACTTAGAGAACTTATGTGGTTCAGCTCTCTCTGCTTATCATCGATCATTTTGGATTTCAGCTTGTTGATTAATTCATCCAAAGTCACTTCACTCAGCCTATTGTTGTCTTTGATGATTGATATGTTGGTGTTCCAAGACTTAGGCAGACTGTTCAGCAACTTCAAATTCTTGTCTTCAGTATCCGGCTCCACTCCATAACTTGACATCTCTGCCATCAGTGACACATACCTCTGAACTTGAGCTTCAAACGATTCACCCTGAATATGATTGAACAAGTTAAACTTCTGCTTCAGCATCTGCTTCCGACTAGCCTTAATATCAGGGTTCCCTTCATAAGCAACAACCAAGGCATTCCACAATTGCTTTGCTGTCTTGCAGTGTTTGAATCCCTGAGCAATATCTGGAGTTAGGGCCATAGTCATTATTGCAAATGCCCGTTCAGCCTTGTTGCACCTCTCCCAGTCATCATCATCATACTCATCTTCTTTCTTCTCTTTCCCTGCATTTGGTCCTGTTGCGTGAGTAGGTGTAAACGGTCCATTCACAACAGCCCTCCATAACCTCAGATCCACACTCTTCAAATGATTTTCGAATCTGTATTTCCACTCTAAGAAATTATCCGCTGAAGTTAGTCTTGGCGGACGAGTTATAGATCCGATCTCGAAGTCCAATTTCTGATACATGCTCGGCTCAAAATCCATTTCAATAGCTTGGGAAACCTAAAACTAAAGTCCAAAAGTCCAAAATCTGAGATTACGATGAAAAACGACTTGATTACGATCGTAAATGGTGATTACGATCGTTAACACCGTTTCCGATCACACGTCACAGCCGTAAACACTAACCGCCTCAAGTAATCGTAAACACCGATTACGATTTCCGATTACGACTCCGGTAGTCGTAAACGCCTGTTTCCGATTCGAACTAGTCGTAAACACCCTTTTACGATTTTGCAAACTCGTAAACGCCAGTACACGAACAAGTACACTCGTAAACACCTTCTTCAGGGTCGTAAACAAGCAAACTTCAAGCCAAATCCAGAAATTGCAGTCGTAAACCCTCAAATCTCCAAGAACACAGCAGTAGCAATGATCGGAATCACCCAAAAACTTCAAATCTCCAACAGAAACTCGAAAACCAACCAGAAAAACACTTGAATCAATATCGTGTGAGCCTCGAATCAATGATTCTTGGCTCTGATACCAATTGTAGGTCCGAAATCAGTCAAACAACACGATATCTTAGACAAATACGAGTGCGGAAACCTCGTATAAGCTTGATTCAAGAAACAAGTAGAAGAAATAGATTCAATCTAAGATAAAGATTGAATCTTGAATGATAACCCTCTTACTTGGAAGCTGATCGTAAACAATAACAATGCAGAAATCGTAAACTTGAATGTTGTATTGGAAAAGCTTACTTAAATCGGTTACAATGAGGTGGTATTTATACCACCTCATACATGAGCTTGGCCCAATCATAAACACAAGTCTAGTCCAATCATAAACACTAAAATGGCCCACATGGCCTATAAATTAAACTAGACTAAGCCCAATAACAAAAGCCCAACTAATGTTCATGCCTTACTAAATATAGCCCTACAGGTAATTATACGTAGGTCCTCCATAGGCGTTAGCGTCATTGATCAGATTCGCATGACGCTTCTTCTGTTCGGATGATGTTGATGATGTGTGTTTCAGAGTTGGCTTCTTGTCGTTTACGAATGATGAAGGGGAAGAAGGTGCAAGGAAAGATGAGTCACCGACCATGTCTGTAACATAATATATATACATATATAATGAATGTAATGCTTGTACGAAATCAAATAAGTGTGTGTCCTCGTGTATGACTAATGCAACTCTAAGGCTATAGTTGGCCTACATGCAAGACCTAGTTCACTATAACCAATGGCTCTGATACCAATCTGTCACACCCTCAAAATCCACCTGCGGAGTATAACCACGAGACGTGTGACAAACCAGAACCCGAGTCATTAGCCATACTAAACCATGCAAGAAAACAGTTTTAAACACATTCAGAAACATAAATAAGGATAAGTAAACATGTTGCGCAAAACACGCGCCCAAAACCTTTATGCAAATAAATAACCCCAAAATGTTTAAAATCGAATTTCAGACCGAGATGAGTATATGCGTCCTAATCGTGCTCCGTAACTAGATACCTGAGAAAAACATGCTAAAGTGTGTCAACACAAAGGTTGGTAAGTTCAAAGGTTTAAACAAGATGTAAGTTCAAGAGTTTACAGAAACGTAATAACAGTTATATCGTTAGCTAGCTAGGCTATGTTTCAATACCACTATGTGTTCGCAACCGAAGCGTGACTGTTTGTGTTTGTTACCTTTCTGCCTTGTCTAACACGAACAAGGACGTTGATTAGGAAAAATATTACACCCGTTTGACCTCCAGTCAAGTTAGAGCGACTAACTCGGGCGGGGTTTGTCAGACCCAGTAGTACTACTCAATACCTCCTCGCTATAATCCATATATTAACAGTCCGATATGTTAAGGAATTTTAAGCGTGTTATGTAAGCACATCAGTGGAAAAAGAGTATAACTGAATTACCAGATCTCAATGTTTGTAAGCATGTTTGTATGTATGTTTGTAAGCATGTTTTCTCCCCCAAAGGAGATACTTAAAAATCGGGGCAGTGAACTCACCTTAGGGTGCTCGGCAAGAGTTTGACAAAATGTTGATGATTTCCTACGAATCACCTATATGTTTGTAACTGTGTAAGACTACAGTGCATGAACAACTAGACTGACTCAATCGACCCTGACGACACGTTGGTGACGAACTGATCCAGATACGGCTTGCAAACACGATTCATCAAATCCATGAATACTATGGGTGCATTGGTTAACCCAAATGGCATAACCAAAAACTCATAATGTCCATATCTAGTTCTGAACGTTGTTTTCTCAACATCCACCTCTCAGACTCGTACTTGATGATAGCCAGATCTCAAGTCTATCTTCGAATAATAACTCGAACCTTGAAGCTGATCAAACAAGTCATCAATTCACGGAAGAGGATACCGATTCTTCGCGGTAACCTTATTTAATTCCCGATAGTCGATGCACATCCGAAACGTACCATCTTTCTTCTTGACGAACAAAACATGCGCTCCTCACGGTGATGAACTAGGTCTAATTAAACCTTTCTCCAATAACTCCTACAATTGAGTATACAACTCCTGAAGTTCACTCGGGGCTAATCGGTAAGGCGCTTTAGCAATAGACGACGCTCTAGGTGCCAAATCGATTTTGAACTCTATCTGCCTATGCGGAGGTAATCCTAGTAAATCCTCTGGAAATACGTCTGGGAAATCTCTAACCACTGGAATATCCTCCAAACGCGTTTCTTCTGCAGGCTTCTCGATCACGTGAGCTAAGATAGCTTCATGTCCCTTTCCTAAACATTTATGAGCTTTAAGATACGAAATAACTCCAACTACAGTTCCGCTTTTCTCACCTTGAACTGTCAGAATTTTTCCACTTGAAAGAGGAATTCTTACTATCTTTTCTTGGCACACTATTTCAGATTGATGCTTGGGTAGCCAAACCATTCCAATAATCACGTCAAAACTACCCAATGTCGTTGGCAGCAAATCTAGGCTCATTCGATGACCAGATAGTTCCAAGACACAATCTCGAATAATACTATTGATCTCGATCAATTTACCATTCACAAGCTCAATCGAATACCTAGCCTCTAAAGGACTTTCTACGACATTAATCATCTTTCTAAACTTACTCAAAATAAAGCTTCTATCAGCACCAGTATCAAATAATACAGAAGCAAAATAGTCAGTGATAGAAAACTTACCATTAACCACATTGGCATCATTTCGAGCTTCTCCGGCTCCAATCACAAAAGCTCTTCCAGCAGCTCCTCCATTGCCATTTCCTCCGGCTCCATTGTTGTTACTTCCACGTTTCCCACCATTTCCAGCATTTCCAGTTCCTTTCAACTTTGGACAATCTCTTTTGAAATGACCCACAGTTCCACGTTCGAAACAACCACTTTGATTATTCTGGCGCTTCTGGTTACCTTGATTTTGAGCTCCTTGATTGTTAACTCTGACTCGACAATCAACAGCTTTATGCCCCAGCTTCCCACATTTGTTACATTTAATCGCACAATCCCAGTGTGATGTCGATCACATTTGTGGCATTTTGAAAGCTTTCCTTGATAACTGCCTGCTTGATGAATTGCCCGCATTCTGATTCACTTGACCACCTTTAGCATGACCATCACCCTTGCGATGCTGATTCTGGCTCTAATTCGAACCACCACTGTTTCCTGGTCCATCCCATTTCCTCTTGTCGTCTCCTAAACCAGATAACGCCTTTCATGGTGGAAAGATCCCTTGCTGAACCGCTTGATCAGTCAGTTGGTGAGCTAAGTGGATTGTCTCTCGAATCGTCAAATGATTACTAGACGTCACTGAACTCTGAATCTGGGGTACCAACCCATCAATATACCTCTCGATTCTTCGATATGGCGGATCAACCAGTGTTGGGCACAACAACGCAAACTCATTATGTCTCGTAGTGTAGGACTTAATGTCAGATCCTTCCATTTTTAGACAACCGAACTCAACTTCGAGTTTTCTGATTTCCACTCGAGGACAGTATTCTTCAATCAACATCATTGAGAATTCAGCCCATGGATTAGCATTTGCCTCAACCAATCTCAGCAATTGGACTTGAGAATTCCACCAAGTCAATGTCACTCCTTCCAGTAAACCAGCAGCATACTTCACACGATACTCCTGTGGACAATTGCATCGCTCAAACACAGACTCCGTCTTCTCCAACCAACGAAGCAAACCAACCACTCCTTAAGTTCCATTAAAACTGTGAGGCTTACAATCCATAAACATCTTATACGTACAACCTTGATGATTTTGCGGGTTTGCCTGCGCATGTGCTGCTAACGCTGCTGCGACACTCTGCCCAATGATAGTGTTAAGCTCTTCCTCTGTCAAATTGATACCACATCCTCGACCACGGCATCTACCTGCCATTTTCTTTATTCATAATATACAAAAATGATTAACATTCCGGTGTTTATCATCTAAGCATATAATAATTATCAAATGACAAATAGGAAAAACACATAACAAATTCAAACAACAACTTAGATTAGAACGAAATCGTAACTGATTTACAACTTCATTAAATTTCAAATTGAGTCAAACTTTTACATGCTAAACATTGATAAAGACTACAATGTTTCTCCAAAAGACGTCCAAGACACTACCAGATACTACTAATACTAGCAAATAACACTGATACTCTCATCCCTTAACCACGGAACCTTCACTTTCCGGGTCCTCCTGGGCCACAGACTCTGGTCCAGGTGTTGGCGGTGCCTCCTGCGGTGCCAATGCCACCTCTAGGGCCATGACTCGAGTAGCCATGAGCTCATGCCCTGTATGCAGGTCTTGGATGGTGTCCTCCTGAGAGTGTACAACAGCCCTCAATCCACAAATTTCGTCACGCTGGGCGATGTAGCTCTGCCCCAATCAATCTATGTCTCCCATGTCATGACTGTACCCGGTGATAGTGTTGTCCAACCGACGCTGCAAGGAACGAAATCCGCCCTTCAAGTCATCCACATCGTCCAACACATTGAACATGCACTCCTGGTGTCGTGCAGAATCCGCCACTAAGGCAGTAAAAGTCTGCTCGGGTGGTAAGGCAAGTCCTTGCAGAGACGGTGCACTGCTCCCCTCCGAGACAGCACTCTCTGCTAGCAGGGGGTGGCACCCGGTAAGTCCGGATGATCTCCTCCATGTATGTAGGATATGTCTCCCAATCACCGATACGTAGCTCCCTCCTCCGGATAACTGCGCGGTCCAACTCACCTGATGCTGAGCCCAGGGGTCTCTTCCCCTTGGCTCCTGATGACACTCCGATGTTTGATTGGTTAGTCGACATGCCTGCAATATACATCGCATGCATATTACAGTAAGTAGCTACCTTTTGAATAACGACATGGCTTATTCAAACAAGTACTACTCGAATGTAGATGTGACAAAGCGATACAGAAATATAGAGATAGCAACTATAACATGACAAGAAATAATTACGTATAGTCGTATGTATAGTCGTATATATAAATATATATAGATATATATAGATATTTACTTATATATCAGCAATAAGTAAAATACCCCGAAACCATCACCAGGATCTGAGTCGTCAGACATATCGAACATCTACATGCTCGACTCAATAACCAAAACACGTTTCAAAATTTGGTTTTTATCAGAGTTAAGTGTTAATATTAACCAAAAACAGTGCGGAAGCATTTACGAGTTTAGAAAACAGTTGCGGAAGCGACAAACCATTAGTTATCCAAGACAAAATTTACGGAAGCAAAACATAAATAGTTTAATTAGTCTTTCGCCCAAAGTGATCAAAGCGAAGTTTATCAAACATGACAATGCAGACCAAATACCAATGATCCTAAGCGTGCGTGCCTTAGCGACTTCCTCCTAAGGACCTGAGAAGAAACATGTAAAGAGTCAACGCATGGTTGGTGAATTCACGGAGTTTAAAAGTAGGAAACATCATTTTCCATAAAATATAAGTCTATCTAGTTTCTCTCATCGAGACGTAACCCAGCAGGAATCCATTCCCGAAAACAAGTTTAATCAAATCAGTTTATCAAAACATTTCACAATTTTATATACCTGGGTGAGCTAGACCACGGTGTTTATAAACTAGTAGGAATTCGTAATCACCATAACTGACAGACTTAAGTTTTTTTTCCTTCCGGTTGTGCTATAATGCGGAACACAACACCGAGTTTGGACAACATTATACCCGTTCCTCTCCCCTCCAAGGGCCAGTAGGAGTTAGAACAGCGGGCAGGGTTTGTCAAACCCAGTAGATCTACCAAACATTTCCACGTTATCACTGATATAAAATGGCTTATGCTATTAGTGGAAGGACTCCCTTGCATGTCTTTCATCTACTATTTACAAACTATTATATAAAACAATAAAGCAGTTCGGAAACCGTAAAAGTTTACCACATGTCTTCTCCCCCAAAAGCGTGAAAAAGTAAAAGTGGGGTTGTGAACTCACCTTAGGGTGCAAATAAGCTATTCCAATCAACCAACCACTGAGAAGTAGTGAAGACCTCCTAGACTTCACCTATGACACATAACCGTGTAAGTGTTGACCACGTTTGACCGAACATCCCGACAATTCGCGGACATTAGATAAGTGGACTTGAGAACATATTGGTGATCACATTTAGGTTTTCTATTCATAACCTAACACGTATCTCATATACAAAACATTGTTCTTGATGAATATATATACGATGGCTTACGACATTATCCCGTGTATACGATGTACGATCGATGGAACAATCATACAAAGTCTTGTCATTCCAACCGAGGTAGAAGACTTAGGACTTGTATACACGTATAACTCATAACTAATTTAACTTATCACATGCAAACACATAGCCAAGTAACTTCATGATTATAATTATGCAATTTTTCTAATTTATTTATTTACCGATAAATATATATCTATCACATGTAGGCTAAATCCATGTTCTCATAACATCATTTTCCCATGCAATTCACATAGATCATCATCTACCATGTATTAAACCATATCATAGATTCCTACCCACATGCATGTAAGCTAACTTGCCCTAATCGGCTATTTTCACCATATTTTCATGTAAATAAATTTTACAAAATTATCCGCATGCATTTGATCATCAAGTTCACAACTTTATACACCATCATGCATCCAATAACCTATATTACATGCTCACATAGCAGATCTAACAAACAATCATATGCCTTTATTCAAGATATTGCATGCATGGCAACCGAAATCATGTTTTCATCATAGATCTTACGCAAAGTCATCAATTTTATGCATCATCAACCCTAGATCTATCATTATCTAGACATTACAACAAAGATTTAGCATAAATCATTGACCTTTATCTACATGCATGCATGATTTTCCATCAAAAGCCCTAGATCTAGCTCATATCACAACATCATGCATAAAAGCCATATTTTTTTATCAAAAGATGCAATCTTTTCTACTCAAATCACTAGATCTACTCTTGATATCATCAAACCATTATAGATCAGACATAGATCTATCACAAAGCATGAATCTTGACAACTTAAACACAAGCAAAACACAAGGATTCACATACTGAATGATGTGGGATGAGAAAGGATGAATTTGGGGCTTGAATCTTGTAATAAAGCTTGGATCTTTATCACACCCTCAAAATCCACCTACGGAGTATAACCACGAGGTGTGTGACAAACCAGAACCCGAGTCATTAGCCATACTAAACCATGCAAGAAAACAGTTTTAAACACATTCAGAAACATAAATAAGGATAGGTAAACATGTTGCACAAAACACGCGCCCAAAACCTTTATGTAAATAAATAACCCCAAAATGTTTAAAATCGAATTTCAGACCGAGATGAGTATATGCGTCCTAATCGTGCTCCGTAATTAGATACCTGAGAAAAACATGCTAAAGTGTGTCAACACAAAGGTTGGTGAGTTCAAAGGATTAAACAATATGTAAGTTCAAGAGTTTACAGAAATGTAATAACAGTTATATCGTTAGCTAGCTAGGCTATGTTTCAATACCACTATGCGTTCGCAACCGAAGCGTGACTGTTTGCGTTTGTTGCCTTGTTGCCTTGTCTAACACGAAAAAGGAAGTTCATTAGGAAAAATATTACACCCGTTTGACCTCCAGTCAAGTTAGAGCGACTAACTCGGGCGGGGTTTGTCAGACCCAGTAGTACTACTCAATACCTCCTCGCTATAATCCATATATTAATGGTCCGATATGTTAAGGACTTTTAAGCGTGTTATGTAAGCACATCAGTGGAAAAAGAGTATAACTGAATTACCAGATCTCAATGTTTGTAAGCATGTTTGTATGTATGTTTGTAAGCATGTTTTCTCCGCCAAAGGAGATACTTAAAAAGCGGGGCAGTGAACTCACCTTAGGGTGCTCGGAAAGAGTTTGACAAAATGTTGATGATTTCCTACGAATCACCTATATGTTTGTAACTGTGTAAGACTACAGTGCATGAACAACTAGACTGACTCAATCGACCCTGACGACACGTTGTTGACTCGTTAACAATTGAGTATGGTTTGTTCAGTTAAAATTTCCAAATCCAAAAAGTTTCTATATTAGGAGAGTTTCCATAATTTGCATCTTTATATATTTAGTAGATTTCCATAAATAACATAGCACCAGGTATAGCAAGTTATCAAACAAACATGCGAGAACATATAACACCTAATCTAGCATGAACCTAATTTGCTATATAACATCAACACACGTGACCGCAAGCTAGCTTCTCAACACATATAACATATTTCATGCATAACACATATCCCATGTGAAACTGTGAATTATTTAAGTTTCATATAAGAGTTTCCCAAATCAATAAGTTGGACACACAAGCATACCAAGATAATGTAAAGTCACTAACCAAGCTTCTAAGATTTATTCAATTGCTTGACCCATTTCATAAAGCTAACCCAATACGAAACCACAATTCCATATTTATCCAAACCGTTTCATATACTATCAAGTTCAAAGCTTTTGACATCAAATTATAGTTTCATATTTTAACCACAACAGCCCAAATATATTAATATCATTCATACAAAAAATCATAATCATGCCAATTGCTTAGATAGCCCAAACCATTTATTTTATAACCAAAACTCAGAAAATTGGGGATGCTACGCACTGTTTTTGCAGAAGCAGAACGGGGGTCGAAATCTCAGTTAATTTGAGTGCTACCACTTGGGTTTGAAAGTTAACACATAGAGGTAAATTCTGGAAAAAAATCACTCCATTTCGTTAAGAAACGAGTGAGTTATGACCTCTCGAAGTCGACCCGTTTTTCTGACAGCAAGCTGTCAAAAAAAACGTGATTCTTTCAAGCTTGTTTAAAAATTCAATTGGGTCATTTTAGGAGTTCTAAGACCCACTAGACCATACCCAACCCTTACTAGCACTCATATTAGCAACCTAACAGTTCAAAATCGGAACTTTAACCATCTCAAGCATTAACACAATCGTAGGATTTCATGAAACACCATTTTGGTTATTCTAAACCTCATATTTAATGCACACATCAACTAGGCTCATAAGTTTTATATGTTTAGGTTTCATAGCAGCAACCTAAAGCCATATTATTGCAGATTAAACATCACATAACCATTATTCAAAGTCATAATTAACGCCATGAACTATTATAAACAGATTTAAACGTGAAGCATGCATTTATCATCACATAGTAATCATTTACAGCCCTACCATCACAGATTTCATCCCAAACCATTTAAGATTTGTATTAGGAACAAACTACCAATCTGATTTATGCCACTAATACCAAATCGCAGCCTAGGGATATTCCCAGATTAATATCCATGTGCAATTATAATGCAAAAACCACAAAAGGGGGGCATTACCTTCGTTTGCTTGTTACTAGCTGTTCCCGGGACTGATGTGACTTTGGCAGCCTATGTGCAGCCCTCGTGGCCTCCTTTTCTGCTTGGAATTGGGCTGTGATTTTTGCAATTTTGAATGGAAGGGAGGGGAGAAGAAGGTAGTAGCCGAATATGGGGGAGAATGAGAGAAGATTGTTGTTCGTGAGGGTGAGGGGAAGTAGGAAGTGGGCTGCGAACTTATGAGAGAAACTAGGGAGGTCTACGTGGGTTTGATAGTTTTTAGGATTTCAAAATTAGTGTTACACTAAGGCCCTCCAAGTCCCCTCAAAATTTCACTTAGAGCTTTACTTGCATACACGCGTAATAATGATTCCACCATCTCGATTACGTAGGATTTAGCTTGAAAGTAACTAGTTTGTATCATGAATTATGAAACACAAACAAAACATAAAATCTCATAGAATCGTAGATATATATATATATATATATATATATATATATATATATCAATTTACATGGGGGTTCACATAACTTCATAAAACTATAAATTATACAATTTATGTGCTTGTTAATTATTAGATAGTCACTAACTTCGGGATCGACTAGACTTGTGTGTGATTGCTCATGGACACATCTAAAAACTCTAAAAGATGTATGAAATGCATATATGTTTAATATCGTTACTGCTCATGTTCGTGTTTGTACCAAATCCGTGTAGACCCCTTATTTTTTGTAGACCCCGTAGACCCCTTATAAAACTCAATAAAACTCACTAAAAATAAAACTCAGTTTTGTTAATTTAGTTTTTTTTTATTTGCGATAAGCTTTTAAGAACAAAAAAAGACAATTAAAAAAAAAGAAAAACGGAAAACATTAAAAATTAAACATTTTAAGACAATGAGTTTTAAAAATCAATGAGTTTAAAACTCAATAAACTCAATAAAACTCAGTGTTGCGTTTAAAACTCATTATTTTAAAACTCATTGTCTTAAAATGTTCGATTTTAAATGTTTTTTATTTTTTTTAAATTTATTTATTTATTTTTTTGGTTCTTAAAAGCTTATCGTAATAAAAAAACCAAATTTACAACACTGAGTTTTATTTTTATTGAGTTTTATAGGGGTCTACGGGGTCTACAAAATTTAAGGAGTCTACACGGAACCCTTTCCTATATATATATATATATATATATATATATATATATATATATATATATATAGTGAAAAGTTCATTGTAGACACCCCCATAAGTGTAGACAGGTAGACACCTTTTTCACCATTAGATCTCTTGATCTAATGGTTATGATTAATTTCTTTTTTCTTTTTTTTTCTTTTTCTCATTGTTCAGAAAATTTCACATGTGAAAACACATGTGAAATAAAGTAATTTCACATGTGAAATAGGTGTCTACCTGTCTACACTTATGAGGGTGTCTACAATGAACCTCACCCTATATATATATATATATATATATATATATATATATATATATATAGGGAGAGGATCATTTGAGAACCAATTTGATTTGAGAACTAAAAAGAACTAATTTGAGCCACAAGTTTATTTACATGTATCCCCCCTCCCATGAATTGTAGTGGTCCCCCCTGAAATTTGTGGTTGAGATTTAGTTCTCAAAAGTTCTCAAAATAAAAAGTTCTCATTTGAACCTAACCATATATGTATATATATATATATATATATATATATATATATATATATATATATATATTAGCGGGTGTCACATCATCCACTTGTTAAAGGAATTTTCGTCCCAAAAATTAAGATCGTTGCTCATCTGTTAGCCACAAAGAAAATAAAGCTTTCAGTTGTCACAATCTTGATGAGAAATGAGTAGAAGGATGATAAGAGACGTAAATGGGGCTGAAATGACGTCTGGTGGTGATGGAATGAAGAAATGGAGACTAATGGTGCTTAAATATTGGAGAATTAGGGTTTTGCTGAAAACTGGGTTGTAGGCGTATCGCCTAGGGCCTTAGGTTGCTCTAGGCGATATGCCTAGAGCTCCCCGTTTGACAGCCCTGTTGACTTTTGTTGACCGCAGCCCGTTTCGTCTGTTTTTCGTGTTTTTGGTCACGGTTTTCAACGTTTTCCCCCATTTTCAATCCACCATCATTTTTATCACATCAAATCCAATAAAATCAAGTATCAACTTGCCATATAACAGTTTACGATCATGCAATTAAATTCATGTATCAGTTTTCACATAATTCACGATATTCACTGATTTTCAATTTGTCACTAATATTTCAAGACTCCGACTTGTGTGTGATACTTGTGAAGTGTTTTAAGGCTACTAGACTCTTCTAATACCTTAACTAAAACAGCTTTGTTTATTTACAGGTCGTAAGTTAGACCTTGTTTATTTTTGTTTTGATAAATTTCAAAAACTTATTTTGAAGAGAAATCCTATTAAGTTTTTATCGGGCGGGAATTCTAATAAATTTGAGAAAATATTTTTCAGATTTTCAAAACAAGTGTGAAATAAATCGAAACACTTACCTGGGCCGAGGGTTACTATTTCTACGTGAGTTGTAAAAATAACTTCCCTGGCCGTTGATTTTGTCATCTTCCCTACTGGCTTCCTGTTCCTTCCCGTAGATCCTTCTTGTACCTGAGATGAGGGTTTTGTTGGCCAGGCAAAATCTTCTGCTGGTGTAGTGTAGGTAGGAGACCAAAAATGAAAGGTTGTTTTTTTTATAAAATATATGACTACTATATATTAGGATAATAATATTATATATACTAATAATGCTAATACTTATATAATATAATAGGAAATGTTTTGGTTAAGCCGTTAACTCGGATTTTTCTTAGAATCCTCGTTTGTGTCCCTGGAAACGGCGCCAAAAAGCTTGGTATGTTGTGGTGTATATATAAAATATAGCATTATTTTGTGACACCTTTTTAGCATTTGAAGCTTTTAAATTTATAGTACCTGATTTACTTGACAACTACCATTTCACCGCATTACACGGGCAAGTGCACCCATCGTGGGCAGTATAGTAGTGGTAAGTTGAATCGGGGTCGATCAGGACACAATGGAAATTGAGAGCTCCCAATACTCAACATTTGTTTACGTTTAACCAAATTCTATCTTTAGGGAAAATAGTTTATTTTAGTAAATATATATATAGATATAATGGATCTTTGATCTCAAGTATGATAGGGTTAATATTGACCGGAGTAACAACACTGAAAACTTATAATCAAGCTGTGATTTTATAACCTTACCTCATGATTGTTCACTGACAGGAAGTCAACCGCCTTTCGGCCCACCTGGTCAATCACCATTCAACTGCTAATCGTCTGCGAGGAGTACGAATGTCGAGGGAAGGTGCTGTCAGTGATCAAATGAAGTGGTATAATGCCACTTAGTCGTAGGGCTCCTTGGTCGGGCAACCATTACGCTTGACACGCCGTCATGACCCAGCAGGGTAACAACCCTGCGTGCCAGATTATTTTATTATAAAAATAATATTTTTAAGGGACTAAAGTCCGTTTCTTTTGTACACCGCTTTCGCGTATGCACGTCCAGCATAACCAGGGCCAAGTTCACAAACACGTACCTTTCGGCTTCCGTGAAGTGACAAAATATTATAAACCCCCATTCCCAACCAAATACTTTCAGCCCGCACTTACGTGATCAGCCGAGTTTGCTTACATATACATAAGGACCTCGAACGTATCTCGTAGCATGGGGCACGAGTCACCTTTCGGATCATGCATCGTCCCCCGATCGGGTGTCACAGGTCCGGCCTTTGGGATATCGACTCCTCAAATGGTCTGTAATATGTGAAGCACGCTTGGTTCAGAAAATCAGTAATACACTTTCAATAAAAGGGTTTTTATAAAGTCATTAGACACATTACCTTAAAATAGTGTTGTAAAAGAAACTTGAAAACTTGTTAAAAGCATGTTATCTCCAATCAAGTGTAAGAGTTTGGCCAATCATGGCTTAAAAATTTGCTAGTTAGTAAAAGAAGACTTCATAGACAAAATACTTTTATATTTACTAAACTGGTTGTGTTTCTTACAAACGTTACATACTTGAAGATACAAAGGAACAAAGTTGCTCATTAACTAATTTAAAAGTGAGGGGGAGAGGAATGAATTGAGCAATTTGTGAAGTGGAGGAAGGCAAGCTTTTATAGGCAAATTCTGGAGATCGGCATGAGGCGTGCCCATCCAGACACGAGGCGTGCTTTGTCAGAGGATCAGACTTTTGTCTTCTTCTGTGTCAGCGGCACGGGGCGTGTTAGGTGAGGCACGGGTCGTGCCATGTCAGGGAGGTTAGAGGCATGGGTCGTTCTGATCAGAAGCCAATCCGGGTTAGGCACGGGGCGTGTTTCATGGGGCATAGGCCGTGCTAGAGCAACATTTTCCAAACTCTTGCATTCTCTTGCTTTTTCTACTATATAATGCTCCTTTTTGTATTTTGGCTATAGAAAACCTAAAAAAACTAAAAAGAAAACAAAATTGCTTTGTTTTGGTGTTAGTAACTAGATTTTGTCCCGACTTGTGAGGATATTTCTATCATTAAATATGTATATTTTAGCGTACATCAAACATGGTGAGGTGAAAACTACCGTTAGGGTAGTTTTTAGGGGGTATGATACCCTTAGTGTACTTAGGGTAGTTAGGCTTCAAATTTTCTCACAGTCTATGTCGGTTACTTTCGGTTTCTACTACCCGGCTAGGGTACTTTTCTACTACCCTAAGCAACTATCTGAATAAAGGGGGTGGTAGCCGATTACTACCCTAAAAACTTAACTACCCGAGGGGGTACACCGCCCACCCTAAGATGCTTCCAACGCAGTGTTCGTGGGAAGGATGTCTAGGTGGCACCTGCACTTGGGGCATGTTGCATTGGGGGGTAGTTTTTTTGTGGGCTACACTTGGGATGCTATTTGTTGGGACGTGCGGGCATCTATGCTTTTTCTTTTTTTCTTTTTTTTCTCTCACATGATATTATTTAACTGGGTTGTGTGTGGGAAGAATGAATATTTTTAGCGTCGGGGCTAAAATCTGTTTATGGAAAGCATTATAAAAAGTGCGAATGATAGATAAAAAGCTGATGTAGTATGCTAACTATTAGTGTTTGTGAAAAGAATTTATGTATGCGTTGCAAAGAGTCTGAGAAGAGAGATACAATTAACAATACTTATCAATCAATAGATTTTATAAATAAAACAAAAATATGTAATGGTTGATACTTGATAATATATTTATATAAATATAAAGGCCTTTACTAAGGGTGTTTGTAATGGTGCAAAATTGGGAGGCTATCCCGAGCTCGGGATCCCTCGGGGTCGCGGGAACACCATGACGGGGTGCTCGGGAGAGGTGCTCGGGAGAGGTGCTTGGGAGCTCGGGAGAGTCCCGTGGGAGTGGGGTCCCGAGCTAGAGGAGCTTGGGAGAGGCTATTTTTGTGGGTTTTGAAGGGTTTGGGGTCTTGGGAAGCTTGGGATGGGTATTACTTGAAAAAAGCTTGGGGTCTTGGGAAACTTGGGAGAGCTTGGGATCATGGGGTCTTGGGAGACCCATTACAAACACCCTAAAGAAACCCACAACTTTACTAAAAACATCCAATCCTTACGATCGTTTGGAGCAAAACGATCGTTTTGGGATCGTTTGATAGCAAACGGTCGTTAAAAAGGGGGGGGGGGCTGAATTTTAAGGTTTCGTCGTCGCAACACGTCATCCTTTTTAACGGTCGTTTCAACAGAATCGGTCGTTTGAACCGAAACGATCATAGAAAAAGGGTGAATTTAACAAATAGGTGGGTTTCTTTATAACAACTCAATATAAATGGCCTATTTATTGCAAAATAATATTATTATATAATATATATTTTATTTTATATTAAATTTTTATTTAAAAAACCAAAATAAACATACACGACTTAAGTCAATACACAGGGAAGGCGGGCAACAAGCTGCGCCGCCAACCCCTTTTGAATAGCAAACCCTAGCCGTATAAAAACAACATTCTTCAATCTAGAGGTCGAACTGTTCCCGCGCATGACTTTCTGGATCCTGTTCAACATGGCCACCGCCTCTGTCTCTAGATGGCCGAAGGTGTCAAAGGCGAAAGGAACAAACACATGTTGATTTTCAATGCACGCTTTCTCATGTTTGTTAACCTTTCCAGCGGCTGCCCTGGACGCCGCCTGACCTGCTGTGAAAGTGTTGGCCCTTAGCCCCACAAGAGGGGAAACCCCCGTCAAATCAACACAAGCGTGTTTCCCATTCTGCCACCCAAAAACAAGTATGTCGGCCGGCCGAAGAGTGGAACGCCCATCCCTGGGGTCAGACAGGAAGTTAACAGGAGCTTCTTTCCTGGCTGAGATCCCAGCCCGCCTGAAGATGTCGAACAGATACGTCCCTTACCACATCATGACGATATTTAAAACCTGGGAGCTCTTTGCAGTGTACGGCGTGCTCCCCGAACGAATCCAAGCACACCTTGTTGCAGACGGGGCATTTTTCATCCACCGGGAACAGGGGAACCATGAGGCGGTACTTGAGAATGGCCCGGTATTCGACAGGCGACATGTGTTGCCCCAAACCATCAATAGGGAGAGCATGGAGGAAATCCTGCGCATGTGGCTGTCGGAGGCAATCCCAAACAGCCTTTTGCCTAACTGTCATCTCAAAGTTTGCTTCCATCTCGAGCGTGCTTCTACCAAAGAGGGCATTCGCCAAAACGTGTTGGGCTTTTGGTGGGGCGGTGTCCTTATTGGTGAAACCGCTCAGATCAAAGCCCGGAATAATGTCATGGAGACCAGCTAAAGCATTCTCATAGTCGGGGCTCATGCCACAGCCCCCGCATTCCCGTAGAATATGGTCTTGTAGAGTCCAAGTTTGGGCACGCGAAGCCACAAAGGCGTACGAGGTTGCCTCGACCGCCGAATAAACCCCAAGACCCCCATGTCGAGTCGGCAAGGAGGCAAGACGCCATTGTAAGTCCCCAAAGAAGGGACCCCCACACACAACAATGTCCTCAACGGCCGTCCGCAAATCCTTATCAAAACCAACTGCTGCTGCCATCATATGGGTGGGGGGCAAGTTCTTAGGCCAAAGAGAAGTTTGGCGAGCCCCATGCACGAACGTAGCAGGAGGAGTTCGCATTGAGGGTCGTCCAGGGTAGGGAGGAGGCGCATAAGATCGGCAGCATTAGAAGCCCTCCTCGCAGCCAGCCCCTGAATAAACTGGCCATCCCGACTAACAGCCCCCCCAAGGAGCTTCACCCCCTTGGCGGGTCTGCTGATGTCAGCAGGGAAGAGGCCCGGCAGAACTTTCTCGCCATCGCAGGATGGCCAAAAGAGTTCCGTCTTCCGAATATTAAGGGCCAGGCCCAACGACGGCCCTTTCTCGTTGATAATCCCGAGGGCCTTGGCAACCTCCCCAGTGTCCCCAATAATCGTACCATCGTCGAGATACCAAGCATGGAGCAGCAGGCGACAATTGTCACGGATATGGTGCACAAGCGGGTGAAGGACGAGGGCAAACAGGAGGGGCCCCAATGGGTCACCCTGTTGAACCCCAGTAGTGGCCCATATATGATCATCCCCCAGGTATAAGCGGGCAGGCTGCCCATATAGGAAGTCAACCCAAGGCGAAATGGACGGGCATCGAAGCCTGACCTCACGAAGCAGGGACGATCGATCAACCAGGTTGAAAGCATTGGAGAAATCGACGGTAAGCATAGCGAGCCCCCCATCACAATATCGTTCTTCAACCAGACGGTTGACGCTATGGAGAATGGCTTCGGCGCCGCCCGATACCCCAACCCCAAACTGGAAGTCGCCAAGGTAATTAGCCATTGCCTTACAGACCCCTTGCATCGCAACCTTGGAGACCAACCGCCTCCAGATAGTGCCAACGGCAATAGGACGAATCCCGTTATCAGGCTTAAGGAGCGGCGTTAGGGGGGCCGAGGCAACAAATTCCGCTAAGCCGATCGGACACCGCCCCCCCCCCCCCCAGCCAAAGGTTAACGACCGTTGTAATAGCATCCAGGAGGTCCCTAGCAGTAGCAGACCCTTCCCCACACAAGCTGTCCATAAGGTGCTGGGCACGCAATCCGTCCCTTCCACACGACGTCCCTTTCGGGAAGGATTTTATACATTCAAGGACCCGCACCCCACTCGAGACAAGCGGGGGCTCAGAGAAGGGAGTCGAGGGCATGGACGGCGACGGGAAGCACGGGTGCTTGGCTTCTAGGGCACGCGTGGTTGCGTCGTTGTACGGCGCCACCCCAGAAGAAGACAGCACCTTCACGGCCGCAGTGAAATGACCGTCGGCGATTTTTCGGATGCATCGCTTGACGTTGGGCTGCGCATAGTCCCCCTTCTCGTCGGAAACAGTGCCAGGAGACCCCTTAGCCCCCCCCCCCCCCAGGATTGTCAAGGATACCCTTAACCAACTGTTCAAAACCCCCCTCCCTCCCCCAAGTAGCTAGGGATGTCATGATGGATCTGCACTGCAGAGCCTTCCGGTTCCCAGAGCGGCAATCATGCCGATTCTGAGGTCTGAAAACCTGCAGGGTGCACCGAGGGAGAAGAAGCAGCCTAACCCAAGCATCATCAGACCCTGGGTGGGCGGCCACACGTAGGAGGGCAAATTTAAGCGCCTGGGAGAAGGCTAGACGACAACTGTGGGGGATGCTCTTGACAGTAGTAACGCGGGCCTTAAAGACCCGATCGAGCAGCTCCCCATCCAACGAAAACGAGCAAGGGTCATTAGGCACATGGACAGGGGGGACGGTCTGGGGATCCCTAAGATGTGGCAAACGATATCGTCATCGGAGGCGGGTAACCGGACAACCTCGTCGGGGTGGTGGCAGCTACGGCTCAATGCATTAATTTTCATGCACTGCCCGCATATCCAATAGCCGCAGCCTTTTAAGGCCGCGTCCATAGCCGAAAAAACCCCGGCATCAGAGGCCAATGCTTCCCGGATGGAGTCCCGGCGCTCATCTGACGAAAGGTGAAGGCTCTTAAGGTGCGAGATGAGGCGGGAGATCCCTTTGGAGCCAATACCCCCATCAGGGCAACAGTGAAATGAGCGTAAGGGGCACAAAACGGAGCCCCTAGACGGCACCGAGGTGGATGCCATAAAAACGCGCGGTTCGAGAGGAAACGCGAGGAGGAGAGAGTGCTGAGAAAGCACCACCGGGAAAACCAACAGAGAGGTTGACAGACCCCGGCCCCAAAGAGGAAAATTACATCAGCCCACGCAACCGGCGGGACGGAGCACCCGGAAGGGGGGGGGGGGGTGGCCGAACCTTAAGAGCCTTAAATTGATTTTTAAGATTTTATACAATTTGAATTATTACTAAAAAAAATTTTGAATTAATTGTTTGGTTGGTAAAAGAAACCCTCGTGTAGTTATGCAGCTTTAAATGATATCACCGTCGACTCCTCTCTCTCTCTCTCTCTCTCTCTCTCTCTCTCTCTCTCTCTCTCTCTCTCATCATTCTTAGAGAGAGAGAGAAACATACAATTCACCAGTCTAGCCCAAGACTTATCAGAAGCCTTCATCATCAGACTTAACATTTCTCATTCCTTCTTCAAAAACCTTCGTTCTTTCTAGAGAGAGAAGCAACAATTCTCTCCAGATTTCCACATGTAAACAACAACATATAATCAAATTCAGGTTCTTCATTTTTACCCTATTACACGCTTGATTTAATTCCCTGTTTTCCAAAATTTTGGATTTTTGAAAGAAAAAAAAGTTATGATTGATTTTTCTGTCAATTTCTTCCCCAAAACCGGACTTTTTACATGTATATACTCTCTCTCTCTCTCTCTCATCTCTCTACACACACACACACACACATATATATATATATGTAGGTATATGCACACACAAATACACACACTATTTTTGATACTTTGTTCTTGATCTAACCGGTTTTGGATCTTTTGACCAAAAAGGTAAGAATATCTGATCCGAATTTCCAGAAATGGGTTCTTGTTTTCATGATTAAATTCATAGGTTCAAGATTTTTAGCCTATTTTTTTGGGGTGGAAGGCTTTGATCCCATGACTTTGTACATATTTTGCTTTCTTTTTTTTAATATTTGAATGAATACTGTTATCATCAATAACCTGATTATTGGTTAGTAATTCTTGATCAAGATGTTGATAAATTTCCATGATCATCAATGTTTGACCCAGAAAAAGTCAAACATTGATTAAAGAATGTTTCATTCACCAATCATTAATAGAGGTATTTTTGCTCAATTTCATGTTAGAACCAATTTATTTGATAATCAAAAGTCAAATAATAGCTTTTTAGTATCTAATCTGAAATTTGCATAATATGATTCAATATTTGTTGTTCAAATAGTTTCAAGGTTCGCATAAGTAACGACCGGCAAGATGAACAGCAAACCGCGGTATGTTCGATGCCCAAGATGCCTGAATGTTCTGCCGGAGCCGCCAGATGTTCCGGTATACAAATGTGGAGGCTGTGGTGCAACACTTCAAGGTTCTTAGGATATAACCATTTGTGTTTCTTTTCTCAAAACATTTTATAGCAGGGGCGGATCCGGGTATGGTCAAGAGGGTCCACTCATCGAGCCATTAAAACCTGTTACTTTTATATATAAGAGATTATTTCTTTAAAAAAACTATAGTTGGACGCGTTCATTATAGTTGGTGGAGAAAATAATCTTACGCTGCCCCTTCGACTAAAAAGTTGTAATTTTTGTTTGTTTTCTTAATTATTAATGCAGCAAAGAAGCGGAATAAGAGTACAGTTGCTACCACATCACAAAGACTGGATGATGATGATTCTTCAGGAAAACAAAAAGCGGATCGAGTTTTTGGTGATCATGAAGCTGGCAGCAGCTCGAATCAACAACCGCTGCTTGATTCTGCTGATGAATCAGATCAAAACAGCTCAAATAAAGATCAGGATGCTGCTAACAAAGCTACATACGACTCGGTTGATGCGCTGACACGTGGAGTTAAAGATTATTCATATGGAAAACAGAAAATGAAGCAACTTAGTAATGATCATGAAGCCAGCAGCAGCTCAAACCGACAGTCACGGGTTAATAACATTCATAATGATCCTCGTAGCTCGACTGAGCTTTCAGGTCATGAGGATCCCGAGTCATCTCCTGAAGCCACAGGTCATAACAGAATAGACCAAGAGCAAGAACAGAATAAAAAACGAGATCAGGATCATTATCATGATGCAGGTAAGAAGCAAGAAAACACTACTGTTGATCCAATCAACCAGCATTCTGATGATAATGAAACATGTAGCAGCTTGAATCAACAATTGATGGCTAATTCAGTCAATAAGAGCCTAGAGTCATCACCAGAAGAGACTGTTCATAACAGAATCGATCACAATTACCATGATGATCACGATCAAGTATTTTTAAGCTGTAGACGCGATGTTGAATTTGAAGAGAGCGGTAGTGAGTTTGAGGAAGCTTTTGCTAATAAGAGGATCATTAGGGATTCTGATGGTGGATCGAAGTCGAGCTTCAGGAGTTTGATTGCTGAGAGATTGCTTGATACTAGACGCAAAAAAGCGGTGTGTCTGGATGAAGACGACCTGTTATCCGAAGATGGAAATACAGACTTGCATCATCGTCGAAGATTTGATCGTATCAGCACAATAGAGACTGCGGAAACCGCAGGTTTCGGTGGGACGAGTTACTATGAGTCTGATAGCAGTGTATCCTCTTTTGATGGAAGCCACAAGCACACCCTTCGAAAATATCGAATTGGTTCAATAGGGGATGAAAACGTCGATTCAGGAAATGGATATCGGTTTAATCGGCGTAATCAAATTCATCGATTTGGTAAAGAGGAGCACCAGTCGACGGGTGTTCGACCATTTTACGGCTTGAAAGAGCTCCAACTGAACCCCAAACATCGTTCACATATGATGCCCGAAGACCCTAAAGCGGAGAGAATAGAGCTGTTGAAAATGGTTCGAGAACTTCAAGATCAGGTCGAAAGAAGAAGTATCTCAAGTCCTCAACATGCACCCTTATACAACAATCATGTCTTGAACTATCCGGGAAGATACGGCCAGCGAATGGCGTTTTCTGGGGAAGCAACAGCCTTGAATAGACGACTAGACGGCAGCTTATGCCACCATTGCTGTCCACAAGATCGCCATTTATCCGCCCAGCTTCCCCGCCAACATGTTTGCTGTAACAGGCCCCATTACGAACCCAAAGCTAGTTACTACAGCCCCCGTTTTTCGGTTCTGTCAAGCCCTATAGAAAACCATTCGGAGTCCGAATTCTCTGCACCTGATGATTACAGACACCGGAATGACATCACCAAACCAGTTCATTCTCCAAAGAAGAAACGATATGTCCGCCCAATTTCAGGCGGGTCGCCATGGATCACTTGTTACCGGTGCTCCAAGCTTCTTGAGCTGCCTCAAAGCTTTCTTGTTATCAACAAAAGATACCATAGTTTAAGATGTGGAGCTTGTTTGAAGGTACTCAACTTCACACTTTCAAAGGGAACTCATGTTAGCCGATACTACCCAGAAGAAACGATCACTGCTCCACCAAGCAGCGAGGTGGAATACCATGATGAATTTAACGGGTCACATGCCGCCGAGCCAGTTTCATGCTCAGACCGTTCGTTTCAAAAGGGTTACTCTACAGAAACAGATATAAATGGTTCACGCGAGTTCAGCGAGGAGAGAAGAATGGCAACCATGTCAAGGGACCCGTCAGGTTCAACCCAGCCATCTTCTTCAAAGGGTTTGAGCCGGGGAAAGATGACATCAGGAAGCAAATTCGAACCCAGGCCCAACGGTTCTCCGTTGCATCGGCTCATGGGATATGCGTCTCCGAGCAAGGTGATACGGGGTGAGTAGATGGAGGGAAATTTTGAATGATAAGTTATTACATATCGTGTATAGTACAGTTATATATCATTTGCTTCATATGATTTGATTTTGTTGTTAAACATGGTTGGTTATTGGTTATTGGTTAATATATAAAAGTATAAAACTGTCTACATTTAGACTATTATGCTTATCACAGAGTGATATTATAAGGTAAGGATGTGGCTTTGGAGAGGTAGAGAAACCCAACCTGTCCCGCTCGCTTTTGTACCGTACCAAAGGTGTCGGGTGGTATTTCCGCTGCTCTCGCACCCCGTCCGGTCTTATAAATTACCCTAAACCTGTTACCATCATCACCTTGTCAAAAATTCTGAACACACTATTCCTTGGTTAAAGATAACAGTTACCTGTAACGTTTCCTGAAAATCTACTTTAAAAGCTGCTAGCTTTTACTTGGATAACGTTATGTGTCCGTTATATATAAAAAAGAAAACAATAAGAGTCACGAATACTCGTGGAATTACACGCTTATGAATCTTCTATATCAGAATCAGACTCTGTAGCGGACTGCGACTCTACTCGTACTCTTCTGTTTGTGTTTGCCTCCAATGGGGGCAACCCATCATCATCTTCACTAGAATCCAACTCACTGTTTTCCTGTGTGGTTGAAGGGTTTATCTGAGAGTTTCCACTAGAACTATCAATCATGACTGGTTTAAAGATTTCTGGCCTGCATTAATGAAAGAATATGACTTATGAGGCAACCGTGCCTTTAAAATTACCTTTTTACGCAAGTGGACATCAACGCTTTCTACCATATTTTTTTATTTGAAAAAAATGTATAATGTTTTAGTAACTAGTGTCTTCTTCATCATGTCATTTTTGTTTGGTTATTTACTTGAGATTGAAAATGGGAGAAACTAAAACAGGGTAAGAATACAGGCATTTACAGTGGAACAAGTATATAAACAATGGTGAACTAAAGATCTTGAAACCTACCGTTAATTTGAGGTCCAGTAAAAAAAAAGAAATAAAAATGACTTGGTCTGTTAATATTAAAAAAAAAGAACAACAAAAAAAAAAAAACTAACCATTCCGGAGACTTTTGCAACACTCTAACTTGTTCGTGAAAAAGAACCTGATGAACAACACAGGCCACTTTTCTTCCAGACTCGATGGCCTCCTCTCTCCCACCATCATTAACCACAACAAAACTACCTGCAACACAGTACAATAATCTATAACCATTTACTTAATCTTAAACTAATGGCAGCCACAATCGCTTATGTTCATGTGTAATTATTGGTTTTAAAGAGTGTGCATTGAGTTTGAGGCAATTTGAAAAACGCCTAGGGCCTTGAGGTAGCGTTGGCGCTTCATGTACATTCGGGTCAAATTAGAGTCTCTAGAAGGATGATACGTACAGACAGCCAAAAGGATGAAGAGATTATGAGAGGTTAACTTAATAAAAAAAATGCTAACATGTAAATGAGATGAGAGAGATACAAGTTTTGATTACACATAAACTTATTTGGTTGTACATAGAGCAACAACTCTCCCTCTCGCCTCAGAGCGTCTCATCCTTTTTAAAACCAAGGTAACTACAAGAAGAGAAAACATGTCTTCGAGTGCATGTTTTTTGTTCAAAAAGACATTGCAGCAAGTTATGGTGGTATCTAAGGGTTCCTATAGACAGACTTGTCGTCTATAAAACACAGTATCATGTACAGATTTAAGTAGATACACCAAAAATAACATCACACCTCGTTTTATCCACATGCTTTTCTGAAATTTAGCTGGGAAAAAGGCCAATGCTTTTTCTCCTTTGGCATCAATAACCTGAAGTTACAATGAAATTCAGATCACCAACCATAAGTAAGTGATGAAGATTCGGTGAGCAGGTCAAGAAGCATTGTTACTATACCTCAATGAGATTGGAGCCTCGCAGAGAAACAACTTGCATAATGCTTTGGCCTGATTGAAGAGTTAACGTCTCATCGTTAACCGCCCTCTTCAGATTCTTCCTTCCACCTTTCGTTGCCATTTTTACTTGGACCTCAAACAAAGTGCCTAAAGTTGCTTTCTTTGGTCTATTCCACAGTGATGAAAGTGAATTAGTAACTTTAAGCCACAATTTTTATCAAGGAAACCAAATGATCAAATACACATATCAAACCCACATCAATGCAGTAAAAAACCAAAGTCAAACATACCAGAAATTGAAATTAATGAGCCAGTTGAGTCGATTAACCTAAACCACCTTCACCTATCTTGTTTCTTGCGAAATCAGAAAAATATTCCCAAATGAGATGTGGTTCAACTGATAACAAACTGGAACAGCAAAACGTAAAAATTGTTTGTGGGGAAGAAAACATGGAGAGGAATTGAGAAGATTAACAAGAACACAGATGAAAATAGGACTTACTGGAATTTGAGGGCGAGAACTGATTTGAGGTGAGTTCCTCAACCGATTCGGAATCGTGGCCGAGAGTGATGCACTATGAGTTCCACGAAAGTGTAAACCTAATTCGAAATCGTGACAGCATTCTGTCTGACCTGAGCCTTTTTCCTTGGAAGTTAAAAGTTAACCCCTTAAGAATACTGGGTGACATATATTAACCCATTTTTTTAATTATAAAACCGAATAAACCCAACTTGTAAACAAATAGTTTAGCTTGGAAAATCTAAAGCGGATAAAAATATGTCGAGTTTGAGCTAACCGGATTAATTAACTTGGTGATGTTTATGATGTGTTGTAAAACACATAGGTTTTTCTTTACGTGTTTATGTATTTTGAGCTATGCAGTTAATACGGTCGAAAATGCTATAGCGGTTGAGTACCGATATATGATATAGCGGTTATCACGTTGATATAGCGGTGGGATAGCGGTAATTTTAATATATATAGATAAATATATCTATATATATATATAACATAAAACACCAAAATATTAATATAAAAGAAACATCTCTATAGCCCTCTCTTTTGCTCCTTGTTCTTGGCCCATCATCATCATCACCATCTCTGCCATCAGCATCAACAAACTCTTGAAGCTCCTCTTCTGTTGGTATAACCCAACCATGTGTGATCTAAGAATCTCTTTAGTTCTTTTCTTTTCTAATTTTATTTGTTCTTTTTCTTTCATCGATGCCAAAACCCTCTTCTGAATATCGACAGTCACTTTTCCACAACCTTTTGCTTGTCCTCCGGTATGTGTAAGGTGTTGCTTCAGTCGTGTAACTCCTCCACTTAACTTCTTGTCACATAATTTGCACCATACGCTTTGTGGTTTAGTTGGATCTCTCTTCTCTCCCCATTCCCATGCCATATCTTTAGTAGAAGTAGAAGACGTTGTGAAATCCGTGCCTTCAGATGACATTGTATTTGGGTTTGTATGGTTTATAGATGCATGTGAAGATGGAGTTGGATGATCATTCATTATCAAATATGGAACCTGTTGTAAATAAAAATGTATGAAATTTGTTTAGAATGATCACTTGGAGTAGCCAAACAAATTTAAACAACTACAACAGTTAATCATCACATGATTCTTTATACTATCATGATAGATATAAAATCATAGAAGCATCAAGCAAGTTAACAATTGTGTTCAAAAGTCAATATATTTTTATTACTACCACAACATCATTTTATATTGATCAAAATAGAATTTTCTATTGCTAATTTCTATAACAGTGTGTATGTATAACACTTATTTACAAATGCTTTTATATATCCTATAACTATTATCACCATAATTCAAAATATAGTTATTTCATGTTTGTTTTATAATTTCCCATATTACAATTTACAACACATGATTGAGGCATCGAGCCATACACACATTCCTACATGATTTCCTAAAAACACCTAACAATCCTTAAACTATTAGTAAATACATATATATTCATACTAAATCACAGTCTTAATTAATCTATGCAGTCTTATTATTGATCACATACATGATAAATTGGTAAGTTAGTAACTATCAAAATCACATACATGGTAAATTGAAAATGTAGAACTTTAGAAGCGAACTTAAACCAAAGTTAAACCAAACTTAAACCAATGTATTATAGTAGAAGTGTAGAACTATAGAAGAAAACTTAAACCAGAATGGGCTTGGAGCGCTGCTGCTTGCTGATCGGAAAAAGAAACCAGGCCGCCGGAATAAGAGGCCGCCACAAATTGGGTGACTAGAATAAGAGGCGCCGGAATTTATGAGATTTTGTCGAGGATTGTTGCTGGATTGCGACCGGATTTAAGAGATTTTGTCGACCGGATTTGATAGATTTCGTCGGAGGATTGAGATTTCGTCGACTGGAGCAATTTTGGGTGCGCATTTAGGGATTTCGTTGACTGAGTCGTGAATTGTGATGGAAACCCTATTATTTGGGGTTAATTTATGTATTCTCCCAGAAATAACCCCAACCGCTATAGCGGATATTGAGACCGATATTTTATCCTAAATATCACCGATATAGCGACCGAGATGTCCGATATATCAGTGACCGATATTAAAACCGATATTTTAGACCGGTATTTTAGAGATGCACCGATAACCGCTATAGCACCAATATTAACTGCAAAGATTTTGAGTCGTTTTTAGTTTCATTCCAGTTAATTGGTCATTCACTGAGTTCTTGTGCTGATTTTGTAGTAATTGGGATGAAATCGAAGTTGGTTCGTGGTCCGAAAAAAGATTGAAGAAAAACAAAGAAGAATTTTGTCAATAGTCCCGCCGCGCCACACGACCAAGTGAAGAAAAATCGTCGCGACACGCAACCAAGACAGAAAAACAAAATCGGGGCCCCGACTATTTTGTCCTTCGCGACATGCGACGGACTTCCTATTTGAATCTGGCAACATACGACGACCCTTATGTCAGAAAAAACCCTGATTTTCAAGTATCAATTAAATGGTTAGGTTTCCTTTGATGAATTCTGCTACTCCCGTCAAATTTGAGAGCTCTGGACGATTTGGAAGCTAAAGAACTCAAGTGGGATCAAGAATTCAAGTTTGGATCAAGAATTCGAGTTTGGATCAAGCATTCGGTTCGATTGAAGCATTCCATTCATTTCGTAGTTTGATTTTTGCAATTGAATCTTTGTGCCAGAATTTAGAGACATGATTACTTATGATAGACCTGGTTTATTTTTATATATATATATCAGGTGGTTTCTCCTTAAATCGGTTTCCGCTCGTTCTGATCCGAATTTTTCTTTTGTTACCAAACGGGAATTTCCCAGTAATTTGTCATTTAAAACTTTTGGAGACCAGAACAAGGAAAAACATTTACCATGATGCTTACCTGAGTCAAGACTTATGTGATATCCCAAATCCAGGGTGAATATTTTAATTGAATTACTTGTCGCTTATTAAATCACCATTTCATTGCTAGATTTAAAAATGATGTATGATTATTTAAAATAAGTTGAATCTTAAGTGGTGTCGGTTGTGCTATTACCCAATTTAGCTTTGGGGTTTAACATAATCAAAGTTAATGGAATAGATGGAGTTTTGACCTAAAATATATAATCTTGAAAATGGAGGGGTTATGTTGTCAATTGGTCAAAGACAAGTAAGTGGAGGGATTAGTTATGTAAAAATTTGGAAACTTGGGGAAAAGGGAGGAGGACTAACGTTTTTACCAAACAAGAAAAAAGAACCCCATGGGGTTCTTTTGAAGAAAACGTAACCCATCCTAAATCCATGCCAAGATTGAGATTAAAATCCAAAAATATTGCCTTGCATGCCTCAATTTCGGGTTAGATGGATGATTATGAGTTAGAGTTGTCAAGGATCTTCAAGGTAATGAAACCTAACTCACATTATTGTTAACGTTCGTAACCCACAAGTGGGGTTATGAGAAAGTATATTAAAACATAAAATTAGTGGTTTTGTTGTGTTAGTTGATCATGACTATAGCTATTATGATGGTAGTTGCGATGAAATTACATGATTATGATGTTCTATGTGAAATTCTAGTATTGTTGGTGAGGTTGTGAAATGCTACATGTAACATGTACTTATAATGGTTAAAAGTAGATGAGAAAGATGAACTTTCACTAGATTAAATGAAAATTTGATTAGTGATGGAGTCATTTAGATAATGAGTTGAAAGTATGCTTAATTGGGTTATACCCTTGGCTAGGGGTGTCGAAAATACCCGAACCCGATTAACCCGACCCAACCCGAATAAGTTAACTAGGATCGGGTTTAATAGGGTCTAAAAAGGTTAATCGGGTTAAGCAGGTTAACCCAACTAACCCGACATGTTGTTAGGGTCGGCTTTCGGGTTATTTTAGAAAGAAAAAAAATCAGGTTGCGGGTTAACCCGAATAACCGGTATAATGATAAGGTCGTGTTGGTCCAGAAAATCTACCAAAACACGATATTGATATCACAAACGAGTGCGGAATCCGCGTAAGTGATTGATTCAAGAAGAAAGTAGATGAAAGAGATTTGATGAAGTGACAAACAACAAAGATCAAATCTTGAATGAAACACAAACTTTCTTGAGCTAATGAATACGATCGTGAATACAAGGAGAATCTGAAAATCGTAATCCCAAAATCTAGAATAATCATAAACACAAGGGTTT
>JBCNJP010000006.1:13224370-13307289 GCA_039602395.1 Deinandra increscens subsp. villosa | reverse complement strand
TCGATCAAATCAACTGTAAAACCGTATACGGATCGTTTCCAGATCATAGAATGATAGAGACGGAAGTTTGTCATTCAATTATAGTCAAATGATTACAATACCGAGAGAGTATACATCAATTAAGCTCTAGAGGAGGTTTGGACAGAACCTCCTCTCTCTCACACAGACCACACAGAATGAAATGAACAAACTTAGAGATGATCAACATACCAATCCTATTTATAGGAAACCAGCTGGCGTACCATATGGTCCGCCGGACCAGTTGGTCCGGCGTACCAACTGGTACGCTGGTTGATATGTTGACATCACCATATACAATAAACCCTATACATTCAATCTATTCTATTCGTACAGTAACGACCACACACAGAAACTTGTCCTAACAAATTCCCCCTTGGACGTTACTGTCGAATGTAAATCTTTAACTTCAAGCAATCTTCAGTCAGTCTGCTGTAGACGCCTCTATCTTCAGCAAACTCCCCTTGACCGAAACTTCAGGTATGCAGGACACAGTTCAGAATCTTGTACAATCACCACAATCAATAAAGTTCCCCCTCGCTTCAAACACTTCCACATCAGGCAAAAGATAACGGTTCACTTCATTAGTCGTTCCCGGCAATTGTTTAAGATCTCTTAAACATCACTACATTTTGACAGAAATCTTCAATCTTCACCGAATTGTAATACATTCTGATCTTGATGAAAACAGACACGATCAGCATCTTCAATCATAGAAATTCCCCCTCAGAATGAAATCCATCCCAATATATCAACAATCAAAGGCTATAACGTCAACTTCATGACTTAACAATGTATCGGGCATTTGATTAGAGAGTTCCAAACCATAATCGAAAACTTTGACATATCGGTTTGCACGAACATCAGAATACACCACCTTTCCATGAAGATCAAAAATCACCATCATCCCCGAATTGATTGCTTTTGAATATTCACTTTTTCAATTGTGAAACTTTGAAATTTTCAAGGGTCTCAATTTCCCCCTAAACAAGTGACATATTCAATTCTTCCATATTTTTCCGTTTGTGTAATCATATCCATGTCTCTGAATCTCTGTCCATCATCAGAAAACACGTGTTTTTGGATCTCTGTCCATCCTCAAAAACAATGACTACCAACAAACAACACAATCTTGAAATTCGACGACTAATTCATGATAAGCATAAGAATCTGGTAAATCTTCAATTATAATAACCCACAGCTATCGAATCAAGGGTAAACTCGATAACTGATTTAAATCAATGAAATTCCCACGACCTCTCCCCATTCCCGAAAACAACCCCCAGATGTTGATTACTGATTAACGGGGGTTCGGGGGCAGCGCCCCCGAGAAGCGGGGTCCAAGGGGCGGCAGCCCCTGGCGGGGTCGTGGTGCCAGGTCAGCGCGAAAAATTTTTTCCTGAACAAAATTGCTTTACTAAAAATGCATCCGAAAATCTGCGGCGGATCAGAAGCTTCAGCGGACCAAATCATTATCAGCGGATCAAAATCCGGACCAACTTTACCAGCGGATCAGACTCGTACCGGCGGACCAGGTGCGGACCAGATATGGTACGGCGGATCAGATGTGGTACGGCGGACCAGATGTGATACGCTGAAACTGCTCCGGACCACGTTGAAGATTGTCTTCCTGACCATCTGATCCGGCGGATGAATCAATTGATCCGGCGGTTGAATATTGCCTGGCGGATCAGCTGCGGACCAGCGGCGGACCAGACCTCAAAAACGTGAAATTTTCAAATTTCACTCCAGATTCAAAATGTTGTCGAATTTCTTCAATCAAACACCACTGTTAGGTGCGAAAATGACTCAGGAAGGTTCGTTTGAACAAAAATCAAGCAAAACGACACTGAATCACACCTAATCAGCCATTTAACGTCTCAAAAAACTTCAAAAACGAAAATGTGATCTGGAAATTGAACCAACGGCTCTGATACCAGTTGTAAAACCGTATACGGATCGTTTCCAGATCATAGAATGATAGAGACGGAAGTTTGTCATTCAATTATAGTCAAATGATTACAATACCGAGAGAGTATACATCAATTAAGCTCTGGAGGAGGTTTGGACAGAACCTCCTCTCTCTCACACAGACCACACAGAATGAAATGAACAAACTTAGAGATGATCAACATACCAATCCTATTTATAGGAAACCAGCTGGCGTACCATATGGTCCGCCGGACCAGTTGGTCCGGCGTACCAACTGGTACGCTGGTTGATATGTTGACATCACCATATACAATAAACCCTATACATTCAATCTATTCTATTCGTACAGTAACGACCACACACAGAAACTTGTCCTAACATCAACCGGATGCGATTTGGGTTGTCATCGATCGATTAACCAAATCGGCACATTTCATCCCGATGAAGGAAAGTGATAATATGGATAAATTGACAAAGCTGTACATCGACAAAATTGTGAAGCTTCACGGTGTGCCTAAGACTATCATTTCCGATCGAGATCCTCGATTTACTTCCCGGTTATGGCAATCAATGCAGGAAGCATTGGGAACCCGACTAGACATGAGTACAGCCTATCACCCTCAAACGGATGGTCAATCGGAACGAACCATTCAAACCTTAGAAGATATACTCCGAGCTTGCGTCCTTGACTTTGGGAAAGATTGGGAGACTCACCTTCCACTGGTGGAGTTCTCTTACAACAATAGTTATCATTCTAGTATAGGTGCTGCACCTTTCGAAGCACTGTATGGCAGAAAATGTAGATCGCCCGTATGTTGGGCTGAAACGGGTGAGAAAGGACTTACTGGACCGGAAGTTATCCATGATATGACCGAGCGAATTATTCAAATCAGGCAACGGCTAGCTGCAGCACGTGATCGACAAAAGAGTTATGCCGACAAACGCCGAAAACCTCTAAAGTTTGAGGTGGGTGACAAAGTATTGTTGAAGGTATCTCCCTGGAAGGGAGTGATACGCTTCGGGAAGCGTGGAAAGTTAAATCCTCGCTACATCGGTCCGTTTGAAATTATTGGGGAAGTAGGCCCGGTGGCCTATCGATTGCAACTCCCTGCTGAACTCGATGGAGTTCACAACGTGTTTCACGTTTCCAATCTAAAGAAATGTCTGGCTGAAGACATCGAAGTAATTCCTCTGGAGGAATTGGAAATTGACGAACATCTGAGATTTATTGAGCAACCAGTAGAAATCATGGGACGCGAGGAGAAGGCCCTCAAACGTAGCAAGATTCCGATTGTCAAGGTGCGATGGAACTCAAGGCGTGGACCTGAATATACTTGGGAACGTGAGGATCAGATGAAGAAAAAGTATCCTCACTTGTTTGAGCAAACGTCCACAGAAACTCAAGGTATAATTTAATTTTGGGGACCAAAATTCCTTAACAGGAGGAGGATGTGACAACCCTAAAACTTTTTGCTTTCTTTCCCCAGCGACGACAGCAACGACGACAGCTGATGCTGCGAACGCTACGACACAAGAATAATTTTCGGGACGAAAATTCCAATTTCAGGGGAATGATGTGACACCCGAGAATTTCAAGGTTAACTTCCGTTAGACAAATCCGTTAGTTACGTCATAAGTGTTAACTTAAGTAACTAATGCTTAAACTAGGCCGAATACGTCCACGACCTTTGGTTGATCACCGAACCCGCCCATATGTGTTATGTGCTTATTTATTGTCCTTATGTGCAAAGTGATTTAAATACATGACTTAGTATTATGAATTGCACGACAAATTGTAAATACTTGATTATGGAAAACTTGCCTTTTTGGTCGCCAGCGAAACTACCGGGCGAAACTATAGTGTCGCCCGGTAGCCAGCTGAACTACTCGATCAACACGTGACCAGAGCTAGTTTCGCCTGGCCAGCGAAACTGCCAGCGAAACTAGCCTCTGATATAAATAAACTTAATAAACCCTAGTAGCCTCATTTTGCCTAAACCACACAACAAACACACACACACTCTCCTACCTCGAGATTTCTGGTCAGCTGAGGATCACCAAGGATTACCAAGATCTCAGCCTTGAAGATCATTCATCCGGATCCTAAGATCAAACCGTGAGTCTCCAAAAACCACCATTCATGTGTTTTCTTTGTATTTCTCTTAAAAGCATGCCTAAACCTACATGAAATCACTTGATCTCTTAATATGTTGCTTAGGAATGCTAGATCTACCATAAAGTCAGAAACTTTACGTGTAAAAACAAACCATGATGATGATTTATGCAATTTTGGTCATTTTAGGGTTTAGAAGTGTTTTTAGAGATTTGATGATTAAAATGCATGTTAAACATGATAAAGCTGCTTGATTTATGTTGGTAAATGCCTATGAATGCTAAATAATGAATTGCATGTAAGATCAGAAGCTGTTAGGTTGATTTTTAGGCAAATCCGTATGTTTTTCGCGACCAGCGAAACTGCGTGTTCTCTGGGCGAAACTAAGTAGCGAAACTATATCTCCTTCCAACGACACTGCCCAGCGAAACTATAGTGTCGCCGGGTAACCTGACCAGACCAGCTCGAGCGAAACTACCGAGCGAAATACCTGAACGAAAGTTCAAACCAGTTTCCCTGCGAAACTAGGCTAGCGAAACTGCGTCAGCAGTTTCGGGCGAAACTAGCCTAGCGAAACTGTGTCACCGGGCATTGCCTAGCGAAAGTGCTGCCCGTGCACCCAGCGAAACTGCCTAGCGAAACTATGCTAGCGAAACTAAGACCTGACCTAAAAACCAAACTTGTGAAATTTGCTTAAGTGTTACGCCATGACTTACATGATTATGCCATGATGAAACATGCTTGATATCTGATTTATATGAACCCTTGTTTATGATCAACCATTGGTGTCGTGTGTCGGTATGTCGAGTCATAGTTGCAACGTGCTATGTTATGGGCCATAGTGACGTTAAGTAAAGATTAGACACGAAACTAATACTTAAGACCTAAACGTGTTCTAGGTCTTCGTTAAACAACAATACTTGGATTACTTGAAGTGTAGCAGTGCAACCAAAGGTGAGTGTCACTAACCCGCTTACTGTGAGTCCGTTTGGGCCACACCGAATAACTTAACGAAAAACAATGCCGATAAACTCTAGAGTGCTAGGCACCTACCAATGAACAAGAGAACTCGGGATGCTCGGCACCCACTTGATGAACTGAAGTGTTTTATGGGAAACACTTGAGAACTATGAACAAACTATTTTTCTGAAACAAAACTGAAAACGTTTTAATATGGCTAGTGTAGGTTAAAGTCTGAACCACATGATATCACATGTTTTCTAAGGATGCCTTATAACTTAAAAGTCCTCACAAAATTGTGCCATTAATTGTAAAGCGAGGGGATGTTGGGTAGATCTACTGGAGTTTGAAAAACTCCGCCCCGTGGCACGGGGAGTGCACGGAGGAACAATATCAGCCTATTTGACCGTAGTCCCGGGGAGGACACGGGGGAGGCAAAAACCGCGATGACGTAGGTCCGCACCGTACGGGATGGCTCGGCCCCCACAAAATAAGTCAGCATTGGTACAAACTTCCTTAGAGCATGGAACAACGGATTAGCTACCCGCGATATCGGTTGAGTCCTTTAACTTTACGGAACTAGTACATACCCGATGACGTAGGTCACGGACAAACCATTTATAAACTGAGATTTAATTACGAGCATTGCTTTTCACAAATAAATATTTTGTAAGTACATCTTGACACGAATTATGATTATGAGACCGGGCCAATGCATGACAAGCCCACTGTGAACTCACCAACCGTTAGGTTGACACTTGCGTGGTTTAAACTTTTGCAGATCGCTAAGGAGTATCCGCTGGCGGTTGGCATGGCACAGAGGATGTTTACTTTTATTTAAACTAAATTGGGAATTTAAAACAATAATTATGTAAAGCACGTGGTTAGTGCTAAGGACAATTATTTTTCCGCTGCGTATGTAATTTAAGACTTTGATTATAACTTGTGTTTGAACTAACCCTGATTCGTTTAGTATTTGTAACTATGGTTGTGGATCCTGGTCTAGTCGCGCCCCTTAATGGTATAAACTCCGTTAGTGGTATTTTGGGGGTGTTACAATTTCCTACATTAAGATGAGTGACATTTTAGAATTTATGTGATGTAGAGTTTCCAAGTTTTGAATACATGATAGACAGATAAGCGCAGACGTCAATACGTTTATTTATATATGATGTCTTCAAAACTTAGCTACACCAATCCACATGCATTCTTAGTGTCCCCATCCTAAGTTCCTACTTCCATTGATAACGTATCCTATCATCAAATTAATTATCTCGCACTTGGCCTCATAATAACCAGTATTTAAGATATACTTATATAGTTAATACCAAATTGCAGTAGCTAATTGCAATTGGGTATTTCCCATACCCATATACTCTAAATCCCGTCTATTATGTTCCTAATGCAACGTTCTACCTATGGGCATAACTATCAATACTGGCATTTGTCTCATCTTACTTGGCCTTCCCAGAGTCCTAGTTTAAGTCTAGACACCGCAATAGTATCTAAATCTCTTAAACCAAGGCTCTGATACCAACTTGTGACGCCCACTCCCAGACTTGGCCCTAGGAGCGGTCACGCATCGGATTTACTCATGAACACAAGGTACAACAGAGATAACTAAAGCAGCGGAAATAAAAACTTTTATTCATATGCCAAGCATTACATAGTAAGAGAGACAAATACAAAAGAGAAATATGTATCTCCATGCCAGTCTTTGAAAATGTCTTCTCTTGATAGCTTGACATTGTCTTGATAGTGTACGCCCCCTAGTTCCTACTCACATCTCAGCTTTCCCTTTTCGATCCGATGGTCCAGCCTCATCTGACATACATAACTTAACAAGTCAGCTTACGCTGGTGAGTTCTAAGTTTTTGGAAAACTTTACCTTTCGAACACATACTATTTGGGTCAATCAAACCATTTCTGCAAACAGACAATTAAGCATATAGTATCATAGGTTTACACATAATCATCCATATATTTAGTAGATTACATCTACTCTATCATTCTATAAACCTCGTGAATAGAATAACCTTCTATAACCTTATCATCTTCGCCTCACATTAAGAACCTGTCCTAATGTATCTTTTTGTCACTTCTCGTCTCAAGTACCATCTCGGGGAATAGTGTTGTTTGATCCTCACATGACAGTGGTCTTTCATTCCTGCTTTGCCGACACTTCAGGAAAAACACTATAAAACTCCCTATTTCAGAAGCCCCCACTTAATACTTGACAACCCTTGTGACCTTACTGATTACCATCCTTAACATGTTCTACTTAGCTAAATAGAACCCTGTTAATGGACATCTTACTTTCCCTGGTGGATTACTACTCTTAAAGACGTCTAATCATCTGATTTAAAACATCTTCCTAGTAATCCTACTTTCCACTAATCCTTTCATTACTTAATCACTGAAGGCAAGTAACATCGTAAACATTTCACATATATCAATACTTTATAAACATTAGAAAATATATACACAAGACGTTATGTATATCAGCCCAAAACAGTTTAAAGCATTTAAGCAATATAAGACAGGGCTCATAGAACTCACCTTAGGTTGCGAAGTAGTTACTTGGCTTATTCCTTCGTGAATCTAACTTGCTTTAACGTGATGTCCCTGGAAAGACATCCTAGAGGTTACAAGCGGTCATTAAGGCTAACCCCTTATCCTAAACCCAATCCCTTGTTGGTTTAACATCCATTTGTCTAAATAACTATTTTTCCCCTTATGGGAAAAGTATTCTTTTAGTGATACTTATGAAGAGGTGCATTCCTATAAGTAAACGCTCACTCCGGGATCGCCCAGTGAAGCGTATGCCATGTCCCAGTTGGGATTTATGCGACAACGCCACTATGCCAGAAACCCCAGTGTACAGGCGCCACCCTTCCAGTCCGCACCAACTTCTAGATATCCGAGTAACTCGGTACATTCAATACTTTATCAAAACCCATGTTTTAACTTATATATACTCGGTACATATATATAATCATGTTCTTTTGTTGAATATTATTACCCTTGCCCAAGCCTTTATGTCCTTGATGAGTGATTCTCATAACCGACCGTATAGGCGTTATCACGACCAGGAGGCGGGATTACTATGAGATATCACCCATATTTGTGTTTTAGTTTGGTGATGATCATGACCGACCGTATAGGCGTTATCACGACCAGGAGGCGGAATTACTGTGATCAAAACACCAATGTTTATGTTCTTGTTTTTGGTTTACTTGTTCTTGATAAACCAACATGGTGAAACCATACCAACCCTTCTTTAAACATGAAATTAACTTAAGGATTTCTTAAAACATGTTATTCTAAGGCTTCATACCAAATTTCAACCCATGATTCCCACTAGAACTCCCAATCTCAACAAAACATGTTCAAGAACCTTAATATTGCATTATTCTTAAAAGGCATATCTAAGTGTTATGAATCATGCAACTAATTGAAGGATTATGTTAAACATACCTTAATTTGATCTATTCCAGAAGATGGGCTCCTAACTCCCTTTGAATCTTCAAAAATGCAAGCTAGAGTGTTCTTGGTGTTCTTGAGGTTTCTTAGAGGTTTTAGGTTGATTTTAGGTGAATTAGCAAGGAAAAATGGATGGATCCATGGTCTATTTATAGCTAAGAGTGTCTCACATGCTTCTTACAAGTGTCCTAGTGACTAAGCATGAGAATTGACACCTAGCATGGTGACTAATCTTGAGAATTGACACCTAGCATGGTGACTAATCATTCAAATAACATATATTTATATAAACATGTAATTTTTCTTAATAATCTAACCCAATAAACACTTACCTTATGCATAGTTTATTGTTATAACTTCAAATACGCATTTCTTAACATATGAACATGTTAATCACATAAACACATATACGAAACATATTCTCACATATAAAAAAAATATATAAAAACATATATATTTATTACCTTTAGATTTTGGGGTGTTACACATGATCCTTTGAAAATTGCAGCATATCACAGGTACCTAGAGAAGAAAACGCAGAAGCTGATGCTTTGGAAAATTTAGCATCATCTTTAAGGATCCCAGAAGGTGTCAAGATTCCAATAACTCATATCCTAACCCCAGCAAAGGATGGCCAAATCTTACAACAAGAATCTCAGGATTAGAAGATTTTAAGTAGGAGATCTGGTGCTCAGACCGTTGCGTTGTCCTCATCGCCCAA
Organism: Deinandra increscens subsp. villosa; assembly: GCA_039602395.1. NCBI lineage: Eukaryota > Viridiplantae > Streptophyta > Magnoliopsida > Asterales > Asteraceae > Deinandra > Deinandra increscens. The sequence goes on along the minus strand of JBCNJP010000006.1, from coordinate 13,298,062 downwards.
CTTGTCACCAGCAGCTTCCACCTGCTTCTCCACCTCCTTCTCTTTGTCCTCCTCCTTCTCATCATCAGCTTCTTCATTGACCACCCTCAGCTCAGCACCTTTAGAGGCTTCTTTCGATGTCTCTCAACTCGCAGCAAGCAGCATCTTCAGGCTGTCCATCCATTCTTGGACTGGCCAGTTTTCCACCTTGAAGTCTTTGGCTTGAGCAGTTGTGGCCATCTCGATCATGCATTCAAGAACGCTGATGGCGGCAAAGGATTTATCATTCTTGTCGGCCAACTTCAGAGCTTCAGCGGCTTCAGCATCCTTTTCCTTGAGCTGCTTCTCATAGTGGCGTGCATTGCTGGCAGCTGTCTTACCCATCTTCTCAAGGCGGAGCATGGCCTGGTCAAGCTTAAGCTCGGAGGCTTCAAGCTTCTGCTCAGCTGCCTCCAGCTTCTACTCCGTCGCTTCCACTTTGCCTTCAAGATCGATGACTACATGGCTCAGCTTGTCGATGCCCTGCACAAAATCAAAACGAATCAGAATCAACAAGGTAAGTATTCTATCTATAATTTTAATATACTTCTCTAATATTGAACTGTACTTACGATGTTCACCAAAGTCTGCAGGGAGAGAAGCTTGTTGGCAGCTGCCACAGGAGGAAGGTCATCAAAGCTGTCCACATTAATGGTGGCATCTGAAACTTTGTGCTTCTTAGCAGAGGAAGCCTTGGACCGGGTGTTGGGAGGACGAGATGTAGGAGCAGAAACCTCAACTGGAGCCTTGCTGCTGGTTCCCTCGGTTTTTTCTTTCTTCACAATGAGCAGCTTGAGATCCTGGAAAGACAAGTTGGAGCCTGAACCTAGAGCTTCATCAGAGTCAAGAGAAAGGATCAGAAACAGCAAACTGGAGATCAAATAAAAAAAGAGCTGGGTACCCATATATACCTGCAGACATGGTTCTTGAGGGGCTGAGAGACTGCTGAGAGATGCTTCTAGCACTTGAGACGTCTTCGGGTTGACAACTTCTTTCTGCCACTGGGATGCTGTAGAGATCCTTGAGCTTCTTTGAGGATTCACGAGTTGGCTTAATTAGAGCTTCAAACTTGGGCGCTGTTAAGACGAGAAAGCAAGCATATTAGTTAAGTGAAATTGAGGAGTATATGAAATTAGAATATTGCAAAAACTCTGCCTACCCTAAACAACCCATTGGGTAGGAAGGTTCTCGCAACCGACAAGGCTACTTCTTTTGACAAAGAAGAATTGGCGCCTCTAGTCATGGTCATTGTGAGAAACCCTGGGGATCATCTGGGCTTCTCCGGTTCTGATTTTCAAGAAAAATCTGCTGTTGCCATGAGTGGCCAACCGGTACACCTTGCAGATCTCAGCAACCCCAATATTCAAATTATGGGTTTGGTTCAGGTTGTGGAGAGAGAAAAGAATTCGCCACACCATAGGCATGACTTGAGAGTAAGCAAGGTGGGTAACTAAAAAGAACTCGCTCACTAGGGCCGGAAACGGAAATGTCATACCAAAAAGAAAAGGGTAGTAAAGAAAACAAACCCACTCATTGGAAATGTGATCGGCTTTCAAGGTTGGGTCGTATGAACGGAATTCTGCTCCGGCAGGGAAGCTCGATGATCGCTGCAACATTGCGATCTATCGATCATCAAAGTTGCAGGTCTCTGCCTCCGTCGCCAGAAGGAGTCCCTGGTCGGTGAAGTCGTCAGCCACGTTGTCGGAGACGGTGGCTGAAGAGCGAAGCGTTTTCTTTCCCATGACCGGAAAAGACGAAATCATAAGAGAAGAAGGACTGACCTGTGGAAATTCGCGGAAGCTCTAGGGTTTTGCAGAAAGAGGAATTGTGAGAGATAATGAAGAGAAGATGGGGTTTATAAGAAAAAATATCGACGAAAATTCCACCTAGGAAGTTGAGCCAAGCTAATTTCTCTCGGATCATCATTAGTTAAAGATAAGATTTAAATTCAAATTCTCGCCAGCTGGCCCGCATGCGCCAACCGTCAAAAATTTGGGGGCAATTGTTGGTACCGGATTTCAGGATATGCTGAGCAGCTCGAAAGCACTCCACTGTAAGGATCCTGAAATATCTTTATTTACTAACGGTTGTTTTTTCCCTTTTTATTTGTTATTCGCAGATTAGCTCAAGTATAAATCACGTGTCCTAAAGACTCGGTCAAGCTAACAGAAACGTGGACCAGATGGACCTCAATGGCTATGTGGAAGACGTGGACTTAGTTGCTAGTTTTTAGGATAGGTTGTTAAAATGTAATCTTTATTTAAACCGAGCTCTAGGCTTGCACACACACACCTTTTTTACGATCAGAACTCTCTGCAACACTTAGAATACGAGCTCATTTCATTTGTACTAAATACTTTCATCATATAAAAGTTTTAGGAGGCAGGTACTTTGAACCGGCCCCCGAGGTTTTTTGCTAGGCTCCTTGAGAATACTCAAGGATTCCTAGATTTTCCCTCGTTACATCCTCGTGTCAACATCCAAACTTGCATTTTTCTTACTAACTTCATCAAACACTCTACCTCACTTATGAAGTTTGATCAACTAATTGCTTAGGCAGTTTTTGACCAAAACAATTAGTTTATAACCAAAATATGTAACAATTTTATTTTGTAGGAATCCATTGCATCGGGAGTTACCCTCCGTGGGCGGGTGAAAGCAACCCGACGCCTACATACGGGGATCAAGGTCAACCGTACTACGGGTCAGTTCCGGTTTACGGTCAAGCTTTTTACGGGTCAGAAGCATTACCGAGTTACGTTGAACCATCATACCGGTATCAACAAGAATCGCAATACAGTCATCCCTCTTACCACCCTTAACAAGAACCGCATTACAGTCATCCCTCCTACGAGTCGGTACTAGAAACTGAATTTGTGTAGGATACTTTTTGTGGTAATGACGCGGATGATAGTGATCCTTCCGTACATTTGGAAGATGACAATACGGGTACAGGGGATGTGGAAGATGATGATTACATACGTCCCAAGACAATTTCCTATAAAACCAAACAAGTAAGTTTGATTTGAGAGTTTAACTTATTTATTATATATTTTATATTTTAGTATGTTTTAAGTATGATCTTATAACTCTTTCAGGCTTTTGGTTCCCATAAGGAGTTGGTGAAATGGGCTAAGGAGAGAGGGCGGGAGCATGGGTGCGCCATTTCCGTTAAACGGTCAAGGGATAACTATGTGGGACTTCATTACGTTCGCAGTGGGGTATTCAAGAGTAAAGCCACGATGAAGCAAACTGCGACAATGAAAAAGGATTGTCCTTTTTTACTGGAAGGGCGGTGCGAAGTAGAAGGATATTCATGGAGGTTGAAGGTCATAAACAAGACACACAATCATGATCCTATTGTATTTGAGGAGGGGTACGCGCAGCTTAGGAAACTCACTGACGAGCAGATTCATTTCATTGGTGAGTTGTACAAACATAACATGACTCCACGTAACATTCTTTTAGCGAAACGTGAAGAGTTTCCTGACAGTTTTTGTGTTATCGGTGACATATACAACGCTATTGCTAAATTGAAGAAAACAAATAAAGTGGGTGACACCCCAATGTAGATACTGAAAACTTTCTACTATATAACAACTTCGTGTATAATACCAGGGAGAATCCCAACACTAATGTCGTGGAGGATATTTTCTTTTGTCATCAAAAGTCATATAGAATGTGGCGTGCCTTCCCGCATGTGCTCTTGATTGACGCGACGTACAAGACAAACTATTACGACTTTCCCTTGGTTCAGTTTGTTGGTGTGACGTCGACATCCAAGTCGTTCTGTATTGCACACACCTTTATAAGGAGGGAACAACAAGAGAACTTCATGTGGGTGCTTGAACAAATTAAAGGTATTCTCTAAGAGTGTATGGAGCCACGCATCATTGTCACCGACAAGGACCAAGCACTGATGAATTCGTGCAAAATCGTATTCCCGGCTGCTACTAAAAACTTATGCAGGTGGCACATCCAAGGGAATATAACAAGAAAATGGTAAGGCATCTTTAAAACGGATCCATGGAAGAACTTTTCTTACTGGTGGAGTGCACTGTGTGAGTCTTCGAGGGTTAAAGATTATAATTTGAATTGCGCAAATATGGAAAAACATTTAATGCGAGAAGGGAAACAAGGTAAGTTCATAAACGATTTTTTTACATATCATAAACGATTATTTTTAGAAGAGTTATAATAAATGGTTATTATCTATTTATTAAATATCTACTTATTATACATATCATAAACGATTTTTTTTCTTGTTTCAGAGGTCTGGGAATATATAAATGAAAACTGGCTGGTTCCCCATAAAGAACAGTTTGTTACTTGTTGGAGTAACGACCACCTCAACTTAGGTCACAATACAACAAACAGAGTTGAGGGTCAGCTGTCACACCCCAGTCAATAGATTGGGTGTGAGCGAGACGGAATCATAGTCGCAGATATACAGAACAACTTCTACTAAATTCAAACGTCATTAAAACATAATACCTTTTATGTTACAATGGAAAGATGTTGTGAAATGATACAATCTTACATTTGAATAAAAGTCTTAGTTTGATACTGAAATCATAAAACAGTTTATTTAAGATAGGTCAGGACTACGACTCCGGTAAAGCAGGGTCGAAAGTTACAGTGAAACCCCATTTGCACGTCTTCCATGATAAGCTTAGATACCTGAGAAATCATGAGTTTAAAAGGTCAACATAAAGTTGGTGAGGTTCACAGGTTTATGATTCTATGGTAAGTTTGTAAAAACAGTTCACAGTACGTTGGTAAAACAGTTTACGGTATACTTAAATGTTACGTTGGTTTACTGTCGTGGTTGTAAGATCTCCCATGAACCTCATATTCGAATACTAACGGATTACCCACTCATGGCATTCTATCCCAAGAATACCGAACAGGCTAGAATAACTGATGTGTACCCCTTGACAATGTACGAAGTCAGGATTGGAGCTACCAATCTGGGCAGGGTTGTCAACCCAAATAGATCTATTCACTAGTTATCGTTTCGAGCAGAACTAATCGAATTCAGTTGTACTGACGTTTGTACTGACGTTTATAACGATAAGGTACCAGTTGTTTGGGATACGGAATGGAACATGTCGTCATACGGCTAACAGGTAAACCATAACATTAAGTAAAAAGCATTTTATCAGTTCATGATTTCTCCCCCCATAAGTGTAAAACAGTTGTAAAGAAAAGGGGTCGTGAAACTCACATGATTCAGTGATGATGATGGATTACCGAGTGGCAACAAGCAAGTAAAGTCCTAATAAAACATAAGACAATATGCATAAGGGTCCACATAATCATTTGAGTAACGAACGTTACCCAAATGATACCGGTCAAGTCTTGACGTATAATCCCGTTTGTAGCGTTTGAAAACCCGTTAGTTAATCAACTTAAAATCAGTAAATGCTAATGTTCACGTATGAAGGCATTTATGTAAATTGAATACAAGTAATGAGCATGTGATCACGTATCATGAAGGCCAGTTCAATCAAGTCTTGAACATTGGATTAAATAATAATATTTATTATTATTTTTAAGTTCGCTCGATCGATTGAATATTTAATCATATTAAGTTATAATATATAACTAGGGTTCATAATTATTATGAAATAATTATTCTAACTTGTCGGAATAATTTATCAAATTATCACAAGTTAACGATTTAATGAATAAACACAAGTAGGTTAATATTAAATATTATTTTAATATTTAATTTATGTTTAGAAAAATTAGGGTTTTGAGTTAATATAAATATAATTATTATTACAATAATTTATATTAACAAAGCATGGTGAGTTTTAGATCAAGTTAGGGTTTTTAAATCTCATACGAATAATTATTTTTCGGAAATAATTATTCACGTTTCGTTACGACGTAAAACATCTTTAAAACGTTTAAAGATTTCGTTTCATTTCCAAACGTTTTAAGAATAAAACATTTGATCCGGTTAAAACGTTTTGATTATTTTGATTTATTTAAAATAATCAAAAATGTTTAAAATATGTTTTTCATAATTTCTATAAGTCTTTTGATTTTATCTTTATAAAATCATTTTTAAATAACTTTATTTATTAAATAAAGTTAGGGTTTTCAATTAAAGACTTTTTATAGAAAATTCTTAACATAAAACATTTTCCACTTTTTGTATAAAATCCAAGATTTATACTTTTTATGTCAAGTGACATAAATATGATCTTTTATCATTTTTGTATAAAAGTATATTTATATATTTTTATTCATTTTATTTTCTATAAAATCCAAAACAAGCATTTAAAGTCTTGTTTTCTTAGAAATCATATTTTTATAAAATGTGACCATTTTATATATAAATTCCATGATGTCATTTTATGGTTTCAAAATCCAAGTAATTTTTATAAAATTACTAAACTAATAAGTTAACCAGAGTAAATTCATTTAAAGGTTTCTAAGCTATCATTTTATGTCCAAAGTTTATATGACACTTCAAATGTCTAACTAAGTCCATAAGTGTCACTAAACATCATATTAGTCCATGATGATTTGTATTTAGCACATATTGTCTTATAAATAAGATGATTAACAGCATAAGTCAAAATTAACAATTCTTGTAATTTATATCTCACTAATACATGATAATAATCATACTTAACTATTAAACATATTGTCATATGATAATATTATCATTTAACCATCCCAAAAATATGTAAACATCATAAGATCATCTAATGGCTTAACTAAACCATTATGTTAGCAAAACAAACTATTGGTTTTCATCTTAAGAAAAAACCAATATTTTCGTGTTAGAAAAACTTCACATTTTATCGGGTAGTTGTCAAGACCCGGGGGATCGTTTGGGACGTTTAAAACATTTGAAACAAAGAGAACAACTGGTTTAAAGGACTCACAAAAGAGAGCGGTTAGACCGAGAGAAAAGAGAAAGGTGGCGTTCGGTTTTGCGATGCTCGGGGGTCACGACAGCGGCTCACAACAGCCCCTCGGCAGCAACCGACGGTGCACGACGGCTCCTAAGAATAGCAATACGACAGCAACAGCGGTGGCGAGGCAGCAGCATGTCGGAAGTGATGGTCGTGGTTGGTTGTGGTGTTGTAGTGCTGCCGAGACAAAGAAAAGAAGGAGGAAAGGTGGTGGCGTGATGGCTGTTCACGGCTGCCCAGCAGCAGCAGCCTGGTGGCGGCAGTAGCTCCACGGCAGCAGCAGCTCGGCGGGGCAGCAGCAGTCTAGAGGTGGTGGTGGACTGGTTCAGTGGCAGCAACAACAAGACGAAGGGTGGTGGTTGTAAGGACCAAGATTTGTGGCTTGTGTATTAAATCATCACTTGGCGGAGTATTCTGAAGGCCTATGTGTTGGAATAGGTGAAAATGAGTTGGGTTATGGGTATATTAGGTCATTGGGCCATTTTAGGCATGTTTGGGCTCAATTAGAAAGTGTTTAGATGTAGTTTAGTGGGCCTATAGGTGCAAATACGGGAATTAGATGGGATTCAGGGTTTCCAGGGTGTCTTGTCCTCCAAGATGGAGAATCCCTATAAAAAGGAAACCCTCCCCACATTTTAGGGGCTGATTCTCTTTGGTGTTCTTGTGTGTCTATTTTGCGTTTGAAGGTATTACGAAATTCCTAAGAGAATTTCGGCCTTCAAGGTGTTTAGCAATCAAAGTCTTCAAGTGATTCAAATCGGTTTGTGTGTTATTTATTGCTTTTCTATTTGCTTTACATCTTGATTATTCTTGAATCATCACTAATCACCGGATTCCGCACGGTGATTAGTCGACTTGATATCGTGTGAGGAGAGATTTCGATCCTTACAATTGGTATCAGAGCCAAGAAACATTGTTTCGAGGCTCTCACGATATCTGATTCAAGGTTTTTTTTTTTTTTTTTTTTTTGGTGATTTTCGATTAGTTTTTTTTGATGTTTTGTGGTTGACGGCGGCTAAGAAATTTAGGGTTCTTAATGTTTTGTTTTGTTTCCGGCTGTCTTTCCGTTCTCAGGTATTAAACGTGGTTGTTTCTTTAACTCTTTGTTTGATCTCGGTCAAAATCTGTGATTGGTAAACAATTTCGTGGTCTCAGCATTTAAAGCAGTTTTTTTTTTCTGGGGTTTAACGTGTTTGGCGCATTCTCTGTTTTATTTCATATAAAATTTGGTCAAAGCTTGGGTCTTTTTTTTGAATATTTTATCGATTATCCTTTCTAAATTAGTGGCTGTTAAATTGAGATTTCCGTTTCACATGGATATATTTGTTTTGGTATCAAATCTCGTGCAATAATTGAAATACATCAGGATATTATACTTCACGTATTTCACTAATAAAAAAAAAGGGAGGGGTTTTCGATTCAAATTTGATATTCACGTTCACATTGTAAGATTCTCAATATTTTCAAAATTGCCATTGAGATTTATTTAAACGGGTGGTCCACGTCAACCGGTTTTAAAAATAGTAAACGGTCACTCTTTTCAAGTTGGTGTAAATTTATTTTGACGGGGTTTTGATCGTTGATTTTTTCTGCACCTTGTGGAGTAATTCGTTTCTTTATTTTCATATTTTTGCTCCAAGTGTTTCAAGGTGTTACTAACGGTTTTATTTGTGAGTTTCTTGGGAGTGTTGTGCAGGTTACAAGTGTTGCAGAAGCAAGAAGCCCGTGTTCTCTAAGCTATTCGATCGAAAATCTGTGGCTTGGACCCTTATTTCGATCGAAATTTTTGGCTTTTCGACCCTGTTTTCTACTTTTCGATCGGTCTGTCTGATCGAAAAGTCCCTCCTGTTGACCCTTTCCGATCGAGAAAGCCCCCTAAGTGGCTTTTCGATCCGTTCCTCTCACTCGAAAAGTCCCCTAAGTGACTTTTCGACCTGTCTGCCCAATCGAGAAGTCCCCTTTTGTGACTTCTCGATCAGTTACACCAATCGAAAAGTCCCTCTGAGACTTTTCGATCCAACCCTTTCAATCGAGAAGTCCCCTTGAGACTTCTCGATCAGCCTACTTTGATCGAAAAGTCCCCTGTGACTTTTCGATCCTTTGTGCTCCTTGATCGAAAAGTCCCCTTCGAGACTTTTCGATCCAGCCTTCACTTTTCGATCGCATCACACTTTTCGATCCTCATCTATTCCGATCGAAAAGTACTTTTTGATCAGCTACCTCCAACCGAAAACCCCTTTTCGACCCATCCTCTCTTTAATCGAAAACCCATTGTCCGACCGAAAACCCTTTTCGACCTACTTTTCGATCAAGCCACTTTCAACCGAAAACCCACTTTCAGATCAAAAACCCACCTTTCAATAATCCAGAAGTTCAATCAAAGACATTCATGGCATCCTTTTTTCCAGGTAATTCTGTATCAGCCAGCAGCTCTGAGGTATGTCTTAACCCTAAATGTCAATCTATTTTAAATGAATCTAAAGAATGGCAAACTAAGTTTTTCAATGAAACCTTAAATCGTGAATTTGTTGATAAAGAATTGAGGGAATACAAAGGTAGAAGTAAAAACTTAAGTGAGAAACTTGAAGCTGCTAAAATTGACATAAAAAATCTTCAAAGGGACTTGAGTAACAAAAACACATATCTGACAGTTGCTAATGAAGAAATTGCCACATTGAAAACTGAACTTGAACAACTTAAAGGGCAATTAGAAACATCGCAAACCAAAGTTGAGCGAAACGGTAAGATTGTGTCAGAAATGATGAAGGCTAGCTCACTTTTCTACAACACAGACGCTCGTATGCGTCATCTAAAAGCCAACTCTGGTTTGGGTCTCGGTACTGAAATAAAAGATGAAAAATCCACCCATACAGTACCGATGCCCCTGATGCATGAAATGATCTCAGATTATGAGTGTTCTAAGACCAACTTGGATGCTAAAGCTGAGATTGAAAAGAAATTGGCAGCTTGTCCCATTAAAATTTCTGCTCCTGTTTCCAACCAGACTAACTCTTTTACTTCTTGTGCAGATACAGAAAACAAAGAAGCAGGTTCAAAGGGGGAAAGTGTTGGCATTGAGAGTCAAAAGTTTCCTGACGTCAAAACTGAAATTTTTGCGTCAAATAAATCTGAGTCTGAATTGAGCTTTGCTAAGTCTGATGTTTTTGACAAAACTTCTGTTTGTGGTACTTTTAATTTCGGTGTTTGTGATCCTAAACTTTCCAAACCTTTGAGGAAAGTCAGGATTTTGAGAAAGGATAAGGGACCACAGGTTGCTGATCCTAAGCCTACTGATCCTAATTTGGTTGGTTTGAATGATTGTTTGAATGTGTGTGCTAATGTTTGTGATAATGCTAGTAATGTGCAGAATGTGCAGGAGGCCAGACCACATGACTTTATCCCATATCCTGAGGTAACTTCTGTATATGACCAATTTGTGCCAGTACAGCGGGAGTATGTGCTAACAACGAGGCCCAATGGCAAAGTTGTGTGGATCCACAAAAATTCCAAACCATCTTGGGTATCCACAGGGAAGAAATATTCCCAAGCTCCCGCGTACCCAAAGAAGCAGTCCTGCCATATGTGTGGGAATCCTGGACATGTGGCAAGAAATTGTTTATATAGGCCATATGAACCCTACTACCCTAAAACTCATTTGCAAAACTACCAAGGGCAATCATATGGTGGCACAAACCACAAACATGGCCACAAAAAGGTAAATTCTCAGCCAAAGGTACCTACAGGCTCAAAGGTATCTAAAGTGACCAAAGAGTCTGCACCTTCACACCCTAAGGTGCAGAGACATGTACCTTCACAACCAAAGGTACACAAGGTGACCAAAAAGCCTGCACCTTCAATCCCTAAGGTGCAGAAGTCTGTACCCTTGCAACCAAAGGTTCAGAAAGTTAACCAAAAGCCTAAGTCACCTCAACATCCAACCAAAACTGATTTCAAAAGTCATAAATTGAATTCTGTTAACAAATCAGTTGTTGCTTTAAAACCTAGTTGGGTTCCCAAACATGGTGGTCTTTCTGAGAATAATCAAGAGAGGTGGAATGTGAAAAAGGTGGTAAATCAGTGTTACCTACCTAAAGGGGTGTATAAGAAGCACTCCAAACAATTTGATGAAGTTAAAAATGATAAATCAAACATTTATCAAATTCCACCTAAAAGGCTACAGGGTAAAGGGAAAGAAAACAATCAGCCCACGAATGTCATTTCCAATGATGGTCGTGTGAATTCTAATGAACCCACAAAGCCCACACCAAAGTCCACCAAAAACAATACCAAGAAACCCAAATCAAAGGCACCCACAACCCCAAGTATCAATTTTTCAAAGAGAATGTGCTTAAAAGAAATAACTTTCAATGACTCTGCAGGTATACCCAGAACAACAATGGCCTGGGTACTTATGGCTAACTAATCTCTCACCTTGTGCAGGAACAGTCAAGGAGGACTTCCATTAACTTGTTTGTTTGTGATAGTGATTGTTCCAGGCACAGGATAGGAGGCATCTCTCAACTACATGACATGAAGATTTCAATGGAGGGATGTTCTCCTTGTGAGAGGTAAATCTAGCAAAATCAGCAAGGTACTGTCTTAATTGTTTGTTTCTTGGCAAATTTGATGTGAAGTATGGTTGTGCATGAAACAAAACCCATTTCTGAAAAATGTTCAAAAGATAAACTTTGAAGGTTAGCTTGGCCAGTTTTAGTACATATTTAGTATGTGTCAGTGCGTTCATTAAAAAAAAAAAAAAAAAAAAAAAAACTACAAAAAAAGAGTAGGTGTGTTGTTATTAAAAATCAAAAAGCAAGGGGAAGAATAGAAAAGATGAAATAGTTGACCCCTCAAAAATTGTGCTTTTTAATTTTTAATCTTTTGTTTAGAAGGTGGGAAGTGAAATAAATTTCCGTTTTGGAGATGGCTGACACGCGTAAGGCAGATGTGAAAGACATGATCCATGGTGATATGCTGGTAGGCTCGGCTCTAAAATCTGAAAAGGTATGCGTTACACACTTAAAGATAACGTATGGCAGTTTGTTGGGTAACAGCACTTAGGTTAATTGCATTTCTATTTGACTGCATGTTCAAGTTCCCGATACACACGCTTGTCTCCAAGAGTGTGAAATTGAGCTCAAAAAGTCGGTGTCCCCTCTGCTTTGCGTGAGCAATGACCTGGGGATGCTTCGAGTGTATGTAAGGCTCTCCTCTGCTTTGCGTGAGCAATGACCTGGAGTTGTCCATACATACGTGCTTCAGATCATCATAAATAATATATAATTAAAAAAAAATAAAAAAAAATGCATGTATACACCCAAAAGATGCCAAAGAGCACATCAAAAGAGACCCTCAAGAGTCCAAAACCCTCAGCCTTTGTCACTGATGAGAGCATTATTAAAAATGTTTCAAAAATTCAGTTGACTTTGTATATTATACCCAAAAATCTATGTGATCTATTCTTTCTCTTCTCAACCAAGTCTCGAGCTCAGTTTCAAACTTCTGGTTCAGGTTGTGAAAATATGTGGTAGGGAATTTATATGCTTGATAGTGTGTAATAACATGTACCTAGGATTTGTTGAAACCCACTTGCTGTTCATAATTAATGCACAATAAAAGATAATAAAGTGACAAACAGCCTGAATAAGAAAAGGGTTTGAGTTTAAAGTGGATCAGTATATTGGCAATCACCTGGACGTGTTCGAGTAACAGAAGCTGAAAAGGGTTCCTCAGTCAGATTCATACGGTTTGATCCCATAGAAACCTTCTCGTTTAGTAATTTGGTATGTTTGTTTTTATTTTTATTTTTCTTTTGTGTTATCTTAAGTTTTTATTGTTTATTTTTCAACCATGGCCAGGTTAATTTAAAGGTTTTAATAAGTTTTTATGGGTTTTATGCAAGAAAGTATCACCCCTCCAGAATCTCAGGGGAAGAAAATTTAAAGTGAGTCATTGGGTTCAGGGGAAGTGTTTAAAGGAAACTAGTAATCAATGTTTGGGTTTGTGATTAAGAATGTTGTTCTCCTGCTAACCCAGTAACCAGGTATCATATGCTGGTTAGTGTTTGTTCCATGTATGGCAGGTTAAATGCAAATGAAATGTCATGGAAAAGAAAATTCAAGGACTCACATGATCAATGCATTGTTGTTGCTGATCAAGTTGAAGAACCAGTCGGAAAAGGACTTACCCTATGCTTAGGGGAAGTTTGTTGGTTGTTCAAGTAAAGCTTCCAAAGATTCAGAAGACACTGTTCGTATGTCGAGGGGAAGCTAAATGCCGTCAGTTCAAGATCTACAATCAATGATGCCAAGATACAGGTTTTCAACAGTTATCCTCTGAAGTTAATGGCAAGTCAAGACAGTTACTACTGATTCAGCAAGGACTCAACAGTTTTCAAGAAGGAGCAAGTATTTGAGAATCCTTCTCTCATTACTTGTTTGTCATTTGAAGTCCAAGCTGATGCTGATTGAGAGAAAACTCCCAGAACTCGACCGTTGCTACCCAATGAAGATCGTTCAACCCATGTTCAAGCCAAGGAGAAGACTGAAGTCTGAAGATTGAAAGTAGAAGATATTTAATAGCACAAGCCAAGGGGAAGATTGTAAGGACGAAGATTTGTGGCTTGTGTATTAAATCATCACTTGGCGGAGTATTCTGAAGGCCTATGTGTTGGAATAGGTGAAAATGAGTTGGGTTATGGGTATATTAGGTCATTGGGCCATTTTAGGCATGTTTGGGCTCAATTAGAAAGTGTTTAGATGTAGTTTAGTGGGCCTATAGGTGCAAATACGGGAATTAGATGGGATTCAGGGTTTCCAGGGTGTCTTGTCCTCCAAGATGGAGAATCCCTATAAAAAGGAAACCCTCCCCACATTTTAGGGGCTGATTCTCTTTGGTGTTCTTGTGTGTCTATTTTGCGTTTGAAGGTATTACGAAATTCCTAAGAGAATTTCGGCTTTCAAGGTGTTTAGCAATCAAAGTCTTCAAGTGATTCAAATCGGTTTGTGTGTTATTTATTGCTTTTCTATTTGCTTTACATCTTGATTATTCTTGAATCATCACTAATCACCGGATTCCGCACGGTGATTAGTCGACTTGATATCGTGTGAGGAGAGATTTCGATCCTTACAGTGGTGGCCGTGTTCTCGACCGACAGGAGGAAGGGAAAGGAAGGAGGCGGCGGTGGTGTTGACTATTGCGACGAGGAGCAAGGAGGGACAAGGGTGGCGGTGGTTTATGGTGGTTAGTTCTCCGGCAGAAAAAGAGAGAGAGAAGGATAAGGGTGGCGGTGGTGTTCGCCGGAAAAGAAGGAGAGGAGGAGACGGTGGCTGTTGGTGGCAGTTAACGGCGGTGGTGGGGTTGTTTTGCTTGGCTGCCAAGAAGAAATGGAAAGGTGGGTGGTGGATGGTCTGGTGGCAGCAGCAGTCGCGATGGTGGTGGTTGTTGGCGGTCTTGCCGGAAAAGAAAAATAGAGGAGGAAGGTAAAAAGAGTGCTTGTTCTTGTTTGGTGTACCTCAAATGAATTTCTTGCTTTTGGTGGTCCTGCTGCTCACAAAAAGAAAAGTAAGGGTGGACTGAGTAGGTAGGTGGAAGGTGTGGAGAAGAGGAGAGTTGGTAGGGAAGTGAGGTGGTAACACAACCTCCACAACTTTTACCAATAAAATCTCTAGCAACTTTTATAAAAACTTAATTGTGTAGGTAAATTACTTATAAAACAAATCTTGGTTTATAAAATATTGTTATGTTTTATAATTTGGTTTAAGCATTCTAAAGGTTTATAAAACATAACGTTATTTGAGGAGAAAATAATCCATCACCTTCTTGTTTAAACAATGTATATAAAAAAATACATTTTATATTTATTTTTCTTGTTATTCATGATTAATCCATGGAATCTCTATACATTTTACGGGTATACGCTTCTAGTACAAACGCGGGATTAGGTTTACGTCATCAGTTAATGGTCAGACACAGTAATTAATAGTTTAAACAGTAATCAGATCAGTTAATGCACATTATAATTAATTTAGAAGTCAAAGTAAGCAGTTTGACCTAGGTTTTCGGACGAGGTGTCACATTCTCCCTCAGTTAGAAGAATTTCGTCCTGAAATTCAGTTCTTGATCACTGGTTGTATGCGACGTTTCCGAAAGGACGAGGATATTTCAGACGCATTTGAGTCTCGCGTTCCCAAGTGTACTCTGGCCTCGCCATGAGTCCCAGCGCACTTTGACAGTGGGAATGCGGCTATTCCTCATAAGGTCTCGATCAAGTATCTCGGCAGGTTCCTCAATAAAGTGAGGCATTTTGTCAACTTGATTTTCGATACGCGTTTCGTCAGATAAGCATTTCTTAAGATTAATAACGTGAAAGACATCATGCAAACTGCTTAGCTATACGGGAAGGCGTAGTCGGTAAGCTACTGGTCTGATTGTCTTAGTGATTTCAATTGGACCAATGTAACGAGGGTTAAGCTTTCCTCGTTTGCCGAAACTGATGACACATTTCTAAGGTGACACTTTTAACATGACGCGGTCACCCTTTTTAAAGGATAAGGGTTTGCGACGATTGTCGGCAGATAAATCTCAATAGTCTGATAAAAGAATAAGGATTTACACACGGATGAACGAGGTTTTGAGTATGAAGGTTTCTGGACAAGTCAGGATTTCTCATGAATGGGCTCTACCAGGATTTTCATGCAATTCAAATTACAATTATGTGTGCACCCACAATTGTGATTTGCCTTACATGATAAGCCTAAGCTTTGCTCATACTTAAGTTTTCAGTTCGTCGGAAAATGAAATGTGCCGGGGACTCCATTGGTCTTACGGAGTAGTCCGGGTCGATTAGCTTTCGATCAGATTCTTCCTTGGATCTTGAAAGTTCCAATGCAAACAAGGAGCTTTCATTCCTAGTTTACTAGACCTAATTATTGTCTTTCCAAGACAATACACGTTATAAGGTTTTGATCTTTGAACATGTCAGGCATTTACCAACGTAGGTAGCTACCTTGGATTTCATGTTAGGCAACTAGAATTGATCTCGTAGACCGTGATACATCTTGTTCGATCCTGGGTGAATGGAATATATGGATTTGTGGGTTTCATCAAACATTAGTTTTCTCAACCCTTCAAAGCTATGTACCCATAGTCTATCCATAGAGTTCATGGTTCCATCAGGCTTTTGAATTAGTTGTTTCTCCATGCGGCGCAGGCATTTGTTTTCAGATTCTCAGGCTTAAGAGCTTTGATTTGAATGTCACGAACTTGTGACGTGAGATTCGGGCGTATGGTCATACTTAGAGTTCGAACACGACGCGGTTTGGCATGTTCCTTCCTGCTTAAAGCAGCGGCTATAACGTTAGCCTTGCCCGGGTGATAATGAATCTCACATTCGTAATCGTTAAGCAGTTCAAACCATCGTCGATGTCTCATGTTCAGCTCTTTCTGGTTAAAGATGCGCTGGAGGCTCTTGATTGGTGAATATGACACACCGAGTCCCATAGTGGTAGCGCCTCCAGATCTTGAGGGCAAAGATGACGGCTCTAAGTTCTAAGTCTTGAGTCGTGTAATTCTTCTCGTGAATATTTAGTTGTCGAGAGGCGTAAGCGATGACCTTCTCATGCTGCATCAGTACGCAACCCAAGCCTTGATGCAAGGCATCACAGTATACAATGAAATCGTCGATTCCGTCAGGTAAGGGTAGGATTGGGGCGTTGCAAAGTTTTTGCTTCAACAACTGGAAAGCAGTTTCAGTTTTATCATCCCAGATATACTTCTTATATTTCTGGGTCAGGGTGGTAAGAGGCTGGGCTATCTTGGAAAAATTTTCAATGAATTGGCGATAATAGCTAGCGAGACCTAAGAATTTGATGAATCTCGGTTGGGGTCGTGGGAATACTCAAATCCTTGAGTGCTTCAATCTTAGACGGATCAACGTGAATGTCTTGGTCGTTGATCACATGGCCCAGAAAGTGTACTTCGTGAATCCAAAAGTCACATTTGGAGAATTTCACGTAAAGCTCTTATTTCTTCAACGGTTCTAAGATGAGTCTCAAATATTCTTCGTGTTCTTTCTTATTACGCGAGTAGATAAGAATATCGTCGATGAACACGATAACAAATTTATCCAAGTATGGTTTGCACACGCGATTCATTAAATCCATGAATACAACCGGTGCGTTAGTCAAACCAAATGGCATAACGAGGAACTCGTAATGACCATAGCGTGTTCTAAATGCTGTCTTCGAGACGTCTTCATCTCTAACTCGGAGTTGGTGGTACCCCGACCTCAGATCGATCTTGGAATAGAAGCATGATCCTTGAAGTTGATCAAATTCGCCATCGATCCTTGGAAGCGGGTAACGGTTCTTCACATTTAGCTTGTTCAACTCTCGGTAGTCGATACACATCCTGAATGTTTCATCTTTCTTTTTCACGAATAACACGGGAGCACCCCATGGGGAGTGACTTTGACGAATGAAGCCCTTATCTAGCAACTCTTGCAGTTGGCTAGGTAACTCTTGCATTTCGGACGGTGCCGGTTGGTAAGGGGACCTTGCAACGGGGCGGCTCCGGGTGTTAGGTCGATGCAAAACTCTACCTATCGTGCTGTGGGTAAGTGTGATAAGTCTTCTGGAAAGACTTCCGGGTATTCGAAGATAACGTGGATGTCTTTGATACGCTTTTCTTTTAGTTTCTTCTTAGTGGCATAAGTTAGAATGGTATGGCATCCTTTGTGGAGGAATTTATGTGCCTTCCTATAAGACAGGATATCTATTCGGCTCCACTCCTTTCGCCTTGTACGTTCAGAGTGTTGCCATATGCTAACGGCACTCCAACCATTTTCTCATGACACACAATTTTTGCATGGTTCTTTGCTAACCAATCCATTTCAATGACTACATTGAGACTTCCTCAATCAATGGGCATTAAGTCAATGCTAAAGGAATGGTCAGCGGGTAGTCTGGGTAGATTACTTCAGTTTCTATCTAATCTCCATCTGGTAATCCGATTGCAAACTTAGTGTCTAGGGTAACAGGGGTGATTTCAAGTAGTTGACTAAAATTGGTAGACACAAGGCTTATATCGGCACCTGTACCGAATAAAACAGAGGTATAATTGCCATTTAGCATAAACGTATCCATCACTATGTTGGGGTCACGACGGGCGTCTCCGGCGTTAATCACGAAAGTTCTTCCTCTAGCATGGTTAGCATCTTGATCCTTCGCCTTTGGGCATTCCTTTGTAATGGCCAATTTCCCAGCAACCGTAGCAAGTGCGATTTGGGTAATCGCGTGCTACATGTCTTTTAACCTTGGAGATGTTATAGTAGACATTACCACAATCGATAGTGTGGTGTAGGTTGCATTTGGAGCATAGGGGTGCTGTACCGGTGTAACCGGTCCTTCGGACAGAGTGAATAGCTCACGGAACCTCTAAAAGGTGTAGTCTTTAATTCATAAAGTCCTTTTATGAACATGCATGAGGGCTTACAATGTTAGGTTAAAACATTAAACACAACTTGGTGGAATTGTAGTCTGGTGTTTAGTAACCTTGGTTAATTCGCTCTTACCGCGCGCCCCATTGTCCGCGTGACGTTGGGTTGCAGTAGTAGCGGCGGTTTCAGCAATGCGTTGGGTAATTGATTTGTCGATCCCAACATCGCTCAAGGGCGGAGGAGGTGAAGGGTTTCTAGTGGCTCGGCGTCTAGGCGACATACTTTCGCTTTAATTTATTAATGTCAACATAAAGGAAAGTCTAGATTATATGTGAATGGGGTTATTACATGCGCGTGAATAACTGCCACGAAATACATCCATGATACCAAAACACGACGCGCGCAAGCACGACCAAGAAACAGGAAGCAGAGGGGAACAACATACGCGAAGGATATAATGACAACAACAGTAGTAACATCAATACTAAACATGAAAATCATAATAATAATCATAATACTTGTTCCCATTAACCAAATTAACTGGTGGAATATATGATAGTCAAATGAAGATAAGTCTTCGTTCTGGGCTCGCAGTCCTATCACAAAAAAAATATGTAAATATTTTTTATTGCTAAAATGGGGGATCAAAAATCTAGATCCTTTAGAGTGGCGGCGATCCAGCGGGCATAGTTAAATCTGTGGTGATCTGGGTAGTGAGGTTCATGTAACAGAACACTCGCCCGGGGAATTCCGCTAGGTAAGCGACACTCGTCTGGAGGGACTCTTTGGCCAACCGCTTATCGGTGTTGGCCATGTTGACACCACTCATGTGAGCGTGCAGTGACTCCATAGTACCAAGTGCAGCAGCCTGGGGTGCTCAACGAAGGCTAGACGGGTCTCTAGTGCTACCAGATCGGTCAAGGTGGGGAGTCTGGAGATCTCATCGTTGATCACCCGAAAGGCTCGCTCGTGACATTGTGGGCATGTCACTAGTAGCAGTGGCCGCACTGCCAGCGTCAGCGGTGGGAATCGGGTGGTTCGAGGAGTCGTCTGAGAGACGGGGTCATAATGGTTTCAGAAAACTCGATGGTAATGAGGACTATCGGACAATACCAATGGTGAGAATGTCATGGTCTGGGCCGGAACACTCATGGTCCTCAGGGGAAGGCGTGTACTCAGGCACGACTGTGTCTTTTCCAGAGGAATCAGATATGCAGATGACTCTTCAGAATTCATCTTTGCGATAATATTCTAAGAGAGGACATAGTTAGTAACACGATAACAGTATCTAGAATAAAAGATATAAATGCACCAGTTGTAGTAATAATAAGTCATATATGTTTAGCATAAGTTAACATAACCAATATGATAAGGAATTGGTCGTGCGTGCAAACGGTAGCTTCGGAGCGGGTTATAGTCCAGGTTTGGTTTTTGTTTATTTGTTTAACCTAGTTCGCTATAACCACGGCTCTGATACCAATCTGTCACACCCGGTCAACGGATTGGGTGTGAGCGAGACAGAATCATAGTCGTAGATATACAGAACAACTTCTACTAAATTCAAACGTCATTAAAACATAATACCATTCATGTTGCAGCAGAAAGATGTGGTGAAATGATATTGTTTTACATTTGAATAAAAGTCTTAGTTTGATATTGGAATCATAAAACAGTTTATTTAAGATAGGTCGGGACTACGACTCCAGGTAAAGCAGGGTCGAAAGTTACAGTGAAGCCCCATTTGCACTTCTTCCATGATAAGCTTAGATACCTGAGAAATCATGAGTTTAAAAGGTCAACATAAAGTTGGTGAGGTTCACAGGTTTATGATTCTACGGTAAATTTGTAAAAACAGTTCACAGTATGTTGGTAAAACAGTTTACGGTATACTTAAATGTTACGTTGGTTTACTGTCGTGGTTGTAAGATCTCCCATGAACCTCATATTCGAATACTAACGGATTACCCACTCATGGCATTCTATCCCAAGAATACCGAACAGGCTAGAATAACTGACGTGTACCCCTTGACAATGTACGAAGTCAGGATTGGAGCTACTAATCTGGGCAGAGTTGTCAACCCAAATAGATCTATTCACTAGTTATCGTTTCGAGCAGAACTAATCGAATTCAATTAATAGTGGGATTCAGTTGTACTGACGTTTATCACGCTAAAGTACCAGATGTTTGGGATACGGATTGGAACATGTAGTCATATGCATAAGGGTCCACATAATCATTTGAGTAACGAACGCTACCCAAATGATACCGGTCAAGTCTTGACGTATAATCCCGTTTGTAGCGTTTGAAAACCCGTTAGTTAATCAGTTTAAAATCAGTAAATGTTAATGTTCACGTATGAACGCATTTATGTAAATTGAATACAAGTAATGAGCATGTGATCACGTATCATGAAGGCCAGTTCAATCAAGTCTTGAACATTGGATTAAATAATAATATTTATTATTATTTTTAAGTTCGCTCGATCGATTGAATATTCAATCATATTAAGTTATAATATATAACTAGGGCTCATAATTATTATGAAATAATTATTCTAACTTGTCGGAATAATTTATCAAATTATCACAAGTTAACGATTTAATGAATAAACACAAGTAGGTTAATATTAAATGTTATTTTAATATTTAATTTATGTTTAGAAAAATTAGGGTTTTGAGTTAATATAAATATAATTATTATTACAATAATTTATATTAACAAAGCATGGTGAGTTTTAGATCAAATTAGGGTTTTTAAATCTCATACGAATAATTATTTTTCGGAAATAATTATTCACGTTTCGTTACGACGTAAAACGTCTTTAAAACGTTTAAAGATTTCGTTTCATTTCCAAACGTTTCAAGCATAAAACATTTGATCCGGTTAAAAAGTTTTGATTATTTCGATTTATTTAAAATAATCAAAAATGTTTAAAATATGTTTTTCATAATTTCTATAAGTCTTTTGATTTTATTTTTATAAAATCATTTTTAAATAACTTTATTTATTAAATAAAGTTAGGGTTTTCAATTAAAGACTTTTTATAGAATATTCTCAACATAAAACATTTTCCAGTTTTTGTATAAAATCCAAGATTTATACTTTTTATGTCAAGTGACATAAATATGAGAAAACGTTGAATGCCAATCTGCGAATGTTGATTTGAGAAAACCTTGAATGCGCCGATGACTCCTACACTCCTGGTAACCGATTTCTCCATCAATCGGTGATTAAACTTATAGTTACAATATTGATTTCAATCATCAATAATCTCTATTCATGAACTCCATTCATTACAAATTAACCCCATCAAACTGTCCCTCTCATTCCTCTCGCTCTTTGTTTCTTTTTTTTCTTTTTCTTCTCCGGCGACAAAGAAATCACCACAAACCACCACTGTTCCGCCACTGTTACATCCTCTTGCGACCACCACTGTGATCGTGAAGCCCTCACGAACAACCAGGGGTCATCAGAAGTTTGAATCACGACATTGCTCAGTGTTCGCGGTTGAAGCTCGGGTTTCGTTTCGGTGTCTAAAACTTGTCGTTTCTCATCTCCAACACGAGGTAAATGTCCCCTATTGTTAATCGCATACTTTTTCTGGTTTTTTTTGTGTTTTCGCGATCTTCCGGTGACCGGAATAAAACTCCGGCCACCGGAGTTATTGAATGAAGAAGATGAAGCCAGACTGTTACTGGTTATATATATTTTTCTATCGGGTATGGTCTCAATCGACGAGTTGGTGCAGTGGTTTGTGTTGTTCTCTGATTTGCGGAAGGTCACGGGTTCGACACCCCTGGCCGCCCCATTTTCTTTTCTGTTTGTTATTTGGACTGAAGTTCTGGTCACTGCCTGTAAATAAAATGATTTCGAATGGGTTCAAATCACAACAGGGCCGCTGGCCGGATGGTTAAACACCCCACTGTTGGTCTGGGAGGTCACGGGTTCGAACCTGGTGACCTCCAAAATGCTTTTTTTTTGGTTATTTTGTGTTGTTTTGAGCATGTGTTCACTAGGTCTTGTACCAAATGTGTTCCATATTCTATCTTAAACCCGTAAAAATTATAATTGAGACATTTAAACATCGTAGATCATATTTTGAGTTATAAAATATGTTTAACTTGTTATTTTAATTAAATATTTTTCTTAACACCATATATATATATATATATATATATATATATATAGTGACATAAAATTTACATAAAAGGTAAAATGTATAAATATATAAATATCTTGAGTAGAATATATAAACTTATATCATTGAAATTTATTGAAATAATCGAATTTCTTTATGATAACCTTTAATATATATAAATATACTTTGTCCTCGCAAAATTCGTTATTAACGTCACTCGAACATTTAGTTAAATATATATTTATTTATTTTTGAAACCCTTGAACCATATAATATATAATATTGGTATATATTGTATTTTCTTGCCTATTACGATAATCGCTCGGATTTGGCACACGTGCCATCCTCGACTCGTCTTGAATTCCTCGATCACTCGTTTTGCCGTCTGCGTTAGATTTATTAGGTTATAGAACACACACTTATACATTTATGCTCGTTAGGTGATTGATTGTTTGCACAAGACTCGTTCTTGCTACTTGAATTAACTGTTTTATCTAGAAACTTTGCTGAGCAACCTAAGGTGAGTTTCATGGCCCCATTTTACTTATTTTAATCCTGTTGGGGGAGATTAACATGCAAACACTTGAACTGTTAGATAATTATATCACCTGAATGATAGTGGCACACTTATGATAAAGCCCTCACTTTATAGTTACTGTCAATGTGACATCAGCGGGAACTTATTTAGTAGATCTACTGGGCTTGACAGCCCTACCCGGGTCAGTCGCTCTGGCACGATTGGATATCGAACGGGTGTTATAAACTTCTTAGTCTTAACGAGGCATAATTGAACTTGTCGAGCTTCAGTAACTGGATAGCTAGTTGATCTAGTCAAACGTGCACTGATTTCTTGAAAATAGTCTAGCTAACTATTGATATATTATCTGGATTTTACTAAACTGTTAAACTGATGAACTGATTAAACCTGTGAACTCACCAACCTTTGTGTTTACACTTTAGCATGTTATTTCTCAGGTCGCTAAACTGGATTGTCTGCCACAAGCTAGGATGCACCACATAAGGATTATTATTGTCATGCATGCATCATAGACTTTAATACTTTTCAAACTCATTAACTTTTGGTTTGCGCATGTTTTGGCGCTTGAACATTTATTACAATTTTCTTCGTTTAGGCTTCCGCATTAAAAACGCATTTACTTTGATTTTATATTTGCATTGCATATAGACTGTTCGTATGGCTAATGTGTTCGATCCTGGTTTCTCACGCTCCCTGCGGCGCGTTGTCACGCGTAGGATTTTTGGGGGTGTGACAGCGGCGTTGGTGTTGACTGTTGTGACGAGGAGCAAGGAGGGACAAGGGTGGCGGTGGTTTATGGTGGTTGGTTCTCCAGCAGAAAAAGAGAGAGAGAAGGATAAGGGTGGCGGTGTTCTTCGCCGGAAACGAAGGAGAGGAGGAGACGGTGGCTGTTGGTGGCAGTTAGCGGTGGTGGTGGGGTTGTTTTGCCTGGTTGCCGAGAAGAAAGGGAAAGGTTGGCGGTAGATGGTCTGGTGGCAGCATCAGTCGCGATGGTGGTGGTTGTTGGTGGTCTTGCCGGAAAAGAAAAAGAGAGGAGGAAGGTACAAAGAGTGCTTGTTCTTGTTTGGTGTACCTCAAATGAATTTCTTGCTTTTGGTGGTCCTGCTGCTCACGAAAAGAAAAGTAAGGGTGGAGTGAGTAGGTAGGTGAAAGGTGTGGAGAAGAGGAGAGTTGGTAACACAACCTCTACAACTTTTACCAATAAGTTCTCTAGCAACTTTTATAAAAACTTAATTATGTAGGTGATATATTTATAAAACAAATCTTGGTTTATAAAATATCGTCATGTTTTATAATTTGGTTTAAGCATTCTAAAGGTTTATAAAACATAACGTTATTTGAGGAGAAAATAATCCATCACCTTCTTATATAAACAATGTATATAAAAAAATACATTTTATATTTATTTTTCTTGTTATTCATGATTAATCCATGGAATCTCTATGCATTTTATGGGTATACGCTTCTAGTACAAACGCGGGATTAGGTTTACGTAGTCAGTTAACGGTCATACATAGTAATTAATAGTTTAAACAGTATTCAGATCAGTTAATTCACATTAATAATTAATTTAGAAGTCAAAGTAAGCGGTTTGACCTAGGTTGTTGTTGTTGTTGTTGTTGCTGCTGTTGTTGTTGCTGTTGTTGTTGCTATTGCTGTTGCTGTTGCTATTGCTGTTGCTGTTGCTGTTGCTGTTGCTGCTGCTGTTGTTGCTGCTATTGCTGCTGTTGTTGCTGTTGTTGTTATTGTTGTTGTTGTTGTTGTTGTTATTGTTGTTGTTGTTGTTGCTGTTGTTGTTGTTGTTACTGTTGTTGCTGTTGCTGTTGTTCTTGATGTCGCTGCTGCTGTCGTTGCCGTCATTGCCGTCGTCGCCGTCCGTCGTCGCCGTC
Source organism: Deinandra increscens subsp. villosa (assembly GCA_039602395.1). Classification (NCBI taxonomy): domain Eukaryota; kingdom Viridiplantae; phylum Streptophyta; class Magnoliopsida; order Asterales; family Asteraceae; genus Deinandra; species Deinandra increscens. The sequence continues at coordinate 13,273,106 of JBCNJP010000006.1, read as the reverse complement.
TGTCGTCGTCGTCCTCGTCTTCTGTCGTCGCCGTCTTTGCCGTCCGTCGTCGCCGTCTTTTCCGTCCGTCTTCGCCGTCCGTCGTCGCCTTCGTCACTATCATCGTCATCCGTCGTCGCCGTCATCCTCGTCGTCGTTGTCGCCTCCGCCGTCGCCGCCGACTGCCGTCGTCGCCGTCGTCTCCACCGCCGCCGTCGTCGTCGTTGTTGTTGTTGTTGTTGTTTTCGTCATCGCCGTCGTCACGGTTGTCGTCGTTGCCTTCGTCGTCGTCGTCGCAGTCGTCGTTGTTTATGTTGTTGTTGTTGTTGTTGCTGTTGTTATTGCTGTTGCTGTTGCTGCTGCTGTTGCTTTTGTTGTTGCTGTTGCTGCTGTTGCTTTTGCTGTTGCTATTGCTGCTGCTGTTGCTGTTGCTGCTGCTGTTGCTGTTGCTGTTGCTGTTGCTGTTGCTGTTGTTGTTGCTGTTGCTGTTGCTGTTGCTGTTGCTGTTGCTATTGCTGTTGCTGTTGCTGTTGTTTGATGGCTGCCTACCATCCCACTCGGTTTCTGCTGGGTAACACGGCCACTCGATTTGCTAGTTTGAGAGGGAGGCTCCCGCATTGCACCATCGTTATTGATTGGGATTTTTTAGAGGTAGTTAGGGAGCAGGGGAGAGCTGAGCAGATATTCGCTGTTGACACTCCCTGGAGCCTGCTTTTTACTTGCGAGTTGCCTGCATACTGAGAGCTGGCTGTCGAGTTTTACTCGACATTTATTTTTACGCCTCGTGATGATGATGATGATGACGACGACGAGCAACCTGAGAGGTATAAGGTATATTTTTGTATGTTCGGTGATCCTCATCACATGACTTTGGCCCAGTTTGCCGTCCATTCGGGACTTTAGACAGAGGAGGAGACGACCATGCCCATTTACACCGAGGGGATCCATCACACCCCCGATGACCAGCTGAGGGCCTTTTGGCAAGCGACTGGATACGACGCGCACATGACGAACACCAGCTCCACCAGTATACGAGACCCTCTCCGTCGCTATTTGCACCGGTTGATAGCTTGTACTATCACCGGATGCAAAGAGGGCATCGACCGGTGCAACGTTAGTGACATGTTCTTACTTAGGTGTCTGCTGACCTGCAACGTTAGACACTGTAACCTCGCACGGTGTCTAGCGAATTATTTAGCGGGTTACTATCATCGGCAGTACCGCGGTGCGTAGCTTGGCGGCCCTTACATCATGGCGATAGCGCAGTCCTTGGGCCATCATATGGACATCGCGGATCTACGTATCCCACCGATTCTTCCTCATCGTGCTGGCCGTTTGACGTGTGACGGCATGAAGATCCTCGGCAGATTTGATGGCAGACGTGTCATGCGTTTTGTTAGCAGACGTGGTCAGCAGCCTTAGGTTCCGGTGCCATTGATCGAGCCACCACCGCTGGCTGCCCCTGAGGTGATTATCGAGCAGGGAGTCGAGGGTGACGACGAGGCAGGTGGGGTACATCAGGGCTCTCCGCATGCGGGCTATGGCCCTCCGCTGCCGCCCTAGTATGTTCGACGCACATACCAGGCTGTGCGGTTACTGGTCGAGGTCACCGATCGTTTAGGGAGGATGGGGGATGGGATGACGTGGATGCAGGATACGATGACGTGGATGGTTGGACGTATGACCGAGCAGCTCGTGCTAGATAGTAGGCAGTTCCCGCTACCACCTCACCGTTTTGACCCCCAGGCTGGCCCCTCCGGCACAGTACATGATGATGATGATGATGTTGGCGTAAATGCCACTGCACCCCGCAGAGATGATGATATGTTGGATGGCTAGATATAGCCCTAGATATTAAGAGTTGTACGTTTTTGTTTCTCTGTACAAACTCATTATATTATATGATTATATATGCTAATTTGTTTGTAATTGGTGATTTGGTTGTTTGTATGGTTGTATTGGTGATTATTCGACTATACGATCGTTTATATTGGTGTTCACGAGAGAAAATTATAAACTTTTAGTTATGAATAAAAAAAGTTAACGTTTTAATATTCGTAAGTTATTAAAAAGTTATACAAGTTATTAAAATTGTATAAACTTTTAGAGAAATTGTATAACTTGTACGACTTTACTATCGTTAAAGAAATTGTATATTTTTTTTTACAATACTTAATCTATATTTTTTAAAAACTTATACGACTAAATAATCGTTTATATTTAATAAGTTATCTAAAAGTTAGAGAAATTTTATAAACTTTTATACAATACTTAATTTATATTTTTTAATAAACTTATACGAGTATACGATCGTTTATATTTTGTAAGTTATTAAAAACATAAACAATTTTTTAAAAAATTCATACAACACTTAGAAAAAGAAAGAAGTTAGAAGCAAAAGAGAAAAAAGATGACAAAAAACTCAAAAAGCCTAAATGCCACGTTAAGGGCTTACCCCGAGGTTTAGGGTTTCAATGATTGCTGCACCGATCCCAAAAACAGTCGTCGCCAAACCCCGACGATTAGGCCAAAACCCGGCGGTTGGCTGTTAACCCTATGTTTAGGCCATAACGCGGCGGTTTGCCGTGAACATACCCCACGGTTTGGCCAAACCGTGGCGGTTACCCAGTGTCTACAAAAAATTTGGCCGGTGTATAAATTAAGACCCTTTTTTTATTGCTTCAAGATTCATAATTGTACAAGAATTATGTATGTTGGCCCAAATGTAGCTTAATAGGTATTCATAAACTTAGTACAAAAATAATGTAGGTTGACCCAAATGTAACTTTATAGGTAAACAGTCGAAAAACTACATGTAAGACCCATTTTGTATTTTTGTTAATGTAAGAATTCAACACAGCCTGACCTATTGGCAAACCAATGATTGGCTAAGTTGATTGCAGCTAGAGATATAATGTTCCACAAAAGAAGATAATGTTGGAATTTTGGGAGAAAAACTAGTGAAAAATAGATTTTTTCACTAAGTGTGAAAATGAGTTTTTCACCAACTTTGGACTAAAATAAAATACATATAACATAGGTTGTTGCCTCTGTATTTAATGGGTTTGTGTAGTACGTTGTGAGGGCTTTCCAACGCATCAAACCACGTCCAAATCCGAGCTCGTATGAATGAGATATCGAAGCTCAAAGTTGAGGTCTCGCAACATGTGAAGCTGCGAAAATTAGAGAGAAAATGCTAAGTATAGCATGTTAACTCATCCCACATTGATGGCGCACTTTGCACTTATGCTCGCATCGCCGCGAGCCGCTTGAGAGCCGCCTTATTGATTTTAAGTTCAACCGGAAGTTGGTTCGGTTGAAGACCAGGCGGATAGGTTCAAGCGGACTGTGAGTTGAACCGGAAAAAAGTCAGGTTCGAGCGGACGCAGTTCAAGCGGACCTGGGTGGTCCGGGCGGAACCGAGTTCAACCTGAACAGTAGTTCCGGTTGAAGTTCAAGCAGAAAAGGAGCTCCGTTTGGAGTTCAAGCGGAAGTTGAACCGGAAGATCAGTTCTTCCGGAAAAACAGCTGTTACGCGGAGATTCCTCCGGAATGACAGCTGTAAACGCGTTTTGAGCTAATTAAGGTAATTCCGTGTTAATTGAAAATCAATTTGCATTAAATACGTTTAATGCAAAGTTTGACTACGAATTAACTTTTGAGTGCTCAACAAGAATTCCCACCACTATAAATACAGCCTCATTAGTTGAGGCAAAACACACCAGAATTCACAGAATTCTTATTGTCTCTTCTTCCTCTTCTCTCACTCTCTCAATCTTCATCTTGTTCGTCAAGACTTCAAGAACTCGAAGGTAAACTTCAAGCTTAGAGTTATCCCGGCCGTACAATACGGTTTAGGCGATTGTACCCTGGGAAACAAAACGGATCTTCGGTAGACCCGGAATTTGTTTTAAGGGACCCCAGTTTTGACCCGAAGCCTTCGCCAAGGTTCCTTTGAACCTTTCTCGTTTTTTGTCTTATATCAAAAGATTTTTCTCAAATCATTTTTCTTTAACTTTCAGTTAGCTATCAAAACATTTTTATTTAATTTTCTGTCTTTAATTTCTTTCATTTAAATCAATATCTTTTCATCTCACTTGTATTGATATTTCATTTCATTGTAATCGTTATTCAATTCTTTATATTGTACTCTCATTTCCGTGTAACTTCATTTATTTTCCCTGTAATTGTAGTAGGAGTAAAATTTGATTTCATTGTATTGTAATAGATTAGATTTATTTTCTTTTGTTGTAATCGTACTCAAATAAAATATTTATTTTATTTTAATTTTACGAACGGTTTTCCTACAAACTTATAACAAATTTTTTAAAACATCGTTCGTTTTATAAAAACTTCATTGCCTCGAGTCTCAAAGTTGGACTTAGATTTCTCGAGGTGATTTAGCATTTTAAAAAAAAATACATATTTTAACTCGTTTTGACTCAAAGTTGGACTTAGAGTTAAACGAGTTGTTGGTTATGACAAAACTTTGACATCCATTCGTTGGACGTTAAATTTTTCTTTATATCTTTAACATCCAATAGTTGGACGTTATAAACTTTCTTTAAAAAACCATCTAACCTCCATAAGTTGGAAGTTATATATAATCTTACATCTCTATATCCATCCATTTGTTGGACTTTAATCTCTTTAAAACGTGCGCGTTTAGAGATTAAAAACTCTCTTCTACTCCTTGAAAACCATCCATTATTTGGAGGTTTTTTCTTACGTTTTAAACGTGCGCGTTTAAATAATAATTCTGAATATTAATTTGTGTAGTCTTCTATTTCAGAAAAATGACTAACACGACCGAAAAGCCTAAGGAAACACCATCAGTTGGTACTTCCACTGGCATAACGGCCAACACCATCGCCAGTCATGCCAAAAAACCCGAGAAGTTCTCGGGTTTGCACTTCAAAAGGTGGCAACAGAAGATGTTGTTCTACCTAACCGCCTTAAACCTTGCGAGGTGTCTCACAGAGTCCGCTCCCCAACTCGGTGAAGGGGAAGCCAATGCTGAAACCGTTAGTGCGGTTGACGCTTGGAAACATTCGGACTACTTGTGCCGCAACTATGTGTTGAACGGCCTAGTGGACTCTCTGTATAATGTCTACTCGGTGTTTAAGACTTCCAAAGAATTATAGGAGTCTTTAGACAGGAAGTATGGAACGGAGGATGCTGGCACGAAGAAATTCGTGGTAGCCCGTTTCTTGGACTACAAAATGGTTGATAATAAAACCGTGATTAGTCAAGTCCAGGAGCTTCAAATTATACTACATGAGGTCCACGCAGAGGGTATGTCCCTCTGTGAGACGTTTCAAGTGGCGGCAATGATTGAAAAGCTTCCGCCTTCGTGGCTTGAGTTTAAGAATTATCTTAAACACAAAAGAAAGGCGATGACCGTTGAGGATCTCATTGTCCGTCTTCGTATCGAGGAGGAAAATAAGATGGCTCAAAAAGCCACCACCATGCAACCTTCGGCTAAGGTGAATATGGTGGAGGTTGGTCAGTCTTCCAAGGGAAGCAAGCGCAATGGTGGGGCCAAAGCCAAAGGCAAAGGCAAAGCGGTGGAGCACTTGGCACCGAAGAAAGGGGTTGTGAAAAAGAAGCCCCAGAAGTTCTCAGGAAAGTGCTACAACTGTGGGGGGCATGGTCATCGGGCGGATCAGTGCCCGAAGCCACAACGTGAGCGCGCTCACATGGTGGAAGACGACATGCCACTAGTGGCCATGATCACGGAGGCGTCTGCCTTCATTTCTGAAGTCAACATTGTGGGGGAGAACCCTGGCTGGTATGTTGACACCGGTGCCACCCTCCACGTGTGCGGAGACAAGTCCCTCTTTAGTACGTTTAAAGAGGCGAAGGGGACCGAGAAGCTTTATATGGGGAATAAAGCTACTGCCGACATCATGGGTGAAGGAAATGTGGTCTTGAAGTTCACTTCAGAGAAGGAGCTTACATTGAGCAACGTTCGGTACGTTCCAGAATTCAGGAAGAATCTTGTTTCTTGATGGCTGCTCAACAAGTTTGGATTTCGCATTGTGATCAAGTCTGATAAGCTCGTGTTGACCAACAACGACATGTTTGTAGGCAAGGCTATGCCCAAAACTCTATGTTTAAATTGTCTACCATGGTTACTAATAAAATGGCGAAAGCCTCCTCTTCTACGTATATGATTGAGTTTTACGATTCAAATATGTGGCATGGTAGATTAGGACACGTCAATTTATATTCAATTCGCCGTTTAATGAATTTAAAATGTTTGCCAAATTTTAAAATAGACTCGAAATCAAAATGCGAAACGTGTGTCGAATCCAAACTTACAAGACAACCATTTAAATCGGTTGAATGAATAACTGAACCCCTAGACTTAATTCACACTGATGTGTGTGACTTGAAAGTCGTCCCCACGCGTGGTGGACACAAGTACTTCATCACGTTTATTGATGATAGTACAAGATATTGCTATGTATACTTACTTAAGAGTAAGGAAGAAGCAATAAACAAGTTTGTCTTGTTTAAGAACTTGGTTGAGCATATTCACCAAGAAAATCAAAGTTTTGCGGAGTGATATAGGAGGTGAATATGTTTCACCATTTGCGGACTTATGTGCACAAAGTGGAATTGTCCATGAGACCACCGCACCTTATTCTCCACAATCCAATGGCATTGCGGAACGAAAGAACCGTACATTGAAAGAGATGATGAATGCCATGTTGAATAGTTCTGGGATGAGCCTAGACATGTGGGGGGAAGCCATTTTGACGGCTAACTATCTTTTGAATAAGATACCCCGCAAAGATAAGGATAAGACTCCTTATGAATTGTGGACGGGCAAAACGCCATCCTACAAATACCTCAAAGTATGGGGGTGCATAGCTAAGGTATTAGCTCCTTTGCCTAAGGTGCAAAGGTTAGGACCCAAAACCGTGGACTGTGTGTTCATTGGATACGCAGAAAACAGTAGTGCATATCGGTTTCTTGTCCATGACTCGAAAAATCCCGATATACTCGAAGACACTATCGTGGAATCAAGGAATGCTTCATTCTTTGAAAATGTATTCCCGTGTATGTCACCAGAAGGCGCGAGTTCATCGACACCATTAGTTGGTGACGACACTCATGAAGAACCATTTGTTGGTGACGAGGTTTATGAGCAACCATATGTTGGTAATGAGGTTCATAAACGGCCCGCATCTGATGAGGGTGAGCTTAGACGAAGTAAGCGAAAAAGGGTTGGAAAATCCTTTGGACCTGACTTCACGGCTTACATGGTGGAGGGTGATCCCAATACCTACCGCGAGGCGGTAACCTCTCCAGATGGGCCTCAATGGAAAGAAGCCATCAAGTGTGAGATAGAGTCTATCTTGCAGAACCACACTTGGGAGCTTGTCGATCTTCCTAAGGGTTGCAAACCACTTGGATATCGGTGGATATTCAAGAAGAAGTTGAAAGCCGATGGCTCCATTGACAAGTATAAGGCGAGGCTAGTGATCAAAGGATACAGACAAAAAGAGGGTCTGGATTACTTTGATACTTACTCACCTGTTACTCGCATAACCTCGATAAGGTTGGTGCTTGCTATAGCGGCTTTACGAAATTTTGAGGTTCACCAAATGGATGTAAAGACCGCGTTTCTAAACGGTGATTTCGAAGAAGAGATCTACATGGAACAACCTGAGGGTTTTACCGCTCCTGGCCAAGAAGGCAAGGTGTGTAGACTTGTCAAGTCTTTGTATGGCTTGAAGCAAGCTCCTAAGCAATGGCACCAGAAGTTTAACCGTGTCATGCTTGACAACAGATTCAAAATAAATGAGTGTGATAAGTGTGTCTATGCGAAAGACACACCTAGAGGTTATGTGATTTTGTGTCTCTATGTAGATGACATGCTTATCGTTGGGAGTGATGATAAGATGGTCAAAGCTACTAAAGACATGTTGAAAGCGAGATTTGACATGAAAGACATGGGGCTCGCAGATGTGATACTCGGTGTAAAAATCATCAGAACCCTAAATGGTATTGTCTTAAGTCAATCTCACTATATGGACAAAATCCTTGAGAAGTTCAACGCAGGAGATAAGAGTGTGTCTCAAACTCCGGTTGACACTACCCTTCATCTTGCTAAGAATAGAGGAAAAGGGGTTGCTCTGTCACACCCCCAATTTCCACCCAACGGAGTTTAACCGCGTGAGGGTATGATCCAGACCAGGATCCCAGACTTCAGTTACAACCAAACCATAACAGAGTTTAATTAAAGTAAAAAAAAAAAAAGCAGTTATTACAGACCCATAATGAATTAACGGTTTAGCGGAAGCATAAAACAAGTTACAGATATTGTTTACAAAAATGTTTAATTCAACTGATTGGAAACATAGTTTTCAATTCAAAAGGTAACGTTCAGTACTGCCGCTGCCCGTGCCTTCGAAGATCCTCCTAGCGACCTGAAAAGCATTCAACAATCAAGTGTCAGCCAAGGCTGGTGAGTTCACTAAGCGGTCTACCTGTCACAAGTAGACCAAAATTTTATGATCAAAGAAGGGTAAAACACAATCAATATCATAAGACTAGTAAGTTTTCCATATCGTAGGTAGCTAGCCTAAGTTATGCACATTTGAATTGTTCGCAACCGAAGCTGACAATGTATAGGTATTACCTACGGATTTTGCCTTCCCGTGTCCTGAAAGACCACGGAGGGTAGGGTAACATTGGTCCCAGTCCGACCGCCAGTCGGGTTGGTGCATCCCGTGCACCGCTGGGCGGGGGTGTCAATCCCCAGTAGTACTACTCAACATCACCTAGCTATTCTATATTAACGGCCCGAATGTAAGGACTTTTTAGTTTATCAATCAATTCAATGATACATATGATATTTGGTCGGAAAAGTTTACTTAGTAAGAAATACCTTACCGCTGCACGTTATCATCCCTGAAAGGACATAACAACATATAGTAATGAACTCACCTTAGGTTGCTCAGCTTATTCTTCAAATAAACCCGGTTATGATTGTTAACGAGGACCTAATAATCACATTAAGGTCTTAGGTGTTAGGTTGTTTAACTTTTAGCTATACCGCTAAGACCATAACACTAGCACATTGGAAAATACGGCACGACATAACGACACACGACACCGATGGTTGATCAGACACAAGTGTTTATATTTATCAGAAGTCAAGCATGTATTATCATAACATAATCAAATAAGTCATGGCATAACATTCAAGAAAATTGCACAAGTTTGGATTCTGGTCACAGTTTCGCTAGCAGTTTCGCTAGGCAGTTTCGCTAGGCAGTTTCGCTGCGTGCACGGGCAGCACTTTCGCTAGGCAGTACCCGGTGACACAGTTTCGCTAGGCTAGTTTCGCTCGAAACTGTTGGCACAGTTTCGCTAGCCTAGTTTCGCCCGAAACTGGTTTGAACTTTCGTTCAGGGAATTTCGCTCAGCAGATTCGCTCGGACAGGTCTGGTCAGTTTACCTAGCGACACTATAGTTTCGCTCGACTAGTTTCGCTAGAAGGAGATAGGCACAGTTTCGCTACACAGTTTCGCCTGATGAAGGCACAGTTTCGCTAGTCGCTAGAAAAACCCGTAAATTTGACTAAAAACCTTTCTAACAGCTTCTGTATCACATGCAAATCAATATCTAGCATACCTAAACGTTTACTAACATCATGGGAGCAATTCTAACACCTTAAACACGGATTCTAGTCATCAATTTGCCAAGAACACAATTTCACATAAAGGAGCATAATTAGCATGGATCTTCAAATTAACATGGCAAGATACAGAATTGATGTTAAGTCTAGCATCCCTAAGCATCATGGCAGTAGCAGAAGTCGTTGCATGTGGATTTTAAGCATACACTTTAGTTTAACATACAAGAAATGCATAAAGGTGGTTCATGTGACTCACGGATGATCTCCTATGCTCAAATAGGTGAAGACTTGGGGCTGGAATCTCGGTTTCTCGTGTCGTTTTCTGCTGGCCAGAAGTCACAGGAGTAGGAGAGTGCAGATGTGTGTGTGTTTTGAGTGAGGTGAGTAAAAGTGAGAGAGTTGGCTTGGGTTTTCTATATGTAGGGGGCCAGTTTCGCCCGCAATTTCGCTGGCAGTTTCGCTGGCCACGCGAAACTGGTCCAGCAGACCAAGAGCTTTAGCTACCGGGCGAAACTGTAGTTTCGCTCGGTAGTTTCGCTGGCTTCTTAAAAGGGTAAATTTCATTCTAAGTAAGGTAAGCACGTTTTCTCGATAAATCACATAATTTCACAATGAATTAATTAAGCATGTTGCATAACTTCACACAGTGGTGATAAGCAAATAATCATATAACACATATGGCCAAGTTCGGTGATCAACCAAAGGTCGTGGACGTATCCGGTCTAGGTAAGCATTAATTAATTAATTACTACTGGTAATGTGATTAACGGAGTTTGTCTAACGGAACTAACGGTTTTAACGGAAAGACTTAACGGAGTTAACTTGGGAGGTTGCAGTTGTCACAGCCTCCCCATGTTAAGGAATTTTCGTCCCGAAAATTAGCTAGTACCTTGGGTTGATGCGGAGGCTTGATCGAACAGGTGAGGATATTTCTTTCGCATCTGGTCTTCTCGTTCCCATGTGAATTCCGGTCCACGTTTCGATTGCCATCTAACCTTGACAATTGGGATCTTGCTTCGCTTCAATGCCTTTTCTTCGCGTCCCATTATCTCAACAGGTTGTTCTACAAATCGGAGTTGCTCGTCGATGTGGAGCTCCTCGAGTGGAACTATTAAAGTGTCGTCAGCCAGACACTTCTTCAAGTTGGAAACGTGAAATACGTTATGTATGTTGGATATATGGTGTCCTGACCCGACAGATTAATGAACCCGACCGATATTGACCCGTAAGAGTTACACCCGGGTCAACGGACTATTAAATCTAATTAATTGTTAATTAGATATAAACGAACTAAATGGTGAATTAAATAAATATTAATTATTTATTTAAAACGACAAAACTATCGGTTCAAAAATACTCGCTAAACAAAAGACGAACCGATCAGTTGTTACCGGATTAACAGACTGATCGGTTGGTGGATTAAAGGAGATCGCGACCGGGCCCAGTCCGTCTGGCCCCGGTCCGCGAATTTAATATTAAATGAGGAGAAGAGGAGGATTGAAACAACAAGTCACCAAAAACCCTAATCTCCTCTCTCTCTCTCTCCCTGCGCCGAACCCTTCGAAGCCGGCTCCTCCGCCGCCGACCGCCGTCGCCGCCCAGCCTTCACCACCGTGATCCGTTCGTGATTTCCGATGGATCACCGTCTTGCCAGTATCTGTGCCCGACTCGAGAGCGAAGCAGTTGCAGCCCGAGCCGAAGCCGCAGCCCGAGCCGCCGCCGCGGCTCAAGCCGCCGCCGCCGCTGCCCTTCACGCGCCGCCGCGCGACCACCGGCCGGTGGTTCTCGCGCTGCCGGCACAGCCGAGACCACCGCGCCCGGTCGCGTCGTCGTGGCCGGCGCCGCTCTACCCGTCCGCCGCCGCCGCCCCTCCTCCGATCTCCGGCGAGTCGTTCGTTGTGGGATCGGTCCCGGTGGCCATCCCGACGGAGAAGGTTTTGTCACCACCACCGGTGGTATCCCTACCACCGCCGCCGCCACTACCGCCGCCGCCGCCTGTCGCCGCCGCCGCCGATGCCGCCGTCGATGATCTGTCTCGAAGATTCGAGTCAGACGTCTCAGTTCGTCCTAGCGCGAGCCCGTTGAATCCGGGTGTCTCGAGCGGTTGCTCGGATCCCGCCAAGGTATATCTAATTTATTAGATATTTAATTATTTATTTATTTTAAATAAATATATTTTTCTGTGTTTGTCGTGTTTCGGTGATTGATCCTGTTACGGTTGCATCCGCGTTTTAATCGTTTCCGCTGCCAAATTAATTGTGAATTAATTTAATTAATAAATCGGTTTTAATAAAATTAAAATCGGTAACCCGGATCCCACTGTAAAACCCAACAATGTACTCCATCCAGTTCAGGTGGCAAGTCCAAACGATACGCCACCGTTCCAATCTTCTCGGTTATTGGGAAAGGTCCTATGTAGCGAGGGTTTAACTTCCCGCGCTTTCCAAAACGGACCACACCTTTCCAAGGCGAGACTTTTAACAATACACGGTCGCCCACTTCGAATTCTAACGGCCTTCTTCGATTGTCAGCATAACTCTTTTGTCGGTCTCTTGCAGCTTTCATGCGGTCTCTAATTTGCACAATTCTTTCAGTTGTTTCGTACACCATTTCGGGTCCAGTAAGTTGACTATCACCGACTTCAGCCCAACAGACCGGTGATCTACACTTTCGTCCATAAAGAGCCTCAAAGGGAGCGGCTCCAATACTGGAATGGTAGCTGTTGTTGTAGGAGAATTCGACCAATGCCAAGTGGGTTTCCCAGTTCTTTCCAAAATCCATTACACACGCTCGGAGCATATCCTCAAGAGTCTGGATTGTGCGCTCTGTTTGGCCATCGGTCTGCGGATGGTATGCGGTGCTCATATCTAAGCGAGTACCTAGCGCTGATTGTAGTGATCTCCAAAAGTGTGAAGCAAATCGGGGGTCTCGATCGGAGATAATAGACGTGGGTACTCCGTGGAGCTTGACGATCTCGTTAATGTAGATTTGTGCCAACTTGTCAGTCTTGTCATTTTCCTTGAGGGCTATGAAATGAGCGGATTTTGTTAGTCTATCCACAATGACCCAAATCATGTCGTTTCCACGAGGTGTACGGGGCAGTCCCGTGATGAAATCCATGGATATTTCCTCCCATTTCCATTCAGGAATTTTCGGTTGCTGCAATAATCCTGGAGGCTTTTGATGTTCTGCTTTGACCTTTGAGCATGTTAAGCACTTACTGACGTATGTAGCGATGTCGGCTTTCATCTTTGGCCACCAGTATAATCCTTTCAGATCTTGGTACATTTTATCCGAACCGGGATGGACCGAATATCGAGACTTGTGAGCTTCGTCCATCACCAGCTCTCGAAGATTTCCATGAAGAGGCACCCAAATACGATCTTTGTAGTAGCGGAGTCCATCTGACTTAACCTCCGAAGTTCCATCTATGCCACTTAAGGATTCAGACTCGAAATTTTCCTCTTTCAAAGCTTCCTTCTGGGCATCCCGAAGTCTATTCGGTAACCCAGCATGAATCGTGAGTTGTAGAGCTCGAACCCTTCTAGGTTTAGCATATTCTTTTCTGCTCAAAGCGTCAGCCACAACGTTGGCCTTGCCTGGGTGATACTTTATTGCCAAGTCGTAGTCGTTAAGCACCTCGATCCACCTACGCTGTCTCATGTTGAGGTCTTTTTGTCCCATTATATGTTGGAGGCTTTTATGATCAGTAAATATCGTGCATTTGGTACCGTACAGGTAGTGTCTCCAAAACTTTAAGGCGAATACGACAGCTCCTAACTCCAGATCATGCGTCGTGTAATTCTGTTCGTGAGACTTCAACTGTCTTGACCCGTAAGCAATGACCTTACCCCTTTGCATTAAAACACATCCAAGTCCTTGGAGAGAAGCGTCACAATAGACCTCGAAGTCGTCGACACCATCGGGTAGAGATAACACAGGCGCGGTACAAAGTTTTTCCTTCAATGTCTGAAAGGCTGTTTCTTCTTTCTCACCCCATCGGTACTGAACACCTTTATGCGTAAGAGCGGTTAGCGATTGGGCTATCTGAGAGAATCCCTGGATGAAACGACGGTAGTAACCCGCTAACCCTAGAAATTGCCGAATTTCCGTTGGTGCTCGTGGTGTAGACCAATTCTTGATCGCTTCTACTTTGGATGGGTCAACATGAATACCCTGCTCGTTGACGATGTGGCCTAGAAATTGGACTTCTCGGATCCAAAAATCACATTTGGAGAACTTGGCGTAGAGTTGCTCCTTCCTTAACAACTCTAATATTAACCGCAGGTGTTGCTCGTGCTCTTCCTTTGTCCTCGAATAAACGAGTATGTCGTCGATGAAAACAATTACGAACTGATCAAGGTAAGGTTTGCACACGCGGTTCATGAGATCCATGAACACCGCCGGTGCGTTTGTTAAGCCGAAAGGCATGACTAGGAACTCGTAATGACCGTAACGCGTTCTGAAAGCCGTCTTTGAAATGTCCTCCTCGCGGACTCTGAGTTGGTGATACCCGGATCTTAAGTCGATTTTTGAGAAGTAGCTGGATCCTTGCAGTTGGTCGAAGAGGTCGTCGATCCGAGGGAGAGGATATCGGTTCTTAATAGTGACTTTGTTGAGCTCGCGGTAATCTATGCACATCCTGAACGTCCCATCTTTCTTCTTGACGAATAGAACTGGCGCGCCCCATGGCGATGAGCTAGACCTGATAAAACCTTTATCTAACAGTTCTTGTAGTTGAGTGGATAACTCGTGTAATTCGTTCACCGCCAGACGATACGGAGCTCGGGCAATCGGAGCTGCACCGGGAACAAGGTCGATTCCGAACTCGACTTGTCTATGCGGAGGTAGACCAGGTAATTCCTCCGGGAATATATCGGAAAAATCGCGAACTATCGGAAAATCTTCAATTTTCTTTGCTGCGAGGCTTTGATCCATAACCGTTGCCAGAATGGCCACGTGTCCTTTCCGAAGGTACTTCTGTGCCTTGAGGTATGATATAATTCCGGAAACAGTACCTCCCTTTTCACCCTGAATCGAGAGTACTTCTCCGTTCGCGATGGGTATGCGTATGACTTTCTCTTGGCAAATGAGTTCGGCGCGTTGCGAGGACAGCCAATCCATACCAATTATCACGTCAAAACTACCGATTGTGAAAGGCATCAAATCTATGTTGAACTTATGACCTGAGAGTTCTAGGGTACAATCCTTAACTATATGTGTTGCATCAATAAGTTTACCGTTAGCTAATTCAACAGTGTACTTAGCTCCTAAGGTTTCTGTCTTGGCCTTTATCATTTTGCAGAACTTAGTTGAAATGAAACTTTTCTCGGCACCCGAATCAAATAAAACATTTGCAAAATAGTTGTTGAGGAGAAACTTACCGGTAATCACATTGGCGTCATCTCTTGCTTCACCGGAACCCATGACGAATGCTCGTCCGCGGCCACCATTTCCATTATCACCACCATTGTTGTTATTGTTGTTGTTGTTGTTGCGGTCGTTGTTGTTATCGTTCCCACCTCTCTTTAGCTAGGGGCAGTCTTTCTTCAAGTGCCCAGGTTTTCCGCATTCATAACAACCACGGGGGCCTTCAGGGTTCTGCCTTGCCCGGTTGAGTAGTTCACCCCGACAATTCTTGGCAAGGTGCCCCGATTTTCCACATCTCTCACAGACCGGTCGGCCACATTCACCAGGGTGGTGCTTGCTACACTTGCTGCAGTAGGGTAACTTCCCTTTATACCCACTAGCGCCTTGCCCGCTGCTACCTTGTCGGTTTTGGTTGTTGCCACCGCCACCGTTGTTACCGTAACCCCCTTTGGAGTTATCAAACTTCTTGTTCTGATTCTGAGAGTTTGAGGACCTCCCAGTGTTGTTGCCAGAATTCGTGAGGTGGCTTGGCTCCTCGTCTCTCTGCCTCTTCCCGTCTAGGGCAGCCTTTGGGGTCTTTCTGGGTGGCAAAGTTCCTTGAGCCACTGCCTGATCAGTTAGTTTGTGCGCCAGTCAGATGGCCTGTCGCACATAAGTGGGATTAGATGAGGTCACCATGCCTTTGATCTGTGGTACCAGTCCTTCCACATACAACTCGATTCGCTTGTACTCAGCATCCACCATTGTCGGACAGAGTCGGGAATATGCTTGATAACGGTTGGTATATTCCTCTATCTCAGAACCTTCCATCTTGGAGTTTCCAAATTCCACTTCCATTCTTCTGACTTGATCACGAGGACAATACTCCTCCATGATCGCTTCTCGGAATTCTTGCCATGTCATGGCGTTTGCCTCGTTTAATCCCAAAATCTGAATCTGAGCATTCCACCATGTCAATGCGGAATCCTCAAGTGTGCCTGTAACATACTTCACCTTATCCCCGTCTGGGCAGTTACACATTAGAAATACCTTCTCTGACTTTTCAATCCATCTAAGTAGACCCACAACACCTTCGTCACCTTTGAACACTATTGGCTTACAATCCATAAAGGCTTTGAATGTGCATTGAGGCGGTTGACCTTGGAAATGTTGTTGAGCGGCTGCTAGGGCTGCTGCAACTCCCTGATTGATCATATTCTGAACCTGTGCAGCTGTGAAGGTTCCTGGTTGGGTTTCGGGTTCTCTCCGCGGAGGCATGATTTCTAGCAAATCAATGCAAAGCTTCCAAAGGTTAGTATACCCAATACTAGAAAGTTGTTAAGTTCCGTTAATTGTTACATACTAGCATAATTCACATTAAGGCACTCATTTACATGATTAGTGAAAAGAAAAATTTCCACCCGAAATTTTCAGGTTTTTAATACCGTCACAGGACAAGAATTCTAAATGAGGATCATCTTCAGCACGCGGGGCAGTACTTGGCGGAACGGGTTGTAACCAAAGTTTTCAAAAACAGTTACAGTTCAGAAATTTTACTTTTAAAAATGTTCTGGTTCGCTGTAACCTAGGGCTCTGATACCAATCTGTCACACCCCCAATTTCCACCCAACGGAGTTTAACCGCGTGAGGGTATGATCCAGACCAGGATCCCAGACTTCAGTTACAACCAAACCATAACAGAGTTTAATTAAAGTAAAAAAAAAAAAAAGCAGTTATTACAGACCCATAATGAATTAACGGTTCAGCGGAAGCATAAAACAAGTTACAGATATTGTTTACAAAAATGTTTAATTCAACTGATTGGAAACATAGTTTTCAATTCAAAAGGTAACGTTCAGTACTGTCGCTGCCCGTGCCTTCGAAGATCCTCCTAGCGACCTGAAAAGCATTCAACAATCAAGTGTCAGCCAAGGCTGGTGAGTTCACTAAGCGGTCTACCTGTCACAAGTAGACCAAAATTTTATGATCAAAGAAGGGTAAAACACAATCAATATCATAAGACTAGTAAGTTTTCCATATCGTAGGTAGCTAGCCTAAGTTATGCACATTTGAATTGTTCGCAACCGAAGCTGACAATGTATAGGTATTACCTACGGATTTTGCCTTCCCGTGTCCTGAAAGACCACGGAGGGTAGGGTAACATTGGTCCCAGTCCGACCGCCAGTCGGGTTGGTGCATCCCGTGCACCGCTGGGCGGGGGTGTCAATCCCCAGTAGTACTACTCAACATCACCTAGCTATTCTATATTAACGGCCTGAATGTAAGGACTTTTTAGTTTATCAATCAATTCAATGATACATATGATATTTGGTCGGAAAAGTTTACTTAGTAAGAAATACCTTACCGCTGCACGTTATCATCCCTGAAAGGACATAACAACATATAGTAATGAACTCACCTTAGGTTGCTCAGCTTATTCTTCAAATAAACCCGGTTATGATTGTTAACGAGGACCTAATAATCACATTAAGGTCTTAGGTGTTAGGTTGTTTAACTTTTAGCTATACCGCTAAGACCATAACACTAGCACATTGGAAAATACGGCACGACATAACGACACACGACACCGATGGTTGATCATACATAAGTGTTTATATTTATCAAAAGTCAAGCATGTATTATCATAACATAATCAAATAAGTCATGGCATAACATTCAAGAAAATTGCACAAGTTTGGATTCTGGTCACAGTTTCGCTAGCAGTTTCGCTAGGCAGTTTCGCTGCGTGCACGGGCAGCACTTTTGCTAGGCAGTACCCGGTGACACAGTTTCGCTAGGCTAGTTTCGCTCGAAACTATTGGCACAGTTTCGCTAGCCTAGTTTCGCCCGAAACTGGTTTAAACTTTCGTTCAGGGAATTTCGCTCAGCAGATTCGCTCGGACAGGTCTGGTCAGTTTACCTAGCGACACTATAGTTTCGCTCGACTAGTTTCGCTAGAAGGAGATAGGCACAGTTTCGCTACACAGTTTCGCCTGATGAAGGCACAGTTTCGCTAGTCGCTAGAAAAACCCGTAAATTTGACTAAAAACCTTTCTAACAGCTTCTGTATCACATGCAAATCAATATCTAGCATACCTAAACGTTTACTAACATCATGGGAGCAATTCTAACACCTTAAACACGGATTCTAGTCATCAATTTGCCAAGAACACAATTTCACATAAAGGAGCATAATTAGCATGGATCTTCAAATTAACATGGCAAGATACAGAATTGATGTTAAGTCTAGCATCCCTAAGCATCATGGCAGTAGCAGAAGTCGTTGCATGTGGATTTTAAGCATACACTTTAGTTTAACATACAAGAAATGCATAAAGGTGGTTCATGTGACTCACGGATGATCTCCTATGCTCAAATAGGTGAAGACTTGGGGCTGGAATCTCGGTTTCTCGTGTCGTTTTCTGCTGGCCAGAAGTCACAGGAGTAGGAGAGTGCAGATGTGTGTGTGTGTTGAGTGAGGTGAGTAAAAGTGAGAGAGTTGGCTTGGGTTTTCTATATGTAGGGGGCCAGTTTCGCCCGCAATTTCGCTGGCAGTTTCGCTGGCCACGCGAAACTGGTCCAGCAGACCAAGAGCTTTAGCTACCGGGCGAAACTGTAGTTTCGCTCAGTAGTTTCGCTGGCTTCTTAAAAGGGTAAATTTCATTCTAAGTAAGGTAAGCACGTTTTCTCGATAAATCACATAATTTCACAATGAATTAATTAAGCATGTTGCATAACTTCACACAGTGGTGATAAGCAAATAATCATATAACACATATGGCCAAGTTCGGTGATCAACCAAAGGTCGTGGACGTATCCGGTCTAGGTAAGCATTAATTAATTAATTACTACTGGTAATGTGACTAACGGAGTTTGTCTAACGGAACTAACGGTTTTAACGGAAAGACTTAACGGAGTTAACTTGGGAGGTTGCAGTTGTCACATGCTCAGTTAGAGTACTCAAGGGTGATTGGGAGTCTCATGTATCTTATGACATGTACCAGACCAGATTTGGCTTATGCTGTGAGCAGACTAAGCCGGTACACGAGTAATCCGTGCGCGGTACATTGGAAAGCAATGACTCATTTACTAAGGTACTTAAGATACACGAGAGACTATTGACTGCATTATACCCGAGATCCAGCAGTTATCGAAGGATACTGTGATGCGAATTGGATTTCGGATATAAAGGATTCGAAATCCACAAGCGGGTATGTGTTCACGCTTGGTGGCGTGGCTATTGCTTGGAAATCGGCTAAGCAAACTGTTATAGCGCGGTCCACAATGGAATCTGAGTTCATCGCCCTGGATAAATCTGGTGTAGAGGTGGAATGGCTACGTCAATTTGTGGAAGAAATTCCAAGGTGGCCTATGCCAATGACGGCTATTTGCATACATTGTGACAGTAAATCGGCAATTGGGCGCGCCCAATCCATGATGTATAATGGCAAATCAAGGCACATTAGACGTAGACATAATACGGTATGACAACTAATCTCTACCGGAGTTATCTCAATTGACTATGTGAAGTCAAAGGATAACACTGCGGATCCGTTTACAAAAGGCTTAAGCAAAGAGTTAGTTTTGAAGTCGTCAAGGGGAATGGGATTAAAGCCCATTGGGTTGAAAGCTGATGCGAAGGAAAATCTAACCTATGAAATGTGTGAGGTTAAGCATACGATGGTCAATGACTTTGTGTAAGTCATAGATGATTTTGAGTAAATCACAATACCAATGCTTTTAATGATTGTGGTAATCACATATGCAAGAGAGAAGTGCGGTCGCTTCGAATGGATTTGTTGGGCACAAATCCTAGAGCTTTAGCTGAACCAGGAAAGTGTTCTAGGACCATGATTGGACACGACAATGAGGGCTAACCAAGTTAGGGAAAGTGTTGTGTGGGTGTAATAACGGTTACACAAACGGTCGGTTGGTTCAAAGACATCGCGTCTACCAAACACCAGTAACCCAAGTATACTTCACAAAGGAAGGTTCAAAGGGGACACCTACCTATCCTGCAATACTGGACTGCCGAAATTGCCTTTGATTCTTAAAGAATAGATCGGTACCCATTCATGTGGGGGATTGTTGGAATTTTCGGAGAAAAACTAGGGAAAAATGGGTTTTTTCACTAAGTGTGAAAATGATTTTTTCACCAACTTTGGACTAAAATAAAATACAGATAACATAGGTTGTTGCCTCTATATTTAATAGGTTTGTGTAGTACGTTGTGAGGGCTTTCCAACGTATCAAACCACGTCTAAATCCGAGCTCGTATGAATGAGATATTGAAGCTCAAAGTTGAGGTCTCGCAACATGTGAAGCTGCGAAAATTAGAGAGAAAATGCTAAGTATAGCATGTTAACTCATCCCACATTGGTTGGGGAATGAAACCAAAAGTCGTTTATAAGGTGGGAACTTTACCAACTATTGTTTCCTTTAGTAGGACACATCCCTTGGACCCTGAGGGGTGCGAAGCACCCCTAACTCGCACTCGCATACGTGCGCGCGCGCGTGGCGTGGGCGTATGAGGCGCAATGTGGTCGCCGTTTGAGAGCCGCCTTATTGTTTTTAAGTTCAACCGAAAGTTGGTCTGGTTGAAGACCAGGCGGATAGGTTCAAGCGGACTGTGAGTTGAACCCGAAAAAAGTCAGGTTCGAGCGGACATAGTTCAAGCGGACCTGGGTGGTCCGGGCGAAACCGAGTTCAACCTGAACAGTTCGGTTGAAGTTCAAGCGGAAAAGGAGCTCCGCTTGGAGTTCAAGCGGAAGTTGAACCGGAAGATCAGTTCTTCCGGAAAAACAGCTGTTACGCGGAGATTCCTCCGGAATGACAGCTGTAAACGCGTTTTGAGCTAATTAAGGTAATTTCGTGTTAATTAGAAATCAACTTGCATTAAAGACGTTTAATGCAAAGTTTGACTACGAATTAACTTTTGAGTGCTCAACAAGAATTCCCACCACTATAAATACAGCCTCATTAGTTGAGGCAAAACACACCAGAATTCACAGAATTCTTATTCTCTCTTCTTCCTCTTCTCTCACTCTCTCAATCTTCATCTTGTTCGTCAAGACTTCAAGAACTCGAAGGTAAACTTCAAGCTTAGAGTTATCCCGGCCGTACAATATGGTTTAGGCGATTGTACCCTGGGAAATAAAACGGATCTTCGGTAGACCCGGAATTTGTTTTAAGGGACCCGGGTTTTGACCCGAAGCCTTCGCCAAGGTTCCTTGGAACCTTTCTCGTTTTTTGTCTTATATCAAAAGATTTTTCTCAAATCATTTTTCTTTAACTTTCAGTTAGCATTCAAAACATTTTTATTTAATTTTCTGTCTTTAATTTCTTTCATTTAAATCAACATCTTTTCATTTCACTTGGATTATGATTTCATTTCATTGTAATCGTTATTCAATTCTTTATATTGTACTCTCATTTCCGTGTAACTTCATTTATTTTCCCTGTAATTGTAGTAGGAGTAGAATTTCATTTCATTGTATTGTAATAGATTAGATTTATTTTCTTTTGTTGTAATCGTACTCAAATAAAATATTTATTTTGTTTTAATTTTACGAACGGTTTTCCTACAGATAACTGCCTTATAACTTTCATTTTCTCTTATGTTCTATCTGAAATAACTTCCATCTAGCTATCCACTTCTCTTTTCAATTCCGGTACCTTCAATGATAGCTCATTTTTAGCTTTTTGAGCACTATCAAATGATGAAAGTACCCCTAGATGCTCACACTGAACGATTTCGAACGCCTCTTGTGTACTATCAAATGACGAAAATACCCCCAGATGCTCAAATTGCAGCTACTTCAAACGCCCAAATGCTAAGTTGATTGTAGCTAGATATGTAATGTTCCACAGAAGAAGATAACTTCCTTATAACTTCCATTGTCTCTTTTATAGAATTTTCAGCGGTCAATTCAAGGGAAACTTTCATCTTGTTCTATTGACGCAATGAGTTCATTGTTGGGACCCTAGTTTTTCAGATGTTTTAAGCTCAATTAGTGTATAGATTGAAATGTAAAACAAACTGAAAAAAAAAATATTATGATTCCCAAGTGAATTTTAAGCACGTCACCTTTGAGAGTTTCTGCAAGGCGTATACAAATATCAGGACGAATCTGTTTATTCGTAGGTAATGATTGTGATTTCGAGTCATCACCCTCCATTAGTAGAGACCAACTCCTATACAATACTTGATTATCATAGCATTTAGTCACACACATGACAAACACTAACCCGATACATGAGAAACACTATGAGTTTCAAACATACAAAAGAAGAAGTCCCAAACACCTGGAGCGTCAAATACTGGATCCAACAAATTCGATAGAGACGAAATTTATTAAGAATAAAGCAACAAAAAGTACAACGCCGTAAACATTCTATTTATTGCAGAATAAATTACATCTTCTAACTCTATATCCTAATAAATTAATACTCGATAATCTCTAACAAAATAGGATTTACTCTATCATGAACTAGATCAATTCAATCAAGTGCGCAGGAGATCAATACTAACCCTAATCGCAAGGATACACAAAAGAACGTAAGTAACGCTACCATCAATTTAGATCTAAACAAGTGCGTCTGAGACCCGGACTAGATCAATTTAATTAAGTGCACCAGAGATTAGTATAAACCTAGTTCACAATGATAAAGAAAAGAACAAAACACTAACCATCAATTTAGGTCTAAACAACATAACACGTAAACCAATCTTGGTTAATCATCAAAGAAACTACAATTAAAGAAAGATTTGAGTATTTGACTAACCTTTTACGGAAACCAAGTCTGATTGCAAGAATTGATTAATTAATAGCCCCAACAATCACCGATTGCTGAGAGTGACCGAAGCTTTTTATGTATCTTTTACAGAATTTATGAATGAGAGACTCAGAACACCGAAAATAAAATCCAGAAGGGACGGACATTGGTTACCCGCCTTTTTTCCTTTTGATTTTTGATGTGCTGTGATGTATATAAAATTTCGCATTATTTTGTGACATCTTTTCAGCACTTAAGCTTTTAAATTTATAAAACCTGATTTACTGACAACTACTATTTCACCACATCACGTGCAAGTGCACCCATCGTGGAACAGTATAGTAGTAGTAAGTTGAATCGGGGTCGATCAATGACACAAAGGAAAATGAGGGCTCTTGATACTTCACCCTTACTGACGTCTAACCTGTGACAATCCGACTTTTCAGGTCATTTTCTGGCATTAACTGAACGTAAAACGTATTAAATGTTGTGTGAACATTATGTGCTTAAATGTGCTGACTTGTTGACTTTAGCAAATTAGGTTTTTGTGTAATCATCACTATACGAGCATGCACTTATGTCTAGACGTTTGATATTCTTGATTTTATGTAAATCATAAATTATGATTTCATGTGACGTTATGTCATTTTATGTAATAATTAAACCTTTACTTTTGTGTGATATATTTATATGTATATCCTTTTAAGTAATACATACTGAAGATCAATGTAGGGAGGAATTCATCGTTTTGTTTAGATAGCTTGTTTAGATTAGCTTATCTTGTATTTTGTCTATTTCGGTAGCTAGCGACACTACCGAGCGAAACTGAGTTTCGCTCGGTGTCTAGATAGGTCGGCTCAGTGACAGTTTCGCCTGGCCAGCGAAACTGCCAGCGAAACTGTTCACTGGTTAGTATATATTATTGCCTTGGAGCACAATCTTGTAACTTTTGCAAACCTTTGAACCCTAATACAAGAAATCTGCGTTTTGGTAAGTTTGGTGACGGCTAGGAGCTTTTCATAACATTATTGTAGCTTGTTATCATTTCTTATCATCATCTTGGTTCAAGTTGTGATTGTTCATTACTAGAAATCCATTCTAGCTATTGGAAATCATCTTTGTTGTTATTTCTTTGGATTTCTTCTCAAAACATCATCATTAGCACTGTAATAGATCAGTGAGGACCAACACATACACATATGTATATATGATCTCAATCATATTTATGATTTTATGTAACCTAATGATTTAATTACAAGCTATTATTCATGGCTTTATGTGACTTAAATATATATAAGTTATATGTTTAAAGTCTATGATTTTATGAGAATTTAAATGGATAATTAGTGATTGTTATCCTATAATTTATGTTTCTTATTAACGTTATACGATTTATGTATTTTGACGTTCTTCGTATATTCGTCGTTAGGAATATTTTCTGTTAACCTCCGTTAGATGACGTTTGTGCTCACAAACCTTGGAGGACCGGGTTCGTCATTTCGTAAACTTTCTTTGAGCTATATAAAGTCCCAGGGTGTCAACTTGTAATTTCCCAATTCTATAAGCCTATATAGTATTACCTGGAGGGACTGTTTTTGCCAATAGGCAAAAGTCTAACTAAACCCATCATGAAACCGTCGAACCCCCATGCTCCCAAGATTGAATTCAGAAATTAATCTCTGATCGGTTACGTTTTAAGGACTGATCATTTGGCCCAGCTTTAATTATCAGATTCATTAGGCAACTTCACAATTACAGTCTCCCGCTACCTCTCTCGCTCTCTCGTTCTCTGTTTTACCGGCGAAACTAGACTCACCGCAAAACACCACCAAACCACCACTGCCTAGCCATTGTTTACCCTCATTCGATACATCCCTGTGATCGCGAGTCCCTCACGAGCAACCAGAAGCAATCAGATTTGGATTTGTGACGACGCTCGGTGTTCGCGTTCAAGCTTTCGGGTTCGTTTCGGCATCAAAAACTCGTTTTCTCTCATCTCCGACTCGAGGTAATGAATCCTTAATGTTAGTCGCACCTATTTGTGTGTTTTATTTGAGTTTCGTGACTTTCCGGTGACCGGAGTTAGGGTTCCGATCACCGGAATTCTTGAATGTAGAAGATGACGATGGGCAGGTACGGGTTATAAGTTTTGGGGTCCGGATAGATTACCAGACGCCAATCTGGCCCATTGGTTCGGTTACTAGACATGTACACAAGGGACGCGGGTTCGAGTCCCGGTCACAACATTTTTAACTCTTTATTTTCCTTTGAATTGATTCTGGTCGCTACCTATGCATAAAATCATTTTAATCCGGATCTGAAAACCAACAGGCACATTGGCCGAGTGGCTGGGTTGTTGCGCTGAGACTGGGAGATCGCGGGTTCGACCCCTGCGACCTTCATATTTCTTGTTTTGTTTTTATTTTGTGATTCAAGGCATTTATCCAACCAAAACTCATATAAAATGGATTACCACGAATGTTTAAACCCGTAAACCGTATCTCCGACTACTAAATCCGTAAAGTTGACGTTTCAAACAAAAATATAGTTTCAATAAATTTGTATAAATATTAACTCAAGCATCATCTTTTTATAAAAGGTAAAATAAATAATATATATATATATATATATATATATATATATATATATATATAGGGTAAGGATCACGTGAAAACAACTTTTATTGCGAAAACACGAAAACAAATATTAAAACCTCTATAACTTTTTCATACGTTAATATTTTTAAAAAAAATTGCACCAAAATCCTTAAAATTATGTTATCTTTAGTTTTGGAAAAAAATTTAAAAAAAATCAAGTTTTTTAAAAAATTATTATTGCACAGGTGCAATAATTTTTATTTATTTATTATTATTGCACATATGCAATAATATTAAAACATTTAGAACTTTTTCATATGTTAAAATTTTTTATAAAAAATTGCACTATAAATCTTATAATTCTGTTATCTTTACTTTTGGAGAAAATTAAAAAAAATTCCAAAGTTTTCTAAATTTTTTATTATTGCACATGTGCAATAAAAAATTATTATTGCACATGTGCAATAATATTAAAACCTTTATAACTTTTTCATACGTTAATTTTTTTTGATAAAAAAATTGTACCATAGATCTTAAAATTCTGTTATATTTAATTCTTGAGAAAATTAAAAAAAAAAATTAATGTTTTTTTGTTAATATTGCACATGTGTAATATGATTAATACGTATTATTGTACATGTGCAATAATAAAAAAAATCATGAAATTTTATATGTTTAATTTTTTTCCCCAGAATTAAAGGTGACATAATTTTAAGACTTTTGGTGCAAATTTTTTAAAAAATTATTAACGTATGAGGAAGTTATA
The DNA here is from genome assembly GCA_039602395.1 of Deinandra increscens subsp. villosa. Taxonomy (NCBI): domain Eukaryota; kingdom Viridiplantae; phylum Streptophyta; class Magnoliopsida; order Asterales; family Asteraceae; genus Deinandra; species Deinandra increscens. The sequence goes on along the minus strand of JBCNJP010000006.1, from coordinate 13,246,984 downwards.
GAGGTTTTAATATTTGTTTTCGTGTTTTCGCAATAACATCTTGTTTTTATTTGATCATTCCCCTATATATATATATCTATTACTATATATAATACATATTGTCCTAAAGGGCATTTTCGTCATGAAAAATGCTTAATCCTTAAGACGCGTACAAAAACTTTAGCATAATGTACAATCTTTAAAGCCTACCAATTCAACCCACATTCACCGTATACAAGCATAATAGGGCAGGGCAATATGGTCTTCAAGTTCTTCAGCATCGGACAACCAACCACACTTCCATCTACTCTCGAACGATGCGATCTCCAGTATTTACTCTCCTTGCACGCTTCCATCGGACAACCAACCACCAGGGCGCCGCCTTCGTAAACCACGCTTTCCTCCCTTCAATTGGCCACTGCTGGTGTACCTCATCATCTTCGTTGATTAAGCATGATTACTGATTGAAAGGCCAAGATTGAGAATCGTTACGGATTCAGATCGGCTATAAATTCAGAAGCAATCCTCCATTTTGAATTACAGATTCTGCTGGAGAGTGTTTATCATCTTCTCATCTATTTGCATCGGCGAGTCACAACTCTCCCTCTAATCACGGCTTCTCAAATCGAAACCCTAATTCACAGCTCTCTCCCAAGTTGCGGTCTTCTACTATGATCTATCCACCTGCATATATACTAAGTTAGTATTTGAATGATACAATTTACGTTAAGGTTAATGAATTGATACTTGCCTTTATGTACTTGATTTGGTAATCTGCTACTTTTAGTTCTGATTTATCCACTTATACTAAGTCTGTATGTGAAAGGTAATTTTATATACATGAAGACACATTTTGAATGCCTTTTTTTTAACGACAAGATGAAAAGTTCTATTAAAGGACTACTGTGTTGTGGTGCTTCGTTTAGATTATAAGATTTATAAAGATGTTGTTTAGAATTTGTTTGGTTGTCTATCTTATATGTGGTATGGATTTTGCAATGGTATCCATAAATCTTTTATCTAACTTGAATGTGTCATTCAAAGGTAAAGGAGTTGATCCTTTAATATTGTTTTTACAATGTATATATCTTTAATAACTTGCTTTTTAGTTTCATATTTGAAGGTATATTTATAATCTGAACACATTTAATGTTTTCTCTATAATGTATATATTTTTAATAACTTGCTCTTTTTGCTTCATATTCGCAGGTGTATTTAGATTCTGAACACGTAATACTTGAGCCTTGAGAAATGGTTTACTTTCGTTTGAGTTGCAATCGGTGTCTTTAGCTTTGCAATGTGTTTGTTCTATTGGTGTTATTGCTTGGGTGCATGTTGATTTGATCTTTAGTTTTATCTTCATATTTTGATTTCTTTTTTTTTGTTCTCTACAGCAGTCCTCATTTGGTTAAGGGCTAGGTATGTGAAATTGGTTTATAACTTTATGTATTTTTATAAAGTTGTCGATAACTAGATTTTCAAATCATTTGGGAGTTTAAATAGTATGAGTATTGTTTACTAACAGTTGTTTTTTAGATTTATGTTTAGTTTTTTTTTTACTTTTTTGTAACTTGATTATAGTAGCTAAAATGAGTGGATAGTGTAATAGTAGGTTTATAGTAGACATATATGGATATAATTTTTCTAAACTCTGATGGGTTTTGTTGGTTTAGTTTATTTTAAAATTTTATGGTGGATTAAGTAAACATGGTTTTGGTGTTTGGTAAACTTGATATTTTGTTCGTGAAATCTCCTAGAATTTCAAGGTGATTACATATGATTTTTCTATATCTAAAATTATATTAACAACTGATGATTGACAACTAATTTTGAACTTATTTGGTTGTAGACTGATCTGAGGTTGCAGAGCCAGCTGTGCTAGCTCGATCTTTAAGAAGCGGTTGAGGCTTATCTTGTTGGTCTGTTTAAAGATACCAACCTGTGTGCCAAGAGGGTCACAATCATGCCCAAGGAAATCAGGTTTGAACTTGCTTAGATGAAGGTTTGTCCTGTCTTGGAACTTCTCTATGAGGATATGCACTTCTTCTCATACTCAGGTTTAATTTGAATGGGTTTAAGAACCACATATTGAGAGAGTGATCGAACAAATTGCTTCAAATGGGTTTAAATAATTTATACAAGTGAACAATATGGCATGTTTGACTTTGTCTTTCGTTTCTTGATGTACATCAAGAACCACAAGTAGAACTTTGACATGTTTGATCTGTTTCATTCAAAGCAAATATTTTTAGTGTATGAATTTTGACCCCTTACCAATACATTTGACCCGTTAATGATATATGTTTTCCACAGCTTTGAGTTTTGTCTTAGAGTCTTCCTTGGGATGGATGGGAACTTGGCACTGATATCTCACATAAGGAACGTTAATGGGAAGCCTTTTAGTTTCTTTTTTGTTTATCACTTGTTTCTCTCTATTTCTTCTATCATAGTATTACATGTTTCATTTTCCTATTTTTTTTTAATTTGATGACATGTCAATAATCTTTTTACTGAAATAAATTTTATGATTCACAGAGAAGTGAGGGTTGAAGGGCTAGAAACAAGACAGATACAACCTCCGTAATTCTTTAAACACCAGCACCATTACCAAAAGCCAGCCCCCATGGAATTTCCTCCTAAACAAAATGAGAACTATTTCCATATCCAGGTAAAAAAGAAATTCCCAGCCAATTTAAACAAATGACTGGTCAATTTGATAAGCCCAAGATCAACCTGTTGTCATCTTTGGAATTTTGTTGTAACAATAATAATCTAATTTATTTTTTGAAGTTTGTGATTTTACCCAACTGACCCGTTTAGATTTTCTTTAAGAAATATTTTGGTATGTATTTATCCGTGTAGACATCAATATTAAGTGCATTTTTGCTTAATATTTGCAGTTGATGTCAAATTTACTCTACTACGATGGCATGTGTGGATTATTGAAAGAGTATTTGAATTAGTGATACTTTAGCAAGGTACATTCCTACTTCTTTCATAAGTTTTTTTAAATGTCATGGATTGTATATAGTGAAATGCCCTTAAACTAAATCAGACAATCTCTTCTCTCTAACCTTCTCAGCCTTTGACTTGTTGGTGTATTTTTTTGTATTCTGATTATAGGTTTCCTGGATTCTCTATGCACTGGAGTTGTTGTGGTTGCTGTGAGTTTTCACTCTCTGTGGCAACTAGCACTTACTTATGGGTTGAAACTGCTACATCCACCCAGGTGACAAATTCAACCCATTTACGTATGAATAGGTCAGCTTATATTTTGTTTTTAAAAATCATTTGTTACTAGGAATATTATTGAAGATCTAAATTACATGTGACCACCAGGTGAGGTGATGATAGACGACCACAATGTCAATGATCTTGATATAAAGTTTTTAAGGAAAAATATAGGAGTAGTTTCACAGGAACCAACACTCTTTTCTGGCACAATCAAGGATAACATGAAAGTAGGAGGAAACAAAGATACAGATGATGAACATCATCAATTTTGGCAAATGCACACACTTTCATATCCCAACTCCGAAATCAGTACCAAACAGATGTAAGTTTTATAAACTTATTAGTTACCATTATAGAAATGGGTGTTTTATAATTTGAATTTTGAACATTAAGGTAGGACAAAGGGGAGTTCAGTTATCAGGGGGACAAAAGCAGAGAATTACTATTGCAAGAGCCATATTAAAAGACCCTCTGATTTTGTTACTTGACGAGGCAACAAGTGCGCTTGATTCGGAATCTGAAAAAATGGTTCAAGATGCACTTGAGACTGCAATGAAAGGAAGAACAGTTATTTTAAATGCACACAGGATGTCAACTATTGTTAATGCAGACATGATTGTTGTTGTACAAAACGGACGAGTCACAGAGACAGGAACTCACACTAATTTTCTTAAAACAAGCGAGTTTTATACAAATTTGTTTGGCATGCAGAATATCAGTACAACGGATGCTGAACCGAGGTTGGTATTAGCTGCTGTGCATTTTATGTTTTTTAGCTCAAACTTTTATCCAACCCATTTGACCCGTTAAAGATAAAACATTATCCAAACCAGTCAATTCACATATATAAGGGTAAATATGCTGCTTGTAATCTAAAGTAAATAGATAAGCAAATGTATTTATTTACTGATTTAATTAGATTATGTTGTTAAACAGGTCAGCAGATTTCAATAAAAGAAACAGAAAGATCAGACCCGATTAACAAGACAGAAATAACAGATGAACATATTTACGGATTTATTTTTTTCATGATATCAGGTAGTGATATTAAATGAGTAGCCCGGGTAAAAAGTTAAACTAGATTTGGGCTTAAATACATAAAAAATCAAGAGTTCAGGTCAAAATGATTTGGCTTAATTTTTTCATGACATCCTCACTTTACTATACAACCTTTTAATCATGCTCAATAGTACCTACTTGTAATTTTAGTTATGTAGTAATAAAGTTAGTGTCTTTGTTTTCTATACAAATATAAACAAGTTGTTAGTTTATTTTTCCTCATGTTAAGTTGTATGTTCTAACTTATGTGTAAGTGAATTATGCTCTAACTCACGAATCTGCATGAATTTTACTTTTTTCTGAAAAGCCTTTGATGGACACCTACAAGAACAAAAAAATGAAATAAGGAAGAAAGCATGGCTCAATATGAATTCTTTTGTGTTTACACTGTTATATTAGAAGCACCTTATGATGTGTATAACATTAATATTTGGTATCCTCTTTCGTGTTTAAACTTGTATACAAGAGTATAATATATGGTGTAGCCTATAATATACATCGCAAAGTGAGGTTCCTTAAAGTTTTTGGCTTCTAATGTGTATGTCTTTTCTGCTCCTGTATAAAACGGTTAGACTTGAAATCAATACATGGTTTGTGAATTACCTTAAAATTGTTTGTTTACTGTTTTTGTTATTCTTCAACTTGATTTTTGGTCATTAAACTTCACTTACATTAGTCGATTCCTTTTTCAGTGACTGTCATGCATTCCTTCGTGTGGGGGTTCAGGGGTGCCCGGGTGGGGCTATGTGTTTTCTAAACCCAATTTATATGTTGTTGGGGGTGGCTGGAGGCCTGTTTTAAAGCAGTGGTACAAAGATGTTGCTGCTGTGAGGTGTGGTCGGTGGGGCTGCTGTTTGGCTTGATGGCTTGGTTCAATTGGTAGACTATAATGCTAATTGGTGGAAGTGGGCACAGGTCTGCAAAGGAGGAAGTTTGGTGGATCTCCTAAGGTCTTGATTGCTGCTGGGGAGGAATTGAGCCTGCCTCTTATTCAAGTGTGGGTTCCTTTCTCGAACATGGGTCGGCGTTTTAACGTTTGCATAATGCGGTGGTAATTGTTATTGTTGTATAAGATATAGACCTAAACTATGAAATGGTTATTCATGCTGGAAAATTTCGAAGTTTGGGTGGTTGCATATAAATCTCAAAACTTGTAGCTGGGGTGGTGAAAAGATACTTCAGCATCTTGGAATGGTGATTGGTGTATGGCATGGGAATGGTGCTGCAGCAGTTCCAAGGCAAAAGGAACTTGATTCAGTATGTATCTTTGGGGTAAGAGCATGTGTGCAACTTGGTTGGCATGTCAAGATTTGGTGAGGATCAAGTATTTATGTTGGGTTTAAAGAGTTTAAAGCAACAGTGTGTTCTTGGTGGTTCGTATTGTGGTGGTTTCAAGGCTGGCCAGGGTCGGTTTTAATGCGCAATGCGTCAATAAAGATTGTTGCCGATGTCAAACGTTGTGGTTCGATTTTGGGCTTTTTTGCTCTGGTGTAGTCCAGTATCCTATGTTATGTTGTGGTTGTATTTCCTTTTCTTTTTCAGACTTGTTGTACTTTTTAGCCAGTTTCCCGCTCGTCGTTTTGTTTTAATTTATTTCGTCGTTTAAAAAAAATCCCGACTCTGTTGCTGCTTTTTTGTTTAATTTAAAAACAACATTCATATCCGACTAATATTTTTGTTGTGGGAATAGTTAAAATTTATATACCTAAAAAGACAAAAGGAAGAGCAATTGATGACACCAAGTTATTATTTTGATCCATATGAATGGGTAGATTATGGTTATGTTTTGGAACCGTGGATTTATGACCCACCAAAAATTGTTTTTTTTTCTTTTGCAAACAACTTTGGTATCATCAATTGCTCAATCGGCTCCTATCAATTGTCTCAATCCAAGTTGTAGTACCAGGGAACTTTTACACCTTACCAATTAAGTTTTCACTTCTAAAAACTGGAACATTTTCTTAGACGACACACATGGCCCACTGTTTGATTGGTTCCAAAGTTGAACTTTTGATCTCTGATGTACACAAGCGGATTCTAATACATTTCATGCGCCGTTCTTTACATGGAAACCGATGATCTTTGATGTGTAAATTTTATGAAAATCCGAGTACCAACTCAACCTATGACTGCTACGGTTTTTAAAAAACGAGTACCAGGTTGTTAAGTGTCACTGCCACCGCACCACACATAGAGGAAATGGGTTTCGCAATGTAAACTGTCGATGCACCGTATCACGCTAACAGAATGAATACTGCAAATGTATATGGTCACGCCGTCATAATGCGCAAATAAAACAAAAGTGCCCTATGAATTGTGACCGCCGCAACGCGCGGGTAACCCCCTAGTATATATATATATATATATATATATATATATATATATATGTATGTATGTATCTTTCATAGATTAGTATCTACGCACCTAGTGGATTTATTAAAACAATTAGATACTTTCGCTGAACTTTTAAATCCTATTTTCGTAAACCCGTTAATAATGTCATAGCACGTTCGGTTTAAATATAAATATTATGTATATTTATTTTTGAAATCTCTGAACTTAGAAAATATATATTATTGATATAAATATTGTATTTCTCGCGTTATTTCGATAATCGCTCGGATTTGGCACACGTGCTATCCTCGACTTATTCCGGACTTCACGATCATTCATTTATGTCATTTATGTTAGATTTAATAGTTTAGAACACACACTTATACCCGTATGCTCGTTAGGTGATTGATTGCTTGCACAAGACTCGTTCTTGCTACTTAAATTAACTGTTTATCTGGAAACTTTGCTGAGCAACCTAAGGTAAGTTTCATGGCCCCATTTTACTTATTTTAATCCTGTTGGGTGAGATTAACATGCAAACACTTGAACTGTTAGATATATATCACCTGAATGATAGTGGCACACTTATACTATAGCCCTCACTTTATAGTTACTGTCAATGTGACATCAGCGGGAACTTATTTAGTAGATCTACTGGGTTTGACAGCCCCACCGGGTCAGTCGCTCTGGCATGATTTGATATCGAACGGGTGTTATAAACTTCTTAGACTTAACAAGGCACAATTGAACTTGTCGAGCTTCAGTAACTGGATAGCTAGTTGATCTAGTTACACGTGCACTGATTTCTTGAAAATAGTCTAGCTAACTATTGATATATTATCTGGATTTTACCGAACTGTTAAACTGATGAACTGATTAAACCTATGAACTCACCAACCTTTGTGTTGACACTTTAGCATGTTATTTCTCAGGTCGCTAAACTGGATTGTCTGCCACGAGCTAGGATGCACCACATAAGGATTATTATTGTCATGCATGCATCATAGACTTTGATTCTTTTCAAACTCATTAACCTTTGGTTTGCGCATGTTTTGGCGCTTGAACATTTATTACAATTTTCGTCGTTTACGCTTCCGCATTTAAAAACGCATTTACTTTGGTTTTACTTTTACATTGCATATAGACTGTTCGTATGGCTAATGTGTTCGATCCTGGTTTGTCACGACCAACTTTCAAGTGAAGATTTTAGTAAATATGTAAAAATAATAAAATACAATGTCTAAACTAAAAAAGGTGTATCTTGATCAACTCGATCGTAAATAATGTCATTTGGGTGACTTATCATTGGTAAAGTTGGTAACCCGTGTTTTATTCCCTTCCCTTAAGATTGTTTACTGGCAGAAGGTCAGTGTAACATCCCAAAACCTTCTTCGATTTAAAAATAAATTATTTAAAGAATCGTGGTTATTGGATGAAATAGATTTTAAGTGATGACCAATATAAATTAAATGATGTTTCCATTAGTTACTAAAGTATAAGTAATTAGTGGTAAATTCAAGAAAAGAAGAAATAAAAGAGGGTGTTATGTGTAAAATGAAAGTTATGGCTAAAGTTAACAAAAGATCTATTATAGAGGGGGACAGTATGTAAATACGCTATTAAAAGAAAAAAGTGGGAATTCTCCCTTGGAAAGAAACGCAGATCGTGATTTGGGGAGGGAGGAACAAGGGTTAGCTTAATCCTTGAGCTAAGGATCAATGCCTAGTGAAGCTTGATTGTGGGAGTAGAAATTTAGGAGGATTCTACCTTCGTCATGCGAATTCCTTCTTATCTTTCTGATTTCATTTTCAAGTAAGTTCCTCCCCTTAGTTGGAGTTAAGATGAACTCTTCTAAATGTCGAAATTGATGTGTGTAAGATGTTTCATTAGTGTTATAAGCGTGTATGAAACATGAAACTTGGATTGCATGCTTGTGATTCATGTAGGAGTTGAGATGTGGGTTTAACCCTTTTTATTTAAATTGAAAGTTAGGATGAATGCATAAGTAGATTGGTTTAATTGAACCCAAGTATGCTTGCATATGTGATAAAGATTGTTAAACTAGCATAGGTTATGAATTTGAAATGTTAGTATGTAAAGAGGGGTGGGCTAGTATGTTGATGACCAATGTGATTGATTAGGTGCTTTCATGCACACCAAGTGTTTGTGAAAATGCCTAAGTGAGTTGTTGAGTTAGAAAGTAGGTGGTTTTGATGAAATTGATAAGTGGGGTAATACTTGAGTATTATGGATGGTTATATTATTAATTCCCCATCTAAATGATCAAGTACATTTAGGTGAAAGTCGGGGGAGCTCGAGCCACTAAGGAATGCCAAATTTGAAGATATGAGGTAACACATAAGCAGTTAAGTTATTGCGTTTCAAAGTATGTCATAATGTGGTATGACTAGAAGTGAGATTATGAACTTAGTTGGCACTTTTTTTTAGTTGAGAATGTTGTGATTGATGCATAAGTGGAAATATGATGCTTGTAGTTAGATGATGGCTACACCATCGAAGAGGAATATATGAAAGTATGTGCTTACGAACATGTTAAGACCCGTTTGGGGTAAGATTGATAAATTAACGTATGCTTATATGAAACTATGTGTTTACAACTATGTTTAAGGCCCGTTGGGGTAAGAATAATAAATTCAAGTATGCTTCTATGAAATTATGTGTGTATGTGGAGTGTGTTTTATAACTCGTTTGGGTAAAGATGTGTGTATCACCAATGTGTGTTATGCAAAAGATGTAAAATGACCCGTTTGGGTAAGAAGAGTGTATTACCAATGTGTGTTATCCAAAATATGTCAAATGACCCGCTTGGTTAAGATGTGTGCATCACCAATGTGTGTTATGCAAAATAGGTTGTAAGTCCCGAAATCAGTCCTCACGCGATATCAAATATACTAACCAACGTGCGGAATCCGAAGGTTAGAGATGATTCAAGTATAATCAAAAGAAATAATTAAAGAATAATTGAAATCAAATAACAAACCGAAAGAGACTTAATCTTGCTTGAATAATCCAGTTTCAATACATAGATATGAAATTCTCCTCTAGAGAATTTCGTGAACACTCCTAGCCCCCTCTACGAAAATTAGCAACACCAGCCCCCTATTCTAGATAATAATAGGTTCAATTTATAGGGGATGATTAGCTTGTTTTCCAAGCTAATCTCCTAAACCCTAATTAACTCTATTTCCCGTATTTGACATTTCAGGCCCACTAAACTCCATCTAAACTCTTTCTAAATGAGCCCAAACATGTCTAAATTGGCCCAATGACCCAATATACCCGTAACCCAACTAATTTTCACCTATTCTATCACATAGGTCTTCAAAATAGTCCGCCAATGAACTATTTAATACAAAAGCCACAAATTATTCCCTTACAATCTTCCCCTTGGCTTGTGATATTAAATGTCTTCTACTTTCAATCTTCAGACTTGCAGTCTTCTCCTTGCCTTGAACATGGGTTGGTGAAGACCCTTCCTTCAGCAATCTTAAGTGGGCAGCAATGAGAGACTTTTGGGAGCATTCTCTCAATCAGCATCAGCTTGGACTTCTAGGGATGAACAAGTAATGAGGGGAGGATTCTCAAATACTTGCTTCTTTTTGAAAAATGTTGAGTCCTTTTTGAATCATTGGTAACTGTCTTGGCTTGCTGGTGTCTTCAGAGGATAAAGATTTTGAACACCCTTATCTTGGCATTCTTGAATTTCTTGATTTGAAAAGATGACTGCTCTGCAGCTTCCCCTAAACTTGTGAATGATGTCTTCTGAGTCTTTGGAAGCTTCACTCGAACCAACAAACTTCCCCTAAGCACAGGGTAAGTCCTTTTCTGGTTGGTTCTTCAACTATATCAGTAGCAGCATCAGTGCTTTGATCAACCGAATCCTTGACTTTCTTGTCCATGAGTTGTCTTTTTCACTTAACCTATCAAACACAACATGGAACAGACACTAACCAGACAATGATCACTAGTTATCGGGTTAGCATTATTTAACAAAAAACCCTAACATAGGTTACGGGTTTCCTATAAGCATTTCCCCTGAACTCGAGGACTCTTCACATTATCTCCCCCCTGAGATTCTGGAGGGGTGATACCTTCTTGCATAAAACCCCTAAAAACTTATTAAAACCTTTAAATTAACCTGGCCATGGTTGAAAAATAAACAATAAAAACTTAAGATAACACAAAAGAAAAATAAAAGTAAAAAAAAAAAACAAACATACCAAATTACTAAACGAGAAGGTTTCTATGGGATCAAACCGTATGAACCTGACCGAGGAACCCTTTTCATCTTTTGTTACTCGAACACGTCCAGGTGATTGTCAATATACTGATCCACTTTAAACTCTAACCCTTTTCTTTATCAGGCTGTTTGTCACTTTATTATTTTTAAGGTGCATTAATTATGAACAGCAAGTGGGTTTCAACAAATCCTAGGTACATGTTATTGCATACTATCAAGCACATAAATTCCCTACCACATATTTTCACAACCTGAACCAGAAGTTTGAAACCGAGCTTGAGACTTGGTTGAGAAGAGAAAGAATAGATCACATAGATTTTTGGGTATAATATACAAAGTTAACTAAATTTTTGAAACATTCTTAATAATGCTCTCATCAGTGACAAAGGCTGATGGATTTGGATACTTGAGGGTCTCTGTTCTTGTGCTCTTTGGCATCTTTTGGGTGTATACATGCATTTTTTTATAATTGCATATATTATTTAAGGTGATCTGTAAGCACGTATGCATGGACAACTCCAGGTCATTGCTCAAGCAAAGCAGAGGAGAGCCTTACATACACGCAAAGCATCCCCAGGTCATTGCTCACACAAAGCAGAGGAGACACCGACTTTTTGAGCTCAATTTCACACTCTTGGAGACAAGCGTATGTATCGGGAACTTGAACATGCAGTCAAATAGAAATGCAATTAACCTACGTGCTGTTTCCCAACAAACTGCCATACGTTATCTTTAAGTGTGTAACGCATACCTTTTCAGATCAAAGAGCTGAGCCTACCATCATATCACCACGGATCATGTCTTTCACATTCACCTTACGTGTGTCAGCCGTCTCCAAAACGGAAAGTTATTTCACTTCCCACCTTCTCAAGCAGACAAACAAAAGATTAAAAATTAAAAAGCACAATAATTTGAAAATGAGGAGTCAACTTTTTTCACATTTCTATTCTTCCCCTTGCTTTTTGATTTTGAAATGACCACATTTTTTTTTTGTTTTTTTTAATTTTTTTTGTTTTTTTTTTGTTTTTGTTTTTTTTACACACTCACACACTATAAGACAAAATTGGCCAAGCTAACCTTCAAAGTTTATCATTTGAGAACTTTTTTTTTCAGAAATGGGTTTTGTTTTATGCAGAACCATACCTCACAACAATTTAGTCAAGACACAAACAATTCAGACAGTGTTACCTTTTCTGCTGATCTTTTCAGATTTACCTCTCACAAGGAGAACATACTCCCCATAAAAATCTGCATGTCATGAGGTGAAGAGATGCCTCCTATCCTGTGCCTGGAACAATCACTTTCAAAACAAATAAGTTAATGGAAGTCTTCCTTGACTGTTCCTGCACACTGTGAGAGATTAGTTAGCCATTAAAACCCAGGCCATTGTGGTTCTGGGTATACCTAAAGAGTCGGTGAAAGAAATTTCTTTTAAAAACATTCCCTTGGTAACATCAGGGATTGGGGGTGTGGCTGCCTTTGATTTTGGTTTCCAAATTCCAAGTGATTTGAAAGTTCTTTTAGTCACCTTTGAAGTAGTGACTTCAGGTATTTCAACCTTCTTCATTTCGGGTTTCCTTTTCAAAACAATTTTAGTTACCTTTGGAGGAGTAACTTTAGGTTTGTCAACTTTGTGTTGTTTTGAAATTGGTTTCTTCACCTTTTTATGAAAATTTTCATAATTTGGAAAAACATATATTTTATTTGAAAATTTTCTCTGCTCTTTGGCAGCTCTCTAATGTTGATCAGAGGGTTTTGTCTTAGGAGAAACAGTCTTTATTGCCCTAGGTGGTTGCACCTTCATTGGCTTAGACTTAACTGATTCCTGAGATGACACACTTTGATTGTGCGGATAATATAGCTCATAGGGGCGATAAAGACAATTTCGGGCAATGTGACCAGGATTGCCACAATTAAAGCAAGTCTGCTTCTTGAGATAGAAGTCAGACGTGTAACCATTTGTCCTTAGTTGCTGAGGTGGAGCACCATTTCCTTGTGTCTGCATCTTTGACCCGTTTGCAGATCTTGGATTGAACGTGGACTGGTTCCTCGAAGCTTGAGATGAATCCATCTTTTCAGTTCTTGTGCTCCGTGTATTCTTTGATGTCAAGGCAGCATTTTTTACAACTGCAACTGCATGAGCCCACTGATGAGTTTGGAGACTTGATTGTCATCTTGGGCCTTTCAATCTTGATAGGAACAGAAGTTGGAGGCTTGATGGTGATCTTGGGCCTTATACTCTTAATGTCAGATGATAAACCGCCATCATGACCCAAGCCTTTAAACTTAGTGGTGAATGAGGGTCTCTCTTCTCCTTCAATCGGAATGAACATAGACCCTGTTGTCATGAAGATCTTACCATTTGGCCTTGTAGTCATCACCACTCGTTCCCGCTTTACCTCATCCACAACTTTCGAATAAGGAGTCTCGATCTTTGGATAAGGAACCAACTTTTCTTCATCAGCTCTCTTCACTTCACTGGAGCTTGAACCTGCACACTCAGTAGTGTTATGTGACTGAGTTGCTTCAGTGGCTGTCTTTTCATCTTTATGCACTGGTTGAGGCCCATATACCATGGTTGCTTCATTTTGGGACTCTTTCAACAATTCATCTGCAGTTTGGGGCAGTTTGATGTATTGATGTTGTAATGGGGGAGGAAAATTTCCATCCCCGAGGCCAGAAGTTTCTTTTACCTGCTCGAGTCTCTCTTTAGATTTAAATAAAGCATGATGAGAGTCCATCATTTTCTTTTGTATAACTTGATGTCTTTCAAAGGCAGATTGAGAGGTCTCAAGTTTGGTTCTCAGTTCCTCAACCTCTTTGGTTAACTCTTCAACTTTAGAGTTAGCAATCCTAAGATAAGTACTTTTATTACTAACATCACATTGAAGATTTTTAATGTCTAACTTAGTAGCTTCCAGTTTCATTCTGAATTTTTTAGTCTTAGCTTTGTACTCCTGAAGGTCTCTATCAGATAATTCACGATTTAGGGTTTCATTAATGAATTTCCGTTCCCATTCCTTAGCCTCACACTTGGGATTATAACATATCTCATTGTTGTTGGTAGATGCAGTGTTACCTGGTAGAATGTGTGCCATGATCTTCTTTGATTGAATGGATCGGAAAGACTCGATCGGAATGAAAAGGTGTCGAAAAGTGGACTTTTTGATCGAAAAGTGGACTTTTTGATCGGGCAGGGTTTTGGCTCGATCGAAAAGCCTATGACTAGTCGAAAAGTATACTTTTCGATCAGAGTGAACAGGGACTAGCGACAGTATCTGATCGAAAAGCTGGTCGGCTGATCGAAAAGCTGGTTGGCTGATCGAAAAGCTGGTCGAAAAGGTGGTTGGCTGATCGAAAAGCTGGTTGGCTGATCGAAAAGTCTCAAGGGGACTTTTCGATTGGAAGAACAAGCAACAAAGACTGATCGAAAAGTCACAGGGGGGACTTTCTCAATCAATTATGTGCGTCTGGATGTGCTTTTCGATCAAAGGGTCGATCGAAAAGCCTTGAATTGGGCCGAACAGTCAAACACACGATCGAAAAGTCTTCTGTTTTGAATCGAACCTGCAAGAAACTTCCGAATAGTGCTAAAAACTAACAAAACACCACAAAAAACGCAAATCGTTAGTCACCAAAAACTTGAATCTGAGATCGCGAAAGCCTCGAAACTTGCGTTTCTTGGCTCTGATACCAATTGTAAGTCCCGAAATCGGTCCTCACGCGATATCAAATCTACTAACCAACATGCGGAATCCGAAGGTTAGAGATGATTCAAGTATAATCAAAAGAAATAATTAAAGAACAATTGAAATCAAATAACAAACCGAAAGAGAATTAATCTTGCTTGAATAATCCAGTTTCAATACACAGATACGAAATTCTCCTCTAGAGAATTTCGTGAACACTCCTAGCCCCCTCTACGGAAATTAGCAACACCAGCCCCTTATTTTGTTGATACATGGTCTTGATCGTCATGTGAAGTATCGAATACAAGACGAAACATGCAATGTAGCCGTGGTCCAAACTCCCAGCGAACCTGGAGTTGGGACAAGTCCGAACATGTGGCCGAACCTCAAGTTCGGCCGGCCGTGATATAGCTAGTATAAATATGTTGTCTTGTATAGATTTGAAAAGCTTTTCCGTGTCATATTCTCTTAGTGTACTATGTGGTTCTCTGTGGTCAATACAAAGCATATTTGTATTTAGTCTCTGTGTTTTACTCGTTTACATTGATTTCATTACGACTAAGTAGAAGATCTACACGATCAAGCAACCACAAGTGGTATCAGAGCATTTGGTTTGCTCTACTAATCGGAAATCATTGTTTTTCGGAGTTTTAAGTTCAAATTCACGTTTTTGAGAAAATGAGTATCATTTTTGGATCCGTTTGATTGTTTCCAGTGTGCTTTTCATAAAAAATTCATTTCTAGATTGTTCATTTCGAGTTTACTCGGATTTCTGTCGAAAAATTCATAGAAAAACACTGAAAATCAAGAAAATGGTGTCGAGTGAGGTCGAGCTCGTCTGAGGTTCGGACACGTTCGGTGTAACCGCTCCGAACTTGAGGATCGGACGGCGTTCGATCGTTTTATCGGTTCGGTGAGGGTTCGGTGAGAGATCGGTCCACATTCGGACAGAGTTCGGTGATTGTTCGGCGCTCGTTCGGTCTAGGTGTTGTTTAAGTGTCCGAAGGTTAGGTTCGGACGAAGTTTGGCGTGTTTGAATCTTGGACTAGGTTCGGAGTACGTTCGGAGGAAGTTCGGTGAGAGTTCAGAGGTAGTTCGGAGTGAACAGTAACCAGTTTTTTTCAAAATATCTGATTTTCAAGCGTTCGCGGCTATTCAAAATTCGGTTCAAGCTACGATGCAATCGATGACGAATTATGATAACGAAATCGGAACAAGTCAGAAAGTTCCTAAATTGCTCAAAGTGGAAGATTATCATAGTTGGCTTACACGGTTTGAAGCGTATGTCTCGGCAAATGATATTGATATGTGGTTATCATATTCTGATCAATATGTATATCCTAAGGGTGAAGATGGGGAACCAGTTCTTCAAAGGAAGCTTTCCGGTGAACAAAAGAAAGTGTATCAAGCTGAGAAGAAAGCATATGGTACTTTAACGATGGCATTGCCGACAAAATTATTACATCAATTTTCAAGTAACTACACGGCAAAGAGTTTGTGGGATGCTTTAGAAAAGAGATGTGAAGGTAATGACCAATACAAGAAAAGTCGCCAAATGGTGCTGAAAAAGGAATTTGATAGTTTCAAACATTATTACAATGAATCGATTCCAAATTTGATTGCACGATTTGCTCATTTAATGAGTGAAATGAAATTGGTGAATCTTACAAAAGATGAAGCTGATAAGAAAGACAAGATCATGGAAGCCCTACTAGAGAAATGGGAGAATTATGTGATGATGGTTTCTCATGATAAGGATTATTCAAAAATGTCATTTAATGATCTGATTCAACGAATCCAAGCAAGGAATATGGAGTTAATGGTGAACAAGTCATTTCCTGAACAAGTTCAAAATCCTGCAGTGTATTATTGTAATAATGATTCCACTTTGAATGCTGGGAAATCGAATATTCTTAGTTCTGCACCTCCTACAACATTTATTGCAGGTAAATCAGAAATTCCAAGTTATTCTTATGTTGGTTGTACTGTTTCAAGTCCTGGTTCTTTAACTCAAAGTGCATTGTCTGTTCAAACTATCGATGATTATAATGCTTTAATGTCTGCATTAGTATCTTCATATTTTGGTGTTATCACTGGTCCTGTGAATAATGTTGAATTAGCAAATGAAGATTATGATCAGATTGATTATGATCATTTAGAGGAAATGGATCTAAATTGGCAGTATGCTATGTTGGTTCGAAGGACAAAGAAATTTTTCAATAGAACTGGTAAGAAGAGACTGAATCAGGAAGGGAAGATTGGTTTGGACAAGTCAAAGGTGAAATGTTATAAGTGTTTAGTTTATGGTCATTTTGCACGAGAATGTCCAAGTTCTGCAGAAAGTAAATTGAAGACTGGTCAACATGCACATTAATTTTTCATCCATCAAATGAAGCTGAAAAGGTTGAGAAGAAATCTATTACTTTTGCTCATGATTGGACCAATACATTTTTGCATTCAAATGAATTTGCATGGAATTCAGATTCAGAAGTTACAAAAAATCATATTCCAATTGCTGTTGCTTTAACTGCTCGTCATGCTGATGATGACAGTTTTCTAACTGATTCTGATTCGTATTCGAGTGTATCTTTGGTTCAAGATGATTTGCCTAAAGTTTCTGATAGTTCAAAAGTTGACACTTTTGAATGTCTTAAATGTAAAATATAACTTCAGGAGGTTGCGAGTTTTGAACAAAGATGTCAAATGTCAACTGAAGAGATTGTAGTGCTCAAGAAAGAGTTAGAAGATTTTCAAAAGAAGTATTATGAGTTGGTTCATGTTCATGAAGATATTTTGAAGGAAACGTCTCAATTGGCTGAAGAATGTGAAAAAGCTAAAGCTGAAGCTTTAGATGCAGCTCAAGATTTTGAGAATTTATTTGAGAAAAGTTATCCAGTTCAGCAAAAGTATGAGGAAGCTATTGCTCTTATTGCTAAGACTGCTGTTACTGTTGAGAAATTACAAAACAAGATTTCTATGCTTCAAGATGAGAATGTTCTTTATAGAGACAAAAATGAAGTCTTAACTAAGGATGTTGAAATTTATAAGCAGAAGAGAGAGAATGTTCTTGAAGAATTATATGCCGAATGTGAAATTCGAAAGTTACAAACTTATGAATATGATGATCTAAATAAAAAATTCATCAAGTCATAGAAAGAGGTGTTTGAGGCTCATCAAAAGATCAATGATTTGAAATTAGAAATTTTAGAGCTAAAAAGACAAGTGAAGAATTGCAATTTGTCTCCGACATTGCTAAATTCTTATACAAACAGGATCAGAGTTCAGAAAGTTCTCAGAAGGAGGATGTACACTCGGTTCCTCAACCAGTGGATTTGATTGAAGTTACTTCTGCTCAAATTGATCCAAAAGCTGAATTAAATGATTATTCGAAATTTGCTACTCCACCTAAGAAGATCAAGTCTAAATCTAAGAAGAAGGAGAAGCCTTTGGGTGTCGCTCCAAAATTTGTTTCCAAATCTGTCATGTTAGAGAATGAAAAAGTGTTTGATAAGGTTGTGTGAAGTTCTTCATCTGCAACCGAAGAAGAATAAAGGTTAATTGAGAAGAACAAGCTGAAAGATATCAAAGCTAAATTCACTAGTGACGCTAAGTCACGAGAAGCTTCAAGTTCTTCTTCCAATTCTTTAAAGAATCAAGGATCTAAACACAAAGGTTTGGGTTACAAAGTGAAGGAAGAACCTGTTCAAGCTAAGAAACCAGTGAAGGCTGAGAAGGTTTCTAAAGCAAAGGTTGCAAAGAAATCACCATCTCAGAAAGAATTTTCTTATTCTTCTGAAAGATCGTCATCTTCAAGGAGTCCATCTCCTAAGTATGATTCTTCTGATGGTTTCTTTGATAATTTTAGTTCGGAACATTCATCTGGGTTTTCAAAATCAAAACAATTTTCAAACAATTTTAGAGAAAGACTTTGTTATGTATGTCGTCAACCGGGACATCTAGCTGCTGATTGTCCGACGACTGCATATATCCACAAAACCGCCAAATATGTGGATAACAAAGGTCAAATTTTTGATGAGCCATGGTCTCCAAAGAATAAATCAACTTGTAAATCGTCTTGGTCTAGATCAAGTACGTCGGTTGAATCTGATTCAGGTTCTGATCAAAAATTAAAACTTTTACAAATTTGGAAACCGAAAGTTGTTTTCACGGTCAACAAGGACTATGTGGAAGACACCGGGTGACCTTATGTTGTTGAATCGGGTCGATCCCACAGCAACTAATGTTTTATTAGGTGTCAAGCAGGTATTTCAGAAGACCTTTCGGTGATTGAAAAATTGCTGATTGTGAAATATCTATGCTAATTTACTCTGAATTTCAAAATCAATTTTTGTTTTCAAAATGCTAAACTGAGAGTATTTGTGTAGGTTGATCATTTTTTTCTTGGTTTTTCATTCCGTCTCATTCTGAGGGGGAGTTTGTTTTTGCAAAAATACAAAAATAGTGTGTTGTTTTTCAAATCGTAAAAATGAAAATCTATAAATAGAGTTGTCATTTTTAGGGGGAGAATTTTGGAAACGACAAAAACATTGAAAAATGCAAAAAGCCAAAAACATTGAAAAATGAGAAATTATATCCGACATGTGTGGGAAATGATGGTGCATTGGCTGACAGTGTCTGTCTCATGGATAAAGTAGATGAAACAGCCATAAGACCATTTGATCGATGTGCAAGGTAGGCTCGGCAAATCAGAAAGTATACAAATGTGATATACACTAAATCTGATGTTTGACCTAGTGGACAACATCTTGATGCATATCTCATAATATATCAAGAAAAAGATATGTGAAAAATAAACTGAGAAGTCACTGTGTATACATGTGTTCATTTTGCAAAGATTTAAACTTATTTGATTTTCTTTATTTTGTCAAACGATTGGACTTTCTCTGCGTATCGAAAGATCGACCTGATCGTTGTTTGTTTGACGTTCTGCTTTATTTTCTTTGGTGTTTCGTATAACTCATCGGACTTTCTCTGCGTGTACGAAAGTACCGACCTGATTGTTGTTGAGTTATACAACTTCAACTTGTTTTATTTTCTTATTTTGTTAAATCCGAGGCCTTATCTGCGTATCGAAAGATCGACCTTAAGGTAGACGATTTAACGTTCTTATTTCTTTTTGCATGGAACACAGTTGACTATATCATGGTTACAATCATTATGTGATTATAATCACAAATGAAATCACAAAATGTAATAAGCAAAAACATATCTGAGTATGTCTGATAGTGTGGGGTACAGTGATCAAAGCAAATTTAATCAATACCTTAACATATCCAGATGTTATGAGTATGATTGTGCCAGAGTTTAAAGTTGGACAAATTATATCTACAATCGGCATGGTTCATGTGCTTCAATAATCAAAATTTAAGTGTAGTTCAGCATGTTATGTCCAATATGATCCCAAGTTGTGATTTTTCTCACAAAAGACAAAAATAGTGTCTGATTCTGTAATGCTTTTATTTTTCTTATCAGAAAATACCAAAAAGATTTTAAGTGTGTTTTGATATAGAATTTCTAAAAGCCAAAAAAATTTTGTTTCTTGTTTGTTTTCGATTGATCAACACGAAATACAAAATATCTTCGGAGTCTCTAAGAGACGTTTTACGCCAAGATTATTTATGTTGGCAGGTTTCTATGTGGAAAGAGAACATCATAACTTCTAGTCATCTAAAGATTGTTGATAAAGAGATTACACACGATGCAATATCAAGTTTTCAAGATTGAACTCATCGTCAAGATCGAGGAAGAGTTTGATTGAAGATACAAGATACAAGTTTTTATAGAGGGGATGATACTACACATGCCGAGGGGGAGTTTGTTGATACATGGTCTTGATCGTCATGTGAAGTATCGAATACAAGACGAAACATGCAATGTAGCTGTGGTCCGAACTCCCAGCGAACCTGGAGTTCGGACAGGTCCGAACATGTGGCCGAACCTCAGGTTCGGCCAATCGTGATATAGCTAGTATAAATACATTGTCTTGTATAGATTTGAAAAGCTTTTCCGTGTCATATTCTCTGAGTGTACTCTGTGGTTCTCTGTGGTCAATACAAAGCATATTTGTATTTACTCTTTGTGTTTTACTCGTTTACATTGATTTCATTACGACTAAGTAGAAGATCCACACGATCAAGCAACCACAATTTATAGGAGATGATTAGTTTGTTTTCCAAGCTAATCTCCCAAACCCTAATTAACTCTAATTCCCATATTTGACATTTTAGGCCCACTAAACTCCATCTAAACTCTTTCTAAATGAGCCCAAACATGTCTAAATTGGCCCAATGACCCAATATACCCATAACCCAACTAATTTTCACATATTCTATCACATAGGTCTTCAAAATGGTCCGCCAATGAACTATTTAATACACAAGCCACAAATTATTCCCTTACATAGGTAAAATGACCCGTTTGGGTTAGATGTGCGTATCACCAATATGTGTTATGCAAAGGAGGTCAAATGACCCGTTTGGGTAAGATGTGCGTATCACCAATGTGTGTTATGCAATAGAGGTAAAATGACCCGGTTGGGTAAGATGTGTGTATCACTAATGCATGTTATGCAAAAGATGTAAAATGACCCGTTTGGGTAAAGATGTGTGTAGCACCAAGGTGTGTTATACAAGTGTGTAAAATGACACGTTTAGTAAGGTTGATAAATTTAAGCATGTGGATGTAAAGTGTGTTTATAAACCCGTTTGAGGTAAGATGGGTGAACCAAGGCGTGTTTATGTAAAGCATGTTTTATGAGCCACTTAGGTTAAGATGAGTAACATTAGTGTGTTTGAAATTGTTACATGAACAAAGAATGTAATTATTCCCTTACTAGAATCAAAGATGATAAGTAAGAACTTGGGTGGATTCAAGAATGATAATGTATATTGATTTCAACCTCAAATGAATGATAATGCTGAAGATGTATGTGACCCGTTTGTGTAAGATAATAACATGTGGGGAATTTTAAGTGGGACCTTCGGGTAAGTGGGAATTAATGAGTGTTCATTTCCTAAGAGGCACCTTCGGGTGAAAGTGTGACCTTTGACATAAGTTGTTTATGTTAAGGGTAAAATGATACATGTTAGATGATATTAGTGAGTAAAGTATTAGACAGTGGCGTATGTGGTAAATCATGTGTTATGTTTCTTGTTTACCTCAAGTATGGCGAATGGATTGTGTGCAAGGTAAAAATATGTTGATTCCAAATGGAATAAAGATGTGGAAGAGGTTAGTTAACTACTCGTCTGAATGGGTGGTTGGTTAACGGGTCAGCGGGTTGGGAAATATGTTTGATTAACTTTCTAAATTCGTTAGTCGTTGAAGTTGTTATTGTATGTATTAGAAAGCATGTCTCACAATCCTAAACATTTGAATATATGTTTTGGAACTTTGTTGAATTGGGTTAAAAGTGCACATCGTGGGATGCATGGCACAAAAAAAAACAAAACAAAAGAAAGAAAGAAAAGTATTGAATGTGCAGGTGGGGGAGTCTGGACGCCGTTTCCTGGATGCATGGGGAGTCTGGACGCCATTTCTGGGGTCTGCCTACGCCCCTAGACCATTTTTCATGATTTTTCATGATTTGACGTTTCATTGTTGTTAGTAACCTGGGTGAGCATAGGAACGAGATATGTAGTGCCTTAAGACTAACAAATGGTACGTGAAGGTTTGAGGATGTGCGCGACAAGTGGGGACTGGACTGTCGCGACATGCGACAGTCTCCAGACTAGAGTTTTATTTATTTATGTTTTAGAGCTATAGTGAGGTGGCTTGGATTATTTATTTATAATGTCATGGTTACTAAAGTGTTACTGGTAACGATGGCAGGTAAAGAGTAAGCTAGGAATGGGTCAAGATCGAGCCGTCGTTTTTGGAGGAACCGAACACCACGTGGAGATGTATGTTGTTAATCATTAATGATTGTTTAATATACGTCGCATACTCTGATAGTCAATGGATGTTTAAGGGTTTTTGAATCTTGGTTAGGTGATCAAGATGAACTTAATGTTAATTTAAATGTGTCAAAAGATGAAA
>JBCNJP010000006.1:13199559-13223870 GCA_039602395.1 Deinandra increscens subsp. villosa | reverse complement strand
TAATCGTTTTCTAAACGTGTTTTAAGGGGATGGGTGTTACAAGTTGGTATCAGAGCCACGGTTTGAGGGATTCAAGTGTTGTGGGGACACTTGTACTCAAATCAAATGCTCATGGTTTAAAAAGGGTGTTCAGTTCGAAGCTCGATCGCGTGACCCGGTAAGTAAGTTTAATTATTAAACTAATAATTGTTATTAGCAATGTATAAAGTGAGTGCAAACTTGATTGTATATGTTTCATGCAAACTTAAGTAAGAATGTTAAAAGTGTGAAAATCTTAAATGTGTGTAAAACATGTAGGAAAAGTGTGTGTAAATGATTGAAAGTGGGAGAAGACAAGCACAACGATTGGTGTTTTAAACACCATGCCCGCGTGTAAAGACGAAAAATGCCCAGGGTGGGTAGTAAGATGTTAAAGGTGGAGACAATCCTACTTGTACATATACAATGTAGGAAAAGAGCGACAATATCAGTAGTCAAATCCTAATGTGATTAACAACGTAGAATAAAAGTATGATGTTTGGCTAAGCATGGTGGAATCTTACATGTTTGAATCAATAATTATGTATGATAAAGTGTGGAAATGATAAATGTGGATAAATCTTACATTTATGAAGTATTAAGATAAAGTGAGGAAGTTATAAAAGCAGATGAATCCAAGGTGGAGAAATCTTACGTGTATGAATCATGTAGGATTAAGTGCGAAAATTTTAAGGGTGGTGGAGTCCTATTGGTATAAGACATGTAGGACAAAGAGTGTAAGGGTGTATAAGTGGAAAAAAATTATTTGTGGTAACGAATAGGATACAGTATGTATTTGTGGTGATATTCTACTTGTTTTCACAATTTTGAAATAAGTATGCGTATGTAATTGTGGTGATATTCTACTTGTATTCACAATGTAGAAATAAGTAAGTGTATGAAAATGTGGTGAAATTCTACATGTGTAAAGCATGTAGAATAAAGTTTATTATAAGAAGAAGATGTGAAATCTTACTTGTGTGAAACATGTAGGATAAGGTGCGTTGTCTGACTAAGTGGTTAAATTCTTATTGTGTTAGCAATATAGAATGAATATAGAATTAAATGTAAGATGAAATAAAGATGTGAAGTTTTACTGTTACTAACAAGGTAGAACGAAGTGTGTTACATGATTATATAGTTGAAACTCTATTTGTATTCATAAGTAGAGGATAAGTGTGAAAATATTAAGTGAGTTGAAAGTTTACATGGATGAGCAATGTAGAATATGTATGATAAAGCATGATCAATATGTTGAAACCCTAACTGTAACAACAATTGGAGTAAGGTGAGAAATGATGGAGGCTCTACTTGTAATAGCAAGTAGAGAAAGTAAGTAAAGGGAAAACATGTGAGGCTCTACTTGTACTAACAATGTAGAGTAAGGAAAGATGATTTAAGTGTGGTAAAATTCTATTCGAATTAACAATGTAGGATTAAGTACGCATATGATCCAAGTGGGGTAAATTGGAATAAGGATATAACTATGGAGAAATCCTATTATGTGATAACAAAATAGAATGTTATAAGTGTATGAATTAAAGTTGAATGTAGAATAAAACGTGTGAGTTGACTGATGATATAACAGTCGTATTCATGGCAAGTTTGAAAGTCTGGTAAGAAATTGAAAGGATGAATAGAAATAAGTGGTTAAATGATAAGAGGTGTTATAACAGAGATGTGTTGTTAAGCTATCATTATTAATTAGTGAAAGCCCTATGGGCAATGTGAATAGGCCTACGGGTAGTGGAAACATGCGTAGGAATGATTGATGGACTGTAAAGTTAAAGGGTGTTAGGCACCAGAAGAAGAAGGATGATTAGGCCATAAGTGGATAATTAACACATAGATGGTCAAAGAATACGTAATATTATGGAGAGATTAATGAGGTTGATTATGGAATCTCAATTCCATAGAATTAATTTAGTTATATAGGAGGGTAGTGAACCATAGGTGACACGTATAACTTGATGGGTTTACGTGTAGATTGTTGATATCCTGTTGACATAGGATTACATTACATGAAGGATCGCCTCGATGAAACAATTAAGAATGTAGATGGCGAGAATGCAAAAGTATTTGTATTATGGATTACTAGTGGATGCACATGGGCTTAACTCAAGATGCTCAACTAAGACCTATGTGAATTACCATTACAGTGGAAATAAATAAAAGATTTCCTTATCAATCGATCATGTTGGTATATGATTACAAAGGGTGTTCATGCATGTATTGTGGAAATACCTCTATAGGAGGTCAAGTGTAAGATTTAATTTCGGGGACGAAACTCTCTTTAAGGGGGGTGGAGTTGTAACATCCCAAAACCTGTTTCGATTTAAAAATAAATTATTTAAAGAATCGTGGTTATTGGATGAAATAGATTTTAAGTGATGACCAATATAAATTAATTGATGTTTCCATTAGTTACTAAAGTATAAGTAATTAGTGGTAAATTCAAGAAAAGAAGAAAAAAAAGAGGGTGTTATGTGTAAAATGAAATTTATGGCTAAAGTTAACAAAAGATCTATTATAGAGGGGGCAGTATGTAAATATGCTATTAAAAGAAAAAAGTGGGAATTCTCCCTTAGAAAGAAACGCAGATCATGATTTGGGGAGGGAGGAACAAGGGTTAGCTTAATCCTTGAGCTAAGGATCAATGCCTAGTGAAGCTTGATTGTGGGACTCGAAATTTAGGAGGATTCTACCTTCGTCATGCGAATTCCTTCTTATCTTTCTGATTTCATTTCAAGTAAGTTCCTCCCCTTAGTTGGAGTTAAGATGAACTCTTCTAAATGTCGAAATTGATGTGTGTAAGATGTTGCATTAGTGTTATAAGCGTGTATGAAACATGAAACTTGGATTGCATGCTTGTGTCCTTGTGATTCATGTAGGAGTTGAGATGTGGGTTTAACCCATTTTATTTAAATTGAAAGTTAGGATGGATGCATAAGTAGATTGGTTTAATCGAACCCAAGTATACTTGCATATGTGATAAAGATTGTTAAACTAGCATAGGTTATGAATTTGAAATGCTAGTATGTAAAGAGGGGTGGGCTAGTATGTTGATGACCAATGCGATTGATTAGGTGCTTTCATGCACACCAAGTGTTTGTGAAAATGCCTAAGTGAGTTGTTGAGTTAGAAAGTAGGTGGTTTTGATGAAATTGATAAGTGGGGTAATACTTGAGTATTATGGATGGTTATATTATTAATTCCCCATCTAAATGATCAAGTACATTATAGGTGAAAGTCGTGGGAGCTCGAGCCACCAAGGAATGCCAAGTTACATGATTTGAGGTAACACATAAGCCGTTAAATTATTACGTTTCAAAGTACGTCGTAATGTGGTATGACTAGAAGTGAGATTATGAACTTAGTTGGCACTTTTTTTTAAGTTGAGAATGTTGTGATTGATGCATAAGTGGAAATATGATGCTTATAGTTAGATGATGGCTACACCATCGAAGAGGAATATATGAAAGTATGTTCTTACGAACATGTTAAGACCCGTTTGGGGTAAGATTGATAAATTAACGTATGCTTATATGAAACTATGTGTTTACAACTATGTTTAAGGCTCGTTGGGGTAAGAATAATAATTCAAGTATGCTTATATGAAATTATGTGTGTATGTGGAGTGTGTTTTATAACCCGTTTGGGTAAAGATGTGTGTATCACCAGTGCGTGTTATGCAAAAGATGTAAAATTACCCGTTTGGGTAAGATGAGTGTATCACCAATGTGTGTTATCCAAAATATGTCAAATGACCCGTTTGGGTAAGATGTGTGCATCACCAATGTGTGTTATGCAAAATAGGTTAAATGACCCATTTGGGTAAGATGTGCGTATCACCAATATGTGTTATGCAAAAGAGGTAAAATGACCCGTTTGGGTAAGATGTGCGTATCAGCAATGTGTGTTATGCAAAAGAGGTAAAATGACCCGTTTGGGTAAGATGTGTGTATCACTAATGCATGTTATGAAAAAGATGTAAAATGACCCGTTTGGGTAAAGATGTGTGTATCACCAAGGTGTGTTATACAAGTGTGTAAAATGACACGTTTAGTAAGGTTGATAAATTTAAGCATGTGGATGTAAAGTGTGTTTTATAACCCATTTGAGGTAAGGTGGGTGAACCAAGGCGTGTTTATGTAAAGCATGTTTTATGACCCGCTTGGGTTAAGATGAATAACATTAGTGTGTTTGAAATTGTTACACGAACGAAGAATGTAATTATTCCCTTACTAGAATCAAATGATAAGTAAGAACTTGGGTGGATTCAAGAATGATAATGTATATTGATTTCAACCTCAAATGAATGATAATGCTGAAGATGTATGTGACCCGTTTGGGGTAAGATAATAACATTTGGGGAATTTTAAGTGGGACCTTCGGGTAAGTGGGAATTAATGAGTGTCCATATCCCAAGAGGCACCTTCGGGTGAAAGTGTGACCTTTGACATAAGTTGTTTATGTTAAGGGTAAAATGATACATGTTAGCTGATATTAGTGAGTAAAGTATTAGACAGTGGCGTATGTGGTTAATCATGTGTTTGTTTCTTGTTTACCTCAAGTATGACGTATGGATTATGTGCAAGGTAAAAATATGTTGATTCCAAATGGAATAAAGATGTGGAAGAGGTTAGTTAACTTCTCGTCAGAATGGGTGGTTGGTTAACGGGTCAGCGGGTTCGGAAATATGTTTGATTAACTTTCTCAATTCGTTAGTCGTTGAAGTTGTTATTGTATGTATTAGAAAGCATGTCTCACAATCCTAAACATTTGAATATGTGTTTTGGAACTTTGTTGAATCGGGTTAAAAGTGCACATCGTGGGATGCATGGCACAAAAAAAAACAAAACAAAAGAAAGAAAGAAAAGTATTGAATGTGCAGGTGGGGGAGTCTGGGACGCCCAAAAGGGAGTCTGGACGCAGGGTGAGTCTGGACGCCATTTCTGGGGTCTGCCTACGCCCCTGGACCATTTTTCATGATTTTTCATGATATGACGTTTCATTGTTGTTAGCAACCTGGGTGAGCATAGGAACGAGATATGTAGTGCCTTAAGACTAACAAATGGTACGTGAAGGTTTGAGGATGTGCGCGACAAGTGGGGACTGGACTGTCGCGACATGCGACAGTCTCCAAACTAGAGTTTTATTTATTTATGTTCTAGAGCTACAGTGAGGTGGCTTGGATTATTTATTTATAATGTCATGGTTACTAAAGTGTTACTGGTAACGATGGCAGGTAAAGAGTAAGCTGGGAATGGGTCAAGATCAAGCCGTCGTTCTTAAAGGAACCGAACACCACATGGAGATGTATATTGTTAATCATTAATGATTATTTAATATACGTCGCATACTCTGATAGTCAATGGATGTTTAAGGGTTTTTGAATCTTGGTTAGGTGATCAAGATGAACTTAATGTTAATTTAAATGTGTCAAAAGATGAAATTTTTTAGGACAAAAACTCGTAAACGTTTTCTAAACGTGTTTTAAGGGAATGGGTGTTACAATCAGCCACCTTTCGGCTCTCTTTGGCTAACTCACCATCCAACTGCCAATCGTCTGCGAGGAGTACGAATACCGAGGGAAGCTGCTGCCAGTGAACAAATGAAGTGATGTAATGCCACTTAGTTACGGGGTCCCTAAACCCGGAAAACTTACCGTACTAGACACGCCGTCATAAACCAGCAGGGGAACAACCCTGCGTGCCGGATTATATTATTATAAAAATTACCTTTTTAAGGAGCTAAGACCAGTTTCGTACACCGTTCTCGCGTAATGTACATCTGACCAGAGCCAAGTTCACGAACACGTACCTCTCGGTCCCCTGAAGTGACAAAACATTACCAACCCTCATTCCCAACCAAATACTTTCAGCCTGCACATGCGTGGTCAGCCGAGTTTGCTTACATAGACATAGGGACCTTGAACGTATCATGTAGCATGGGGCGCGAGTCACCTTTCGGATCATGCATCGTCACCCGAACGTGTGTAACGGGTCCGGCCTTTGGGATTTTGACTCCTTAAATGGTCTGTGATATATGAAGCACGCTTGGTTCATAAAATCAGTAATATACTTTCAATAAAAAGGGTTTTTATAAAGTCATTAACCACACCTAAAAGTAAGGTTATGAAAACAGTTTTTCAACCCACCAAAGATCCGTTTATCCCCAAACGAGTGTAAGAATTTAACTAACACTTGAAAGATTGAGGCTAATAAGTGTTAGTCTAAAGATATGCTTAATAGATAATGAAAGACTCATAGACAAATAACAATTCATTATCACCATAAGTTAAAGTTCTTACAATCTTTGGCGAGTAGATCAAGAACAGTAAAACAAATGGCTCACAACCGAAAATATGAGACTAGTGGAAGAGGGGAGGAGAAAGTTGAAATGAGGAGGGAGTTCCTCTATTTATAGGCCAGCCGGAAGGGAGCACGGCCCGTGTCTGGTTGGGCACGGGGCGTGTGTGTCAGTCAGTCACACAGTTATGCTTTTTGGAACATGGGGCGTGTCATGTTAGAGTTGCCAGTCGTTCGGAAGGCTTGTCAGGGGCACGGACCGTGCTACGCCAGACACAGGGCATGTTGAGTCAGAATCTTCTGCGACAGCATCAGTGACACGGGGCGTGCTCTTCGGGGCACGGGTCGTGCTAAGTCAGAAACATGGGGCGTGCGCTGTAGACTGATTCAGAGGCACGACATAGAGCAAAGCTGGAGCATGGGCACGGGCCGTGCTTGGTTAAACACAGGGCGTGCGTCGCTTCAGAAATCCAGAAGTTGCTTCTTTTGTTTATCTTTTCTTGCGTTTTCCTCTCCTTCTGTGATTTCAGCTCAGTAAAACCTGAAAAACTTACAAAGATGACAAAGACACTATTTCTTTGTGATAGTTAGTCATAATTTACTTAATACGCATGGGAATTTGGCTTATAAAACATGTATACTTTAACGCCTATCAAACATCCCGACACTTAGGCTTTTGCTTGCCCTCAAGCAAATTTAGAAAATAGCCGCCGTTAACCATTCTGATTTTTACCTTTTTTGACCTAATATGGATCAATCACTTGATCATAAATTTGTTTCCCAATCACGTTGATTTTTATCCATTTGATGATTTTTATTGAAGCATTGTTGGTGCCAGTTATTCCTGCTGAAAAGTTTAGATATATGCAGCAAAGTACACCTCACAAGGGACCACTCGAGTGTAGTATATGTACGGACTTTTGAGAGCTCGATCACTCATACCGCGGTAAGTCAAGCAAGGGTCATAGGCTTGTGAAGGTATCAATTCGCCACAGATTTCACCAAAATCCATGTTGTCATCATAAGGGCTTACGGATTTTTTGAGGGTAGGCTAGGGCTAAAGTGTTTCGAGGTTGGTGTGACAAAGGGGTGAAAAGTTGTACAACTTTAGATTTTTCCAGAAAGTTCAAAGTTTTCATGACCAGGGATGGTGACTGCGAAGAGCTTTTGCTTGAAAGTTAACATTTTTTTTAGACAAATAACATCCCAGCACAGATGATTTCTTACTCGGACGCATTTCTAAAGCAATCGACTGGGTGGATGATATCGTCTTCTGGTGATAAGGTGGTCACCTTCTTTTGAAAAACTTTTGAAAACTTTCTTTGAAATCTTTGTTTTACGCAGAAGAAAAGAAAAAAAAGGATGTGGGCTTGGTGCAAATGAATTTGCAGGTTTAAGAAACGAAAGGTTTAGGCTCAAAGGGGCTAACTATGGGGATATATCTGGTTGGTAAAGAAAATTTTTGGGGTGATAGAAGGAAAAAGGGGTTTATCCTAGGGGCCTTAATCATCTGAAAACATGTTTTCTGACTTTGTCCATCTTGGAATGCATACCCTTACCAAGTTCTGGCTTGAATGACTTTCCTGGTTTCTCACCATTTTGTCAGGGTGGAGCAAGTTAGGGGTTAGGCTCACACACTCTTTGAAATTGTGGAAAAGGGGCTTTAAGTACAGTTGCATTAAAATACACTTTGGGTTTCGGTTCGCTGTTCCCATGATGCTTTAATTATTTACCAAATGAATTGAATCTTTTCTGAAAAAAAATTTATTCAGGTGATTTTGATCCAAAATAGGTTTTATTGGCTTTTCAGAAGACAAAGTTTGGCTTATTTTCCAAAAAAAAAAATGGGCAGAGCAAAAGGTTAGTGTTGCGTTTTCTTAGCTAAGTTGACAATCCTATCCCCACACTTAAATTGCACATTTCCCTCAATGTGCTTTTAAACAATTAAAGCAAAGTGTAATTTAAATATTTTAAGGGTAAGAAATTTGTCACCAAGTGCCTTGTGCCTTGTATCGTGCTTCTGTGGTTGCAACACTTTCCCGAAACTTCTGGCTCTTGCTTGCTTTCCTCTGTTGTCTTCCTTATTGAGTACCTACAATACTAGATTAAACTATAAAATACTTGTACTGGAGGTCTGGTAAATCTGCCCGCGTCACAGCAGAGGTGAAGCTGCTGGTCTGAGCTTAGAGTTACACTAGGCGAACCTCGACCTCCAGTACTAGTAACTAAACTACTAGTATGGAAAAGTAAATACTAAGCTAACTAAGATAGATATCTAAGGTGAAAGTAAAAAGGAAAAGAGGGGATGAAATTCTAACCGTCCTGAAGATGTGTTCCTTGGAGTTTATTCTTTTCTTCCTGCTTTTGCCTTAGATTCCATGGTAAGCCACCATGGTAAGCCACCATGGCGCGCCACGTTTATTGTATGGGTCTACTGGCTAGACCCGCAGTCCTGGTCTAGCAGAAGGATGATGGAGGGGAGGCGTCCCCCGTTCGCTGGTATGCAAATGCTAGTCCTGACTTGATACTGTCCACCACCTGCAAAGTGCTGCTCATTTTCTTACCCACGTCGAATGTTCATGTCTACCACTGCTTGTGTTGCTCATGTCTACCGAACTTGATTGTTAGAGTGTCATTGCTCATGTCTACCACTGCTTGTGTTGTTGCTAGGAATGGTCATCCGAGGATAAGTGGTACCTCCTTATCTTCTTCCATGTCCAGTACTATAAAATCGGCAGGGTAGACGAACTCTCCGATTTACACTAGGAGGTTCTCAACAATTCCTGCTAATTTTTTTTTTACAAAAAGTCATTGAATTTTTTTATGATTATAAACATAAATAAAACTTATATAGAAATCTTTTAACCATAAAGAAAGAGTAACTTTTAATTATTATTTTTTTGTAATTCTTATGTTTCGGCTCAGACTTATAAAAGTAGAAAATTGGCCTGTCTACACATGTGTTTTCATTGACTTTTACAAAACAAAAAAAAATCATCATAGCCATTAATAAAACCATCTAAACCCAATTTTGGTTTCAGCTTATTTGGGTTGTTCAAAAGAGACATTCACATGTAAAATGGAGTCAAACTTTTTGAAACCAGAAATCTAAATTCCAAATTCGAACACCAACAAATAACAACCAACACAATTGGTCGTCGAAAATTTTCATGATTCCCTCCTACAAACCATCAAGAACATTCGACATCAGTAACCTTTCACCCAACCAAGCCTCAACCTCTTTTGAAATGAGATCAGAACTTAACATGTATCACAAATACATCTTGGAAACCAAAAAAGGTTTAAGAACATCTTCAAACCCAAAAAGGTTTAAGTTTTGGGTTATTGTAAAGACCCCAAAGAGATTCGAAAATCAAACCAATAGCCAATATTTAAAACTAAAAATCACATCATAAATTACAATCTATCACCAAGATGAGAAGCATAAATGAGATCAAAGCAATCCCAAAATCGATCCACCAACCATTTTATAAAACCCAAAATAAGACCAAAATAAGCATCCATTACCAACATCAGAAGAAGAAAGGAATCCCAAAATGAAGCCAACAACCACTTCTTAAAACCAAAAATGTGATCAGAAAATTTCATTGTATAACGAATATGAGAAGAATAGTTTTGTAAAATAAATGAAAGATAGCCCGAAATAAAGCAAGCGACCAGATCCTTCTGAGCCAACACATCAGTTAATGGTCTAACCAGGATCAAACAGAAAGAAATCCCCATGGTCTCATTCAAACAGAATAGCACCATCTAAACAATAAGAATCCTTAAGGAACATGCTCAAATTTAAAGTGATCATCACAACCTTATGGCTCAATTCAGAGATAATGCTAAGGTTAAGCCCACTGCTGCAATTAGTTTATCGCCACACCGTAAGGGCAAACATCATAGCCAAAAAGAAATCATCATCGCCTGATCCAAACAAAGCAACAATCATCGAAAAGTAAGGGTCAAGTAGCAAAATTTCCAGCAACATAAAACAACCATCAAAGCTAAGAAGTAAATAGTCACATAAACAACAACCATTAAGTAACAAAAGCGACGACTAAAAAGCCTTTCAGATCCAAAGCGTAGCAAAAGACCAAAATCAAGCCGGCGGTTTCAGATTGGGTTTACCGGGAACCCTAAACCCAAAATCGATGCTACAGAACATCATGAAAAACCCCGTAACAAAATCAACGAATCGTCACTTGAAGGTGAACGTATCTTGTTGAAATCCCAAAAGCAAGGCCAAGAACGATAGAAATCGTCGTATACCTCGTTACCTCAATGTCAACAGAGCAACTACGATGTCGTATGACGTCGGCGGAGCATCGACGACCACAACAACGGCCTTTTAAAGTGACTGTCATTGGAAACACAGCAAGAAGACAGAGAGATGTAAGGTACGTCGCCGATGAGCTTCAAGAGAAAGAGAGAGAGAAAGGCATGAAACGTCTGGAAGAGAGAGATACAGAAATGGGTGTTTAAAAGAACTTAAAGAAAAAGAAATGAGGTGTTTAAGCCAATCAGAATAACCCAACGCCAGAGAAATGCAATAAGGAAAAAACATGTGGCTTTAACAGTTTTCTTTCAGTGAACACGTAAGCTACGGGAAATGATATATTAGGTAAAACGTCGTAATATTTAAATAATAAACAACCAAAATAATGAGGTAAATAACAACCTCTCCTTAGGTAAGGAACCCAGTCGGACTGGGTAAGAAACATTATATGTAGAAGCCTATGGCCAATGGTCTATGCCCAGGTTGACAACTAAGGTCACAACCATTCTAATCCCGCATGTTAGAACCTGACCCGATAGCAGCAAAGGTAAGTAACCTAGCTTCTATGTATAATGTTTCTTTATATGAAGATGAAATAAAAGATAGTCTATCTTAGATAGAAAAGACATTCTTGGTCATTTCGTTTTCCACCTAATGGCACATCTCTTGATCTTCTATTTCTTCATATTCTTGTACATACACATAGTTATGAGTATGCCTCTGTATCTATACTATGTAGAATTTCAATAAATCATTAAATACATAAATGTTTTAAAAATAGATTTACTAATGGAAGAAATAATGGTAAAATTTGTTACTGCTTTTGCAGACTCAATGATTTATACATACAATGAATGCCTTATCTCTCAAACATGTTTAGTTTCCATCAAACGTGTAGTATGTTAAAAAAGTGACCACTTAACCACTATGTTTAAACATTAAAATGTGAAGTGATCAGTTTATAATTATTGGTTGAATCATGATTGTCATGTTATCAATTTAGTACTCTTTCATGTTCTACTTACAAAAGGATTTTGTTTTCTTTGTCTATAGTTTATAATTATTAGTCCTAAATGTTCCTTTAGATCTTTAATTTTCCTTTCTAGGTTGCTGCTAAATTGTTACTTTCATAAAAGATACTATTCGCTTTTAAGGTAACACTTACTTCTTCTCTTACATATTAAAGTAGGAATATTATTGTTCTATTATACTTTTCTATTTATATACTTACAAGTTTTTCAATTAGCGCATTGTTGCTGGAACCACGGGTGGTTGTGCGGTGGAACCGAAGATGTAAAAAAAGTCGATGTTCAAGAAGGGTTGCATTGAAACATTTTCGATAACAATAATGAAGCACGTAGCACCACAAAATGTATAACACCAACTAACAACCATAATTTCATCAACATAACAAAAGCATGTAAGGTTTCATTCTAATGCAACCAAACAACGACACCCACATAAAAACAACCCATAGAGGCATAAGTCTTGTCCGTTGTATGCAACAACATGAGACAATCCTCCCCAATATTATACGCTAAAAAAGTTGAAAAGAACCAAGCATGTATAAGAACTGAGAGAACATATATAAGAATGTGTATAGAACTGAGAGAACTAACAGATTCTTCGAAGCAATAAGAGGACAACTCTGCCTTGAAGAAAATAAAGAACATTTAGAGCAATTAAACTAGAGGGCCAAAAATGCACTATGTGTTAGAAAATAAAGAACACTAAAACCAAAAATTAAGATACAAAGTAATCAAATTAGAGTGCCAGCGACACCATATGTGTGATATGATTATCAGTTTATTCGGCGGTAAACCATGTTTTTTTTACCATTTGGTAGTAATAGATTGTATGAAGATTACATACCCAAATCAAGAATTAGCAAACATTACCTATAGTAAGACAAATTATAAAAATCATGAAAATCAGTTGTAATAAGTACGACTAAATGTGATATAAAGCTTTCTTTTATCTTCAATTGTATTGACTTGTGCCCTAAATCTAGTAGGGGTGTTCACGGTCCGGTTCAACCGGTTTTGACAAAAATTTTGAGCCAAACCGGAAATTACGGTTTGTGGAAAACTTAAACCAAACTGGCCGTTTGGTTTGGTTCAGTCGGCCCGTTCAAACCGGTTTAACCGGTTCAGTTTTCACGGTTTGAGCCGTTTTTTGGTATTTTTCAATTTTGTTCTTGTTTGGGACTGTGGTTCTTCGGTTGGTGTTTTGGGGCAACCAAAAAATGCAGAATTGCATATTGCTCTTTGTTTGAACTTTGAAATATTGAACCATTTAACATTTTAACATCCATATTTCCTAACAAAAATCAATAACCAAACCTCCAAAAATATCGAACGTGTTTTTTCAAATGGAACGTCAGAATGCATTAGGTTTTGTTTATGATAAAAACTTATATATTAAATTAATAAATTAAATATTATATATCTTAATTATCCGAACCGGTCCGGTTTTAGCGAAACCGGAAACCGGACCGTTTTAAACGTTTTTGAAAAATGAAACCGTAAACCGGACCAGTGGTTTTCTAAACCGACCAAACTGGTTAATTTACCCGGTTTAAACGATGTGGTTCGGTTTATTCAGTTTTTGAACACCCCTTAAATCTAAAACCAACAGCAGCCCATCTGCACATAACACTCACCATCATTCATTCAAGATTTGAAGGAAAAAAATCATACTTGTTGGTTCTATTGATATCAATTTGTTTCCTCAATCATCTTCCTGAAACAAAATAACCCATATATTAAACAAAAAATTAAATTAAAAACTATCATTTTCATTTTCACCCCTGTTGCGAATTTAAGAAGTGAGGTAGGTTGGATTAAGAAAAGCAAGGGAGGTTTTAAATAACTGTCATAGTTAGATGAATAACAATTCCAATTAAAATTTACTTCATGCCTCTTAGTATATCCACATAAGCCCTTGTACAATGAAATCCTCCTGCAACATTATACGGAATCCGGTAAACTCAGCTTGTGCTAGGCAGATGGCCCACAATTGAGTCAAATGCAGAAACGAATGGCAGCTTAGTTTAAGATATTATCATCCATTATTGTGACTAATATAGTGGTTAGGCCTGACATATAAATATAACTCGACAGGCTAAATGCTCTGAAAAACTATTGCATACTCAACTGATGCAACAATCATAAGAAGAAATCCGAAGAAAGGCAGTGGCACATAAACTACTATTCATTAACAATAGAATTCTTTAGAAGCAAAAAAAAAGGACTCTTTAGATCTTAATAAAAGCATCGCAAACACGACAGAAAACCCCTAAAACAAATGCAATCAAATTTACCACACATACACCATCTTTGAAGAAGGAAACTGTTATTACTCTAAATCTACTTTTATTGCCATCAGTAGAGTTTGGCAAAAGGTTTTGATCCATTTTATAATATGAATTCTTGTAACTGCTTTCTTTTAATAGAAAGGTTTGACATATCAATTGAAGCAGACAAATTTATATTTATAAATGTGTGGTAATTGGTAAGGAATCAGCAAAAAGAAAATCTGTAATAAACCAAGGTAATAAAGAAACCAATTGAGCCAACTTGAAGCATCAGCTTACACTACGTATTTACTCTTAAAAGGTTTGGGCTCTTAGATATTCCTGTTAGAATATATTATATATATATATATATATATATATATATATATATATATTAGATATATATAGAATATATTATAAGGCCATTATAATCATTTATCTTAAATAATTATGGATCTCATTACCCTATTTAGGCATTTATTTGATGGACGTAATTGTCCTTACTAAATATAATTAGGGTTTCCCTTTGGGTGTATAAATAGAGATCATAGGGAGAGATTAAAACACCTCTAATCACCATTATCATAATCGTGATCCCTCTCTCTCCCTCTCTAAAATTCGTGGGTCTCCCCACCTTAGCCATCCTAACCGTACACCCTAAAGGGGAACTCGACCAAGTCAACACAAGATGGATCATTTGACCGCTGACGTGAACTCTCCTACCAACAGGTAATCTTTAATGTATTATCTGTTTATTTATCTTAGGATTCAGGTTCAACATGTGGCATCAGATCGTTATGTTGCTTAAACGAATCATAATACCGAAATCGTTTATTTTATTATTAAGGATCTCGAAATCATATAACCGAAAACTTGTTTTCTGAGACTAAAATCCGTTTCAAAACAAATCTAAATCTTTAATCAAGATCTCGTTTTGAAAACCTATGATGAAACCCTAACTGATTTCGGATAATTCTTAGTTTCTCGATCGAAATCCTCAGATTTCGATCAAAATATTTATCTTCTTGTTATTTTGATCGAAACTCAAATTTTCGATCCACAACAACAACTTTTCGATCGAAAACCTTAACTTTTCGATCTAAAACCAAGCTTTTCGATCATAAACCCTTTATGATCGAAAGCCACCTTTTCGATAGAAAACCTCACTTCTTGATCGAAATCTCAGTTTTCAATCCAAAACATAACTTTTCGATGTAAAACCTTAGTTTTTTATTACAAACCTTAGCTTTTCGATCGAAAACCTTACTTTTCGATCTAAAATTGTAGTTTTCAATCTAAAACCTCATTTTCGATCGAAAACCTTATTTCTAATAGAAAACCTTAGTTTACGATCGAAAATCACCTTTATAATCGAAAACCACCTTTACGATCGAGAACCACCTTTTTGATCGAAAACCTTTTTTCTGATAGAAAACCTCATTTCTGATCGAAAACCTAATTTTATGGTCGGACCAAAAACCTCATAAACTTCGACTGGATACCTTAGTTTCGACCGGATACCTTAGTTTCAACCAAATAACCCATTTTCGACCGGATACCCTCAGGGGCTTACTATAATTGTGTTTTGTATAAACCTTACAAACTTATGTTTTACAAAACCTAACACCAATTAAAATCAGATAACTAATTGACTTGTCTCATTTAAATTTAATAATGGACATCTAATAAGGTTGCAATTATGGTCAACGCTGATTTGTTACCTATATATAATGTCATTTAACCTCATCTTACAAGTCAACTTATTGACACTGATTTACAATCAAACTTAGATTAATTTATTAGCTTGTCTTAATTAAGTTGATGACATCTTCAAAAGTGGTAACTCTGGTCAACGCTGATTTACTATCTTAACTAATGTCATTCAACTTTACAATACAAGTTGACTTATTTAAATTAAACTAATTTATTTGCTTAACTTGATAACATATTTAAAACCTTGATTCTGGCTAACGCTGATTCGTTGTTTTTGCAATGATTATCAACTAAAATTAAGCATTTTCCTTATACATACAAGTGTTTTTCTTCTGGCCAACGCTGATGAGTTGCACCTGTATTCAGCGAACCTAATTTGTACATAAAACTTAGATGTATCATTTCTAGCCAAAGCTGATGTAATACATCACTTTATGCACATACCATTATCTTGTTCATAATGCTTAGGTGACATGCAAGTAAGCAACGCGAAAGCCAATTCATTTAAGTAGAACCTAACTAATCTGTTGTTTTGGTGTTATAACAGACTATATCACATCTTCTTTTGTTTTATAATTGTACATTATTATTATTATTATTATTATTATTATTATTATTATTATTATTATTATTATTATTATTATTATTATTATTTATCATGATTATTATGCCTTAATTTATGATTATGCATCATTATTATGCCTTAGCTTATCATTATGCATTATCAATTGTGTCTTAGTTTTAAGTACCCCATAGAATCACTCTTAGATCTTCTTTCGAACCATTTTAACTTTTAATCTCCATAATCTAATCCACTCTAAGTTTATAGTCACTAAATGTTTCCATAAAAGTTTTCCTCTCATCATTATGATCTTGATTATCTCTTAAGACAAAAGACTCTTAATTACTCTCTCAAATAAAAGGTTTTACAACCAAAACATTAAAAGAGAGTAAAGTCTACTCAAATTGTCTATTATGATAATCAAATTCCCTTTAGACAATGCTATCAGGGGAGATGTTTCAGATTTCCTAATCTAAACATCATATAAGTAATAAATTTTAAAAGAATTTTAAAATGCATGCAAACACTTTACATCTAATGATGCTTAATACAAAGTGTAAATTAGGTTAATGATTTAGTGAACCCATCAAAATAGTTGAAAACATGACCTTTAAGGACTCAAGACATGCTTCAAATTAAGGTTATTCTAGTGCATTTCTTAATGAATCCTTTATTAGCGCACTTAAACATTTTCCTTTTAAAATTTAGTCATCACTCACAAGTACCAAAGGAAAGCGAGTGTATGATAACATTGTGCATAAAGGATAAACAATGCCTTAAACTAGAAAACAGATATGTTCACCTCACTATCACTAACCCTTATACAATGAAAAATAACTTAGATAAGGAGGATAGTTCTAATTTCTAAAGTAAGATACAAGAAAATCTTCCAGTTCTAAATCCTTAATGGAACAACTAGCTAACAAAGAATAATCAATATTGAGAATTGTGTCCATTAATTCTCATACTAATACAGTGAATTACAACTAGTTTTTATAAAGATCTCTTATAATCCATACACTAGAAATAAACCAAAGAATAAACAATAACTATAACGAGAGTAAGTGATAAAATTAATGTCAAAGTTGTACAAACCAAGAAAAATTATCATTGTACTACATTTACTTAATGATACCTTATCATAATCCAACATCACTTGGAACTTAGTATCATTACTAAAGTAAGACATCGACGATTATAAGGTTTCAC
Source organism: Deinandra increscens subsp. villosa (assembly GCA_039602395.1). Lineage (NCBI taxonomy): Eukaryota > Viridiplantae > Streptophyta > Magnoliopsida > Asterales > Asteraceae > Deinandra > Deinandra increscens. The sequence goes on along the minus strand of JBCNJP010000006.1, from coordinate 13,206,477 downwards.
ATGACTATGACAATATCACTATTACCTTAAACTCTCAAAGTTGTTGGTTATACTTATCTAGTTGTCTTTACATGGATTGAAATTTTTATAACTTATAACTAGATGATTTAAGTTCACAATCTTTGTTATCACATAAAGTGAGAATTAACAAAGATAATACATGTGTTAAGGGAATATACAAGGTTCCAATAAGAGTTCTGACTTACCAAAACTAAAACATATTAATGGATCTTATCCAAAATGGAACATTCGGGCGTAAATTAATTATCACTCACCTAACTGATTATTTATTCTTGTACTTAACTAAGGAGGAACATCTTTTTCACCTAAAACTTTTGAGGATGAAGTTGAAAATCAACTTAACCATAAAATGAAAGTTGTGAGATTAGATATAATAGATTAAATACTAAGACTGACATACAAATAATGGTAACACTCTCAATCCGCTAGGACTATAGTAGAGTGAACCAGTAGATCATGTATGTTACTTCTAAAGATACATCATTAAGTTATGCATCTAAGTATCCTTATAAACATGATAACAAATATGTCATCTAAGTTATACATCTATTCCTATAGACCAAGGCTCTAAATACAACAACTCATATGCTAAACAAGGTTACCTAAAATGTCCCTAAGAATTCATTCTGAAATTCGGACATGAAGGCAACCATGTATAAAACATATATTTGGTTGTTAGCCGCAATTAAACCTTAACAATCCTCAACACTAAGCATGTTGCATGCCAAGTTCCTAAGGAAAATTAAGATTAGTGGGAGTAGTCCAAGTCCTTATCTATGACTTGTCTTCTGAGGTCAGTGGGAGTAGTGAAAAGTCCTTATCCATGACTTGCCTAAAAGTATAAGAGGCGGGTGGAGAGACAAAGTTAAATTTAACTCTGAATTTAACTCCGATTACACCTCTTGTATGCCACGCTACCATAACACTGACCAACTTCCACACACTTAGAAAATAATGTTACTCATAATATACCTGACTTAAATTCTGAAGAGGAAATCTATGAAACTATTAATGTTTTGCTTCAACTCGTTAGATCCAGCTTAGTAGGTCATCAAGGTATGAAGTTTCCTATTAACTTTGATGATTATGAATGATGAGCGGTTAAAATATACACTTTATTTTATATTAATCACTCTCCATACACACCAACTTGTGTATAAAAGATATTACTTTAATGAGTTTTGGTGTTTAGATTGTCATGGTGTAAATGAGCTTAAATTGCTATTATTAAGTTGAACACAAGTTAAAGAGTTAACTTGTTTCTAATTATTTTATTATTATATTATTAATTGTTTTGTGGTAAATAAATAAAAGAATAAAAGAAAATAAAAAGAAAGTAATTGTTGCTTTGTTTTATCGTGAAATAGGTTGAAAGAAAGATGACAAATTTGTTTTGTATAGGAAAAGTCATGATGATGTGATGATGGATGATGATGATGATTCACATGAGCATTGGAAGAAATAAACAAGTTGTGATATGTGTTGTACGTGGACTACATATGGAACAAGCAAAGTGAGATGGGCTGTGAACAACAAATTAAAGATCATAAGTCAGCACTCACGAGGGGTTGGCCCATATTATAAAAATTAAAAGAATTCAACACAATATAAAAGGGGAATTCGACTAGGCTCTTGGACGAACAACCCTTAGGGGTTTTTGGAAATTCATTCGATCAGAAGGGGGAGTTCAGAGAACCTCAAGCGGTCGGGAGAAAACGGGAAGAAAGGATTGCTTTTTGGTTGCTACGCACAAGAGAGGTCAAAGGAAGGTTTTTAGAGGAGGTTTAAGCATTCGGTTAATGTTCTTTTCATCTTTAAACATTGTTTTAATTTTTAGAATGTCAGGCTAAAATCTCTTGTAGTTTCCTTCAGATGGATGGTTCATATAGGTTCTACACTTAATTCAGTTTGGTTTATGTATTGGATCTTATTTTATCTGTGATGACAAGCATTTAAATTTGATTGATGCATTAGTTAATTTAAATAATATGTGTGCGTTTTGAGTCCTCTCTTTACAATTACGTTCGGTTGATGACAAAACCTAGAGCGGGTTGGGTGACTAAAGGGGGTTGAATTGACACTTACAAATTAGGTGGTTGACATGGTTTGATGACAAAAATCTGTTTTGATTACTACTTTAACTAATTTCCAGAACTATGTCTATGTGGTTACCAATTAACTAGCTGAATTTTGTGTTAACCTAGAACCTGAAACCTGGAGGAGCTGCCTTGTTTTTATTTTTAATCAAATCGAATTTCAATTTTAAATTAAGTTTAGTATTAATAATCAAACTAACCTGCAAATCTAACCACATGCTCCTCGTGGATTCGACACCCGACTTACCCTGTCTATAGGTAAAGTTAGGTTAATTTTTGCATGACCCCAACGATAGGTCATCAAAATGGCGCCGTTGCCGGGGAGCTAGTGCGCTTAGTGTTATTTTCTTTGTTTGATTTTAGTTTTGATTGTTTGCTATAAATATAAAAAAAATCAAAAATATTTTTCCTCTTGTTCGTTTATTTTTTCTTTTTTTTCAGTCATCTATTTTTATTTTTGTTCGTCTTTACCTCCAGTATTCTAGCTTGTTTGTGCAGGTTAGTTTATTTTCAGCATGGATGAACCTGATGAATGCCATAACTGCGGGAGTTACTTTCACGATGTTTTTCATTGCCCAACATTGCCGAGTTATATTAAAATTATTGAAGATGAGGATGATGAGAGCCCATCGTATCACACGCATCATGACCCACCTTCATCATACTCTCAAGGGTACTCGCAGCCATGTTACCAGGGGGGCTATCGTGGATACTCAGAACATAATTCTTCCCAATATTACTATCGGAACCAGTGTCATTTTCCCCATCAGATACACGAGCAGTTTGATATTCAGTACGATGAGCCGATATATCAATATGAGGAGGATGAACAGATTGCTCGATTCAACTCGACATTATCTAGGATTGACAAGTTGTTATCGTTATCTGGCCTCTCAGATCAAGAAAAGATTGAATGCTTGAGTTTGAAGTGTGATGTGCTCTCAATGAAGATTCATAAAGAAGAGGCTATAACACCATTATCTGATGAATTATATTCTCAAGTCGGGGAAGAGGTTATGGAGGTTAATACCACACCGATGATTCCCTCAATTGCTGAAGTGCTGAAGGTGAAGCAGACTGTTAGGGGTAATGAAGAGGAAGAAGAACAAAGGACAAGTCTTCCTGAAGAATCAAAGACCGAGGTAATCCTAAAGAATAAAGTTGGGAAAGATGACTCAAGACTGCGAAGTAGAAAGGTGGGGTTACAAGACATTGGACAATTTATCAAGCAATGGACCCGCAACAACATCTTATTGTATTCACTGAACATGCCACAAATCATCAAGCAAATCTGGATGTGGCATGGTAGCTACCGAGCGTACATTGGGAACTCGGTAGGAAAGTGTGCGCTAAGACCACCTTGAGCTTCAAATCAGGTACGGTCTGGCTGAGGACCTTAAACTTAGCGCTTCCGGGAGGCAACCCATTAACTTTGTGGGTGTGTTAACTAGAAACCCTCACGAGACTTCACTCGTCCACTCGGGCTACCGAGGGGTTTAAAAGGCTTGTTGCATACGTTAAATGCAACCGTGATTCCTACGAAAGTGAGTTTAGGTTTTTTATTTTATTTGTTTTTTTCTTCAAATTAATTATTTTTAATTGAATTAGAACTTAAGTGTTGCATTGGGGACAATGCAATGCTTTAAGTTACGGAAGGGGTTTACTAGTTTTTGTTTCAACTCGTGGTTTTTAAGTCTCGTTTAATTTTTGAAAAAAAAATGCAAAATTTTGAAATTTTTTGTGTGCTAGTGTCGTGAGAAGCTTGCTTCTACATAGATTTTTTTAAGTTTTGCAGATTAATGAGATAGACTTTGAAGATCAACACAACACTTGAAGATCTTGCCACGACAACTAAATCAGGTGAACCCGTTCCTTTTCTCAATTTAGTTATATAAAAATGATTAATTTTTGTGTGTTTGCATGTTAGTTTAGTTTAGTTAGGTCATGTGTATATTTTTGCATTTTGTTTCTTGAAAAAGTTGGGTGATATGTGCTAAGAAGATTAATGTCCTGAAAAAGAGTTTTTGCAAATATGGAAGATGATAGAAAATTGGTAGGTTGATGCTTATACATGAAGTGGATTTCTAGTCCTGAAAATGCATCTAACTTGTGATATGTTGGTAGGCACGATCTAAACTTATGAACACCAATGTGAGTGCAATGATCTTAATAGAATATATGTGTTTAGTTTCCCATCCCGGTATGCATGGTTTAAAAAACTGAGTCCCAGCAAAAACGGGTTGCGACACCACAACCTAATAAAATTGGTAGTTTTGTATTTGAAAAAAAGAAAAATGAAAAAAAAAATTGTGGAAAAAAGAAAAAAATAAAAAAGAAAGAAAAAAAGAAAAAAAAAAGATGAAAAAAAGAAGAAAAGAAAAAATAATTGAGAAAATAATGGGAGGTAAGTCCCGGATATCACGTAGAAGGACAAATAAATGGACTTAATCTCTATTGAGTCATAATGGTGGTGCATTGTCTCCTCAAGTTGTGGGTTAGTGAATCCTCAAGAAACCATGAGGTTGGGTAGGTTTTGCTATGTATGCTTGGGCGTGGGGACGGTTAAACATACTGGTAATTTTGTATATTTTTAAGCACAATGCATTGTTTGGGATTAGAGAGGTTGAGTTTAAAGTGGATCAATATATTGGCAATCACTATTAATGTAGAGTCGTGTTCCTGCTTGAAACGTGTTCCTGCTTGAAATGAATTGCGATAAGATTAGTCTACCGATTATGATTCCATTGCATCTCTTTTTCGGGACGAAAAAGGTTTAAGTTGGGGAATATGATGAGAGGTTGAGCGAGAGCTTTTAAATGTGATTAATACTTTGTTTTTATGTGTTTTAGCATATGGAATATGGGTACTTTGAGTTTGTGATTGATTTTAGGTCCCGTATGCATAAAGGAAGCATTTTGGATAATTTATGAGAGCTAAACGGATGTTCAAAAGTTAGGATTGAAGCTCGGAACGAAGTTTGAAAGCAATTGGGAAAAGTTCAAGACAGGGCGTCCCCTGAGGCCATCAGGGCGCCCAGGGCGCCCTCCACTGTGTGTATATGGACAAAGCAGGGGCGCCAATCAGAAGCTCAACCTCCAGATTTTTCAGACAGAGCGCACTGTGCGCCCTCTAGGGCGCACGGGGCGCCCTCCTCGACGCAATTCCGGATTTTTTCCTTTTTTATTGGTATTTAAGCCATACTTTTAGGTTTTCGAAAATACTTTTGATTCCAACCGTTTTTGGGGTTTTAGGAGGCGATTTTGGCACTTAGAACACTTCCGGATTACCAGGTTTTCATGTTTCAATTGTTTGATTCGATTAGTGTTTTTGTTTGGATTATGAACATGAGCAGCTAAACCACCAGTGATTCTCTCCGGGTGTAGAGTTTATTGATTGAAGGATTGTTTCTTGATTGTTTAACATTCTAGGATTGTTTTAGTTGGTAATTCAAGTCTGGTTTTCTCCTTGTAAAGAATTCACACGTCACATCCTTTAACTGTAAATGGATTTGTTGATGTGCACGTTCTGACCAATTAAGTTAGTCCTCACATTTTCACAAGATTAAACCTTCGCACAGTCCCTCTTAAGGACTTCCTAGTAATCAATCAAGTGCAATCTAGATTTCATAAGCTTGAACCCGGAGAGAATCATCTTTCCTCCATAAGTTTACAAATTACCTAATTTCAATTCATATTTACATTCTTCAGCATTCGCTTATGTTTACAAATGCTGAAGAATGTAAATATGAATTGAAATTAGGTAATTTGTAAACTTATGGAGGAAAGATGATTCTCTCCGGGTTCAAGCTTATGAAATCTAGATTGCACTTGATTGATTACTAGGAAGTCCTTAAGAGGGATTGTGCGAAGGTTTAATCTTGTGAAAATGTGAGGACTAACTTAATTGGTCAGAACGTGCACATCAACAAATCCATTCACAGTTAAAGGCTGTGACGTGTGAATTATTTACAAGGAGAAAACCAGACTTGAATTACCAACTAAAACAATCCTAGAATGTTAAACAATCAAGAAACAATCCTTCAATCAATAAACTCTACACCCGGAGAGAATCACGGGTGGTTTAGCTGCTCATGTTCATAATCCAAACAAAAACACTAATCGAATCAAACAATTGAAACATGAAAACCTGGTAATGCGGAAGTGTTCTGAGTGCCAAAATCGCCTCCTAAAACCCCAAAAACGGTTGGAGTCAAAAGTATTTTCGAAAACCTAAAAGTATGGCTTAAATACCAATAAAAAAGGAAAAAATCCGGAATTACGTCGAGGAGGGCGCCCCGTGCGCCCTAGAGGGCGCACAGTGCGCTCTGTTTGAAAAATCTGGAGGTTGAGCTTCTGATTGGCGCCCCTGCTTTGTCCATATACACACAGTGGAGGGCGCCCTGGGCGCCCTGATGGCCTCAGGGGGCGCCCTGTCTTGAACTTTTCCCAATTGCTTTCAAACTTCGTTCCGAGCTTCAATCCTAACTTTTGAACATCCGTTTAGCTCTCATAAATCATCCAAAATGCTTCCTTTATGCATACGGGACCTAAAATCAATCACAAACTCAAAGTACCCATATTCCATATGCTAAAACACATAAAAACAAAGTATTAATCACATTTAAAAGCTCTCGCTCAACCTCTCATCAATGAACCTACCTTAATAAAGCTTACATGGATATTGGAAAGATCACTAATCGTATCTCTGATTTAAGAGCCATTATTAGCAATCAATCAAATCATCTGATGGAATAAAGCTATTATTAATGAGCTTAACTCCCTATTTCAGAATAACGTTAGAG
>JBCNJP010000006.1:13173387-13199059 GCA_039602395.1 Deinandra increscens subsp. villosa | reverse complement strand
TAATATTCCTGTACTTTTCCGGTTGAACTCTTTATTCTGTTGGATAAAAGAGTTCACCCGGAAATGTTCTTCCGGTTGAGCTTCCGGTTGACAAAACTTCCGCTTGAGCGTTCTTCCGCTTGAACATATCTTCAACCGGAAATCTTCGTCTTGATCCGGTTGACTCAGAAAATCATTTCCTTACAGACTTATACGTTTTATACCCCTTAACTATTTAACCCTCTAACTTTTAAAGTTTTTTTATTTATTTTTTATTTTTATTTTTTTTATTTTATTTTTTTTATTTTTATTTTTTGTCTTTCTACTTTGACCACAAAACTTTTAACTATTCTACTTTCTTTTTTAATATACTTTTATAGTTTTATACTTTCACCAGGAGATTTTTATACCCCTTAACTTAGTATATTTTTATAATTTTATACTTTCACCCCGAGACTTTTAGACTTTTACGTTTTATACTCCTTAACTTTTTAACCCTCTAACTTTTAAAGTTTTTATTTTTGTTTTAAGTTTTTTTATCTTCTACTTTTGCCATGAAACTTTTAACTTTTCTATTTTCGCTTTTAGTATACTTCTATAGTTTTATACTTTCACCACGAGACTTTTAAATTTTTACGTTTTATACCACTTAACTTTTTGACTTTCGGTCACCCGCAACAACGCGCGGGGTGGTAAACATCTCGTTATTATTATGTAGCTTTAAAACATCATAATAAAGCTTTTAATCCCTATGATTTTAATAGCCCCTTTCTCTAGACACCCAAAGAAATTTTCTGGACACCGCAACATACGACCTGTATAGCACGATACAGGTCGTATTACACTCTCTTAGCATTAATTACAACTCAGAACCAACCTGTATAGCACGATACAGGTCGTATACGCTGACTACTAATGATTGCTAATGATTGCAACAAATGATGACACTACTAATGATTGAACTTATACTACCTGTATGATACAATACAGTTCGTTTGATACCTCGTACCACTATCAGAACAAATGATGATTGGATTTTGTTTGTCTGCAACTTATACGACCTGGATTACAGCATACAAGTCGTTTAGGTCATCTTAGGAACAATCATTTCTCGACGCACGGGTGTAAGGTACGGAGAACATTTGAACCTTATACGACTTGTATTGACCATTACAGGTCGTTTAGGTTGTAATATACATGTCCGACGCATACGGAAAAAACGTTTATATTTTAAAAAAATCTAAGTTAAACAAATATACATATCCAAAATTGATAAAAAAAATTTTAAACATACCGTCCCGTTAGTTTTTCGACATGAAAAAAATAGGCTAATACACATGTATAAAAAAATGGCACAAAAAAATTTAAAAATTATGTCTAGTTAGTTTTTCGACATGAAAACACTAAAGAAGTTAATGGAAATAAAACTAATGCTTTAAAAAAAATTAAAGAAAAACCAGGTATTACAGCTCGTATAGTGCTATAGAGGTTGTATAGGGTTTACGAACACTCTCAGGCGTTTATCCCCAAAACATTCATATCTGACAAGACAAACATTCCCAACCTGACATTTTTTTTAAACACCGACCCGATACAGCCTGTATTGCGATATACACATTGTATAAATTAGCATTTATAGCGTTGACCAGCTTATACAGTCTGTATTGACCTATACAGGCTGTATTAACCGGTGTCCAGAACTAAATCTTTCGGTGTCTAAAGCAGCCCCCTTTTAATAACCAAAGCTTTAAAGCATGAAAAAGCTACGTAAGCTTCTAATCCTTATGATTTTAATCGCTATCAACATCCTTCTAATTTCAACTATTTCATTCCAGTTCCAAGGTGTAAGTTAATCAATTTTTATTTCTTTATCCTCCTTAGCAGGCCTCGTCTATCTACATGAGAATACTTTTATCAAGCAACAAAAAAACCAATCTTAAAGCCAATTCCAAGGTGTAAGAACACAAACATTAAATCGCAACATATCTACATGAGATTTTCTTTCATCTCTACAAAATTCGCCCAAACCAAAGAATCAACCAAAAACCATATCACATGTAACAGACTAAAACGAATAAATAACCAAAATTATAATTGATTAAGCAAATTAAAAAACAACAGACCAACCTTTTATTTTGAAATTGAGAACTGAAGAACCCTAATCCCTGCAAAAAAAAAAAACATATATTAGTCGAATATAAATCAAAACTACTTCGGCCAAACAGAAAGGTTAGGTTGTTTCAGATTTGTTGTCATAGACCCCCTTTGAATCTCCGCCTCAAATGCGTATATCATTGTTCACAATAAAATTCCGAAATTACAGAACCCTAACACAGATTAAGTACTAATAAACAATTTGAAATTTGAAATCGCCTGAAGCGAGCTCCATTTATAGCCGGAATGAGCAAGAACAAATGGCCTGAACGATTGTGTGCATTAACACAGATTAAGCACTAATAAACAACTCGAGCAACCTAAATGTACTAATACACATGAAATCTCGATCAATAAACACAAAAATCGATCTAAATTCTAAGAAAGTCGAAGACTCGTTAAAAAAAAAGCAAGAATCTCATTGGAGAGGAGAAAACATGCATGAAAAGATGGAATAACCTCGCAATTACGCCCGGTGGCTGTCATCGCCCTTGAAGATAAAGAAATTGAGAGTGAGGGACTGATTGTTTCAGAGAGATAACTTTCCTGTAGATACTTGCGAAGATAAGGAAATCACCAACAATGACGACTTTTAGGCGTCCTTATGACACTGTGTGTGATGTCTTTCAGTCGTGCTTGAAGGAAAGTAGGTGAGCTACTCGACACAATGGAGAGGGGGGAAAGGCTGACCAAAGCCTGGGACATCACGTGTAAAGAGGGAAGTTGGTAAAAAGCCAATCAACTTGTACATAGAGCATCATCTCTTGTAAACTAAGCAAGGGCATCAGAAACTTGTACAGGCCGCCCTAAAACTTGTAACCTACGCTTAAGGATAGTACATTGTGCTGCAAAAGTTGTACAATAAGTTGGGTAATGTTATATAGCGTAATGTAATGTAATAAGTTCATTATACATTATTTTTTCATATACTTCCGTCGATGTTTTTGTATTCATGTTTTTAGTTATATTCATTTTCTTAGTTTCTCTACTAGTGATGCTAGAGCTTGAGGCAAGCCAAACTCGAATTATTATTAAAATCAAACGGGTATGAAAATACTGTGAGAGTCAACTGAAATCAAGTGAAATAACATGTCATGCACATGATTTAAACCGTTATGTAAGTAGACAACTAAGACCGTTATAATTTTGAAAGTAACATCTTTTGTAAGAACAATTGTATAATTTACAAGACAAATTAAGGGTTTTAACTGAAGTAGTTTTGTATATTATAAGAAAACCTACAGTTGAATGGGATTGGTTTCAGCTCACTGTGTTGAAACTATATTGACTTATAAGAAAACCAACAGTTGAATGCTGAACAAATTTACTCGTACTATAAATAATAGAATAAGTTACACACAGGTACACAAGAAATATACATGTACAAAGAGAACCCACAACTATAACTAAATACATCTAATAAGATTGCGTCTCCTTTTTCTTCGATCGTAGAGTTGTCTGACCCCTTCGAATTTTTGTTGCCCTCTGTTCGTAAACTGTTGTCCGTAAGTTTTTTTTTTTTTTTGTGTTCCGAAAACAGTCATGTATCTCTATTTATATTTATTTTTTTTCTCCACCACCCTTAGAATTAATTGCGCTCCCTAACATAATTGTTGACCTCCTCTGTTTCTTCACGTGAGCCCACCTGCTATTTCAATATTTGGTTTGAACAAAGCTTGCATTCACAATTTGCAGCTCAAATTTACCTTGTACTCCACGTAACCACCAATTAGCCCATATATTCTAAATAAACTAAAATTTTAAGACCAACCGTAACGCAAGCTTCCCTCCGCACGTCCGTCAGACGTGGAAGACGCACACTAGGCATGCTGCGATACTGGGTTCGTACATGTCGCACGTTGTAACGGATGCCTTTTTATTTTCTAACGGCTAGTTTGATATTCTTTATAATAATAATATTTTATTTATTTTTTAATTTCCTCAAACCATCTATATATATCAATCAAAAACTCATTTATTATCACACAAACTCTCAAACTTTCTCATTTCACCAATTTGTATCAACTCTAAAAAATGAGTTCATGTCGAAGCTTGAGTAACTTCTATTGAATTTAGGTGTCCAGACCCGACTAAATCAAGTATCCGACCCGGTCAAGACCCGTAAGAGTTACACCGGAGACAACGGGTTTTAAGTCCGCTTATCTGAATAACCGGCAAATTCGCAGAAGAATTAAATATTTATTAACCTGTTTAATAAATATATTAATTAGTTATTTATTATTAATCTATATGATTAATTAAGCGACGAAAGACGTTAAATATTATTTACGTCTAAGACGACAATTAACGAATCAGTCTTTGACTAATATTTGTTAAGTCTCGGCTAGCGACAAATGTTTTAATGAGTTAAAATGTTAGTCGCACAATTAAAAGGTTCGATTAAGGATTAGATAAAAACGAGGAACTAATCGGAAACTTAATCAGTTATATATAACTGATTAAGGAGACGAAAACCCTAATCGAGTAATTAGAATTTTCGGCCCCCTCCTCTCCCTCTCTCCCTTGCGATTTTCGGCCAACCCTAGGGCCGCCGTCGCCGCCGCTTTTTTGGCGATTCATCCTTGTCGCTCGCTAGAAATTAAATCCTCAAATCACCGTTTCGTCGTGGTTCCTCCTTTTGGTAGCCGCCACGCAACAAAGTCGAGAAACCCTAGCCGCCGCCGTCGTCGAGTTCGTCCGCCACCACCGCCGCCGTAGCAGTGATCGCCGCCGCAGCCCCAACCCGAGCCGTTGCAGCATCCGTGATCACCGCCGCCGGCCCGTCGCACTGCCGCTGCCGACCACCGCTTCTCCTCGCTGTTGCCCGCTCCCCGGCCGACACCCTATTTGCGAACCACCGTCATACGGTGAGTTCGACCGTCGTCCGTGAATCCCAATTCGCGTCCAATCCGACGTACGTGATTTTCTCGGTGCTCGAGTCACCGCGTAGTAAATCCGTAACTGCGAGGATTGTTCGATTCACCTATCGAATCGTCGCCTGCGAAACCCTAGCGTCACCCGTTGACTTCCGGTGTCTCGAACGTGTGTTTGATCACCGCTCAGGTATATCTAAACTTGTCATTAGTTTTGATTTATTTATTTTTGTACCGTGTTCTTGTTTTAACACGTTTTTGGTGTTTGCGCATTTTGGTGATTGTCAAATCCTGTTGATTATGGCTTACATTAATAAACTGGTCTTCGCGTTTGTAAATTAAATCCTTTTCCGCTATGTATTAAATTAATTGTTAATTTAATTATTTTGAATTTAATTTACTAATTACTCGGTAACAATTAATTTAATACATAGTGGTGATAGCGAAACAAAGAGAATGGAGGGAGCCGAAGGGTCAAGACAACCTGACTGGATTCCGGTAAACCGGAGAAGGCAGAAGAGAGGGAATACAACGGGGGGCATGAAAGATCTTGTTGTCTACTATGTGAGTAATATTCCGGATTGTTGTGCTTGTGGCGAGCTTGAAAGAATGTAGCAACTTTGGGGACGTAAAAGATGTATTCATTGCTAAGAAAAGGAACAAGGCTGGTTTGAGGTTTGGTTTTATCAAGTTTTCGGGTGTTCGGGACAGATGGGAGTTGCAGAAAGTGTTGAACAAGATTAAGATTGGAAACAACAATCTTTCGGTCAATTTGGAGAAGTACGGACGTGACGGTGCTCCGGTTGTGATCAACAACGAGCCTGGTTTCAAGAGGCCACCGGTGAGGGTGGAGAAGGCTTCTTTCCCGCCGCCGGCGGGTCATTCATTCAAACCATCGGGGATCTCCTATGCGAGTATTGTGGCAGGGCCAAACTCTCCGGCACTTGTGACTTGTAAAACTCTCAATCTGGGGGAGTTGGCGACGCCGGCCTTCTCTGAGTGGTCGGGCAATGCTCTCCTTGGACGTGCGGCGGATCTCACTTTTTTATGCAGCCTCGATAAAATCCCGGGCAATGCTGGTTTTGATAACTTTAAAATCAGATATTTGGGAGGCTTGATGGTCTTGCTCACGTTCCCCAACCCCGGCCTGGCATTGGAGTTCCTGGAGTCTGAAGATCTTTGGAGGTCATGGTTCTCTAAGTTGTCAGTCTGGAGGGGCCAATCCTTCAACATGGAAAGGCTTGCCTGGCTCCGCATTTTTGGAGTTCCGCCTCAACTTTGGGATGGAAGTGTTTTCGACAGGATTGGGGGGTTGTTTGGGCAGGTTATCCAAAAATCCGATGCTGACACTACGGACGGCATTATGAACAGCTCTAGAGTTGGGGTTTTGGTTGAAGGTTGTAGTAAAATCGACGAAAAGGTGACCCTGAGGTGGAAAGGAAGAAGCTTCGTGTGTGCGATTGAAGAATTCCAGTCTGACTGGGTGCCGGATTTCATCTGTGCTATCTCTGCCGGAGACGGTGGAACGGAGGGGTCGAGAATCAGATCGGAAATCGTTGCTAATCCAGCATGCGGGGAAGAGGAACAGTCGAGGGGTCCTGGGAACTCGGCTTGCATGGATCACGTGCATGGGGGTGGCAATGATGATAGTAGGGTTGAGGAGCCAGTGGTGGGGCCTAGCAGTTTGGCGGCTCCAGTTGGAAAGGGTGTTAGGCTCGAGGAGCATGGGGAGGGGTCTGCTGGAATTTTCTCTCCTGGGCCCGATTCTGCTTCTTCTTGTGGGCCTGACTCCCCTTCCTCAAGTGGGCCTTCTTTGGACCTCAACAGCCCCCCATTTCGGAAGTCCAAAACCCCTGGTAAATCTAAAAAGACCCCGATTGAAACTAGGGCTCCAAACTCTGCTCAAGAGATGGAAGATCTTAGACTCGCTGATGAGGTAATTGAGGGTCTTAGGCTTCGGGCTTGTCGAGAGGCTGAATTGCAGGAGAAAAGAAGAGCTCGCACTGAAGAGATGTTCAATACGGTGGAGGTTGCGGGTCTTGTGAACATCGATCTTCAAAATTTCAAGGATCTGGTGAACAGGCAGATTGAGGAAGAGGAGTCAACTATTGCGATTTAATGGACTTCCTCTCTGCGAACATCCGTGGGGCTGGAGATTCCGACAAGCGTCGGTGGATCTCTAGAATCAGAGCAAAACATCGGGTCAATTTTCTTTGCTTGCAGGAGACCCAATTTCTCGATGGCTCTCGTATCTGTTTCAACAGCTTCTGGGGTCGGAAAGGGGTGGTCAATGACTGGATTAATGCGAACGGGAGATCTGGGGGGCTGGCTTGTTCCTGGAACCCAGCTGTGTTTTCTGCAAGTGAGGTTCTTAAATTCGATCACTTTATGGTGGTTTCTGGTGCCTGGTCGGGTGTCGTGGATCGTATAAACATTGTGAACATCTACTCTCCTCGTGACCTGCGCTTGAAAAGGAGAATCTGGGATAAGTTGATCGAACTAAGGTGGTCGATGAATGGTATATGGATAATGATGGGGGATTTCAACGAAGTCAGAGATGCGGATGAAAGGCTGAACTCAGAGTTCCACGTCGCAGGGGCTTTGGCTTTCAACGCCTTCATCGACAGAGCGGGTTTGTCAGAGTACCATATGGGGGGGCTGAGGTTCACCTACTCGCACGGTAATGGGAAATCCTTCAGCAAAATCGACCGAGTATTGGTTTGTGATGGGTTTAGGACGAAATGGCCCAATGCTTCGTTGTTGGCGTGCTCTCGGTTATGGTCGGACCATTCGCCGCTGGTTCTCAAAACCTCTTTCAAGGATTTCGGCCCCTGTCCTTTTCGTTTCTTCTCAGGTTGGTTGAATTTGCCGGGTTTGGAGGAGACTGTCTTGAAGGGCCTGGAAGGCAATTGGGCCGGCTTGAGACCTGATGTGAGGCTGTTGGCTAAGCTCAAATCTGTCAAAGCCATTGTCAAAATCTGGTCTCGTAAAAACAAGGTGGAAAGAAGAGGTTTGACTGAAAGTTTAGAACTGGACTGTGAATGGTTTGATGCTCTTGGGGAACTAAGGCCCCTCTCTGAAGATGAAATTAATGAGTGGGCTGAAAAGAGGTCGAACTTAAAAGATTTGGAGCGGTCAAATTCTGAGGTGTTAAGAACGAAGGCTCATTCCAAGTGGTGCCGGGATGGCGATGAGAACACGACATTCTTTCACGGGATGGTTAACCAGAATCTTTCCCGTGGAAGAATCAACGGGCTGATATTCAACAACAGGTGGGTTGAGGAGCCGGAGAGGTTGAAAAAAGCGGCTTGGTGTTTCTTTAAGGACCGGTTCTCGTCAAGGAATGGGTGTCTGCCTTCTATGCGGTGTGAGGGGATCAAAACCCTTTCCGATCAGAACAAGTTACTTTTGACAGCCCCCTTTTCGAAACAGGAGGTGAAAGAGGCGGTGTGGGGATGCGGGAGTGATAAGACTCCGGGTCCCGACGGGTTTTGTTTTGGTTTTTTCAAGAAGTTTTGGAACTTGTTTGAGGACGACTTCTTTGATATCCTTGGTTCCTTTTACGTTGATGGGTCAATTGGTAAAGGGTGCGGTTCCTCGTTTCTTCATCTCGTGCCCAAAGTTAGAGATCCCCAATCCCTTAACGATTTCCGGCCCATTAGTTTGGTGGGGTGTGTCACCAAAGTCATCTCTAAAGTCTTGGCGAACCGTTTGAAATTGGTGGTTGATTCTATTGTGTCCGAGAACCAAATGGCCTTTGTGGCCAAAAGAAACATTGTGGATGGGCCGTTGGTGGTTAATGAGCTTATTGCTTGGTGCAAACGGTCCAAGTATAAGGCCCTTCTTCTAAAAATTGATTTTGAGAAGGCTTTTGACACCGTCGAATGGGACTTTTTGCTCTCTATTCTCTCCCAAATGCAGTTTCCAGACACTTGGTGCATGTGGGTCAAAGGCTGCCTTCTTTCCTCGCGGGCTTCGGTGTTAATCAATGGGGCCCCAACATTGGAATTTCAATGCTCTCGTGGGTTAAGGCAAGGTGATCCTCTTTCACCGTTCCTTTTTATCATCGTCATTGAGGCTTTCACGTGGATGATGGAAAGAGCCGGCCGGGTTGGAGTTTTTAGTGGGTTTCCGGTCCCGAACAGTAACTTGTCGATTGCCAACTTAGCCTTTGCGGATGATGTGTTGGTCCTCGGGTCATGGTCTATGTTGAATATGAAGAACCTTTCGAGACTCCTTAGAGCTTTTTTCTTAGTGTCGGGGCTTAAGGTCAACCTAAGAAAAAGCTCTTTGTTTGGGCTTAATTGTGAGGACTCGGAAGTTGAAGTGATGGCGTCCTTGCTCCGTGTCAAGGTTGAGAGGCTGCCTTTCTCTCACTTGGGTCTCCGGGTTGGGGAAAACATGAATAAAGTTGCAAGCTAGAAGCTGGTGATAGACGCCTTTGAGGCGAAGCTGTCGGGTTGGAAGGCGGCGAGGCTGTCCATGGCGGGGAGGGTCACCCTTGCCAAATCTGTCTTAGATTGTGTCCCCCTATATTTTTTCTCGCTCTACAAGGCCCCGGGGAAGGTTCTTACAAGACTTGAATCGATTCGATTCAACTTCATTTGGGGTGGGTGCCCGGATAGAAGAAAGATTCACTAGATTTGCAAAGACTCTCTTATGCGTCCTCGCGAGGAAGGTGGGCTCGGGTTAGTTCCTTTGGAAGATAAAAATCTTTCTCTCATGGCTAAATGGGTTTGGCGTTACAAAACTGAGGTTGATAAGTTGTGGCGGAAGATCATTGACGGCTGCCACGGGGTGGCTGATCCGAATGTGTTGGTCCCTTGCAAAAAAAGCTCTTCCGGTGTTTGGAGGAATATTTCTAAAGTGGAACTTCTTCTGGCAAAAAAAGGTGTAAAATTGGTTGATCTCCTTGTGAAGCAGGGAGATAATTGGGCTGGATTGGCGACCCCTCAGGGACATTCTCTGTAAAGTCCATTTCCAAGCTTATCAAGAATCCACCCCTTAATGTGATGCCCCTGTCCATGAGTTGGAATAATTTAGTGCCTCCAAAGGTGAACTTACTCTTTTGGAGATTGCTTTGGAAGCGTCTTCCCACCCGGTATGGCCTTGCGAAGAGAGGGGTGCGACTGGAGAGTAGCTGCTGTCCGCTTTGTGATCAAAACGTCGAGACTGAAGACCACTTGTTCACCGGCTGTCGGGTCTCGGATTATGTGTGGACCGTCGTGGGCGAGTGGTGTAATATCCCTCACCCTTTCTTTTTCGATGTCCGGGACATTCTGGTTCCAGTTCCTGCCGGTCCCCCGAAGAAGGAGAAGGCTTTCTGTTTGGATGTTGTTTTCCGGGCTGCTGTTTGGGTGCTGTGGCGGTGCAGGAACGAGGCCATTTTCGAGCGAAGGAAACCGAGTTTACACAAGACCATAGCGGAGATCAAGGGGTTAAGTTTCTTTTGGATCAATTGTAGAGCAAAGGGTTGGAATGTAGAGTGGAGTGAATGGTGTTCCTTTTTTGCTTGATGTAATTGTTGGTTGTTTGTTTTGTCTCGGGGTGGTCGGCTTTTAGCGTCTTGCTGGCCGGCCTCCCCTGTGTGTTTTAATGGAAGCGCTGGTTCAAAAAAAAAAGTTATTTGTCATAAATAATTATTCGATTAAAAAAATTGACATTACCGGGGACCTGAATACCGTTGTCGTAACCCAACAGTGGTATCAAAGCCTTGATCACCACACGCAAACCCTAACTGGTCGATTTTAAACCGGTGTATTTTCGCGAACTTGGGTTTCGAACCCGAAAGTGGCAAAATTGAATGAATCGATGTTTAAAAATGTTTAGTCGATTTGAATCCACTAAATATGATCCAATTCGATATAATTGATTCAATTATCTTTCGTACATATTCGGCCCAACCCTATCTTGTTCCTGTCATGGATTCGTTATGGTTTGGCCCATTAGGCCCATGTTGTTTTGTTTTGGTTTGGCCCACTTTTGAATGAGTTAAAAGTTATATGTATTTTAAAATAGATTAGGTCTTATTTTATTTTATGATTGCTCACCTTCGCCTGGACGAACGAGACGAGCTAGATACGACGACCGATTTTGAGATTATCTCTTCTTAGGATTTTCGAAAATGGCTACAACCCGAAACGAGACCGACGGTCCTCATGACACACAGGAGCTTGTTGAAGCAAGTAGGAGCGACTAAATCGATCAGGGAGTTTTTCTATCTCGTGGTTGATTTACTTTTACGTCCTAGTCAGGACCGATTTTCACTACAAGAATCTTAACTTTGAGCAAGAACGAGGATCGGATGAGAAAACCCCAAAAAAGATGATGATGATGAAGATGATGAAGAAGAATCAATGGAAATCAAACATAAGAAAGATGATGAACAAATCGAATGATTTCATTAATCGAATGATTACAATCAAGAAATCATGAAGAACACACAATCTCTATCTAGAAATCCATGACTCACTCTCTCTAGAATGGAAATCTCACACTCTACAAGAAAATCATCATTTCCACATTTGGAGACTCTTTCTTGTAATGGGCACCCTCACTATTGTAAATCACTGAGACGATCTTACTACTACATGATTCAGTAATCAGAGAATGAACACGATGTAAATAAAGCTTCGCTTTATTGATTCACTTAGAGATACAATGTAGAGAGAGAAACACCTTGAGAAACACACAGTTAAGAGATATGAAATTACAGAACTGGTTCAGAAGCTCTCTCTCTATGAACTATCTATAGTCACTAAGAAACTGGCCGGCGGACTACCTACAGACCATCTGGTCCGCCCGGACCATCTGGTCCGGCGGTGCAAATGGTACGGCCAGTGACTATATCACTCACACAGATGCTTAAGATTAGATACAATACACGAGACACACATTAGCATAGGAATATGCTCTAACAAACTCCCCCTTAACGTGTAGTGTATCTATCTATCTATCTATCTAACAAAACTTCAGTCTTCAATCTTCAGCATTGTTGCATCCGATCTTCAACTTGAAATCTTGCCAGAATTAGAGCTTGCATGGCTGCGTCAATCTTGAATAGTCTTTGAACTTCAAGATCCACTTGTGAAAGATATTACACATACTCTCCCTTTCACAATGCTTGAATCTACTCACTCAGATAACCTGCAATTTCAGAAGACAGAAACACGGCTTTCTCTTTCTTTTTGGAAAAATAAGTTAATCTTGGCGCAAAACTTCTCTTCGAGAATCCAAGATATAGTTTTGAAACTTTGATTTCGTATCTTGTATCGATCAGTCGAAAACAAATAAGAAATAAAATCTTTTTGGCTTTTTGAAACTTTATATCAAAACACACCGAAAATCTTTTTGATTTTTCAGATATGAAACAGAAATGCAATACAAAAATGAAATACTGAATCACACACTATTTTTGTATTTTGCGAGAAAGATCACAACTTGGGATCATATTGGTCATGACATGCTGAACCACACTTCAATTTCAATTACTTCAGCACATAAGTCATGTCGATTACTGGTATAATTTGTCCATTTTAAACTTAGGCACAATCATACTCATAACATCTGGATATGTTATTGAATTGATTAGGTTTGCTTTGACCAGTGTACCCCATACTATCAGACATACTCAGATATGTTTTTGCTTTTATATCACACTTTGTGATTTCATTTGTGATTTAGTCACATAATGATTGTAATCATGAATCAGTCAACTGTGTTCCATGCAAAAAGAAATAAGAACGTTAAATCGTCTACCTTAAGGTCGATCTTTCGATACGCAGGTAAGGCCTCGGATTTAACAAAATAAGAAAATAAAACAAGTTGAAATTGTATAACTCAACAACAATCAGGTCGGTACTCTCGTACACGCAAAGAAAGTCCGATGAGTTATACGAAACACCAAAGAAAATAAAGCAGAACGTCAAACGAACAACAATCAGGTCGATCTTTCGATACGCAAAGAAAGTCCGATCGTTTGACAAAATAAAGAAAATCAAACAAGTTTAAATCTTTGTAAAATGAACACATGTATACACAATGACTTCTCATTTTCTTTTTCACATATCTTTTCTTGATATATCATGAGATATGCATCAAGATGTTGTCCACTTGGTCAAGCATTAGTATTTAATGTGTTTATCACATCTGAATACTTTCTGATTTAATGTCGAGCCTACCAAGTACATCGAACAATGATCTTGTGGCTTTTTCATCTATTTTATCCATGAGTCAGACACGTAAGCCAATGTACCATCATTTCCCAATCATGTCGGATACAATTTCTCATTTTTCAATGTTTTTGTATTTTTCCATTTTCTCCCCCTTAAAATGAAAACTCTATGTTTGGATTTTCATTTTAACAAAAAACACAAGGACACTATTTTTGGGTTTTCAATTTTCTCCCCCTAAACTACAAACAAAATGCATTAAAGAAAGAAAATTGACCAATCGATACTGATACCTGTTCAGTTTAAGCTTTCAGAAAAACTCTTAGAGTTGAAAAATGATGCATTCAATTTAAGTTAAGCAGGAAACTCCACTATCAGTAACTGCTTGAAGCTTGAACTTCACAATCACCAATAGGTCTTATTGAAGAAACCTGCACACTGGTTAAATGATTAGTATTCAAATGACCCGAAGCACACAGCTCCTGGTCGACCAGTGTCTTCCACAAAATCAGTTGCAGCTTTGCTAACCAACTTAGGTCGCCACTGCATTTTGACCTTTTCTGTTTTAACCGAGTCATCATCCGGTGATGAACCTTCAACACTTGAATCACATTTAAAAAATTGTTTCTTTTTAGATTTTGATTTGAATGGTGTTGACTCAGTAAAAATTCTGCCTGATTCATCAATAAATGTGGCAGATTTGTTTGAAAACGATCTTTTGGCAGTCTCAGTACAATCCTGTGCCATGTGTCCCTTTCGGCGACATTGATAGCACAAACGATAAGATCGTTTAGATGGTGGTTTGCCCTGAACTGGATGACATCTATCATCAGATTCAATACTATCGGAAATATCATAAAAAACTTGAAATCGGTTAGAATGTACCCATTTGGAAGTAGGACTTCGAGGAGTGGAATTTGATCCAAATGAAGAAGATTCTTTCGGAGAACTTGTAGATGAATCTTTCTTCTTTTGTGTTCCTCCGAATCCTTTCTCGATAGTAGAAATGAATACATGTGCCAAATGATAGATTTGTTCAAGACTTGTATCTTTCTTCGCCTTTTGAGTCTTCTTTGGCATGTTCTTCTTGTCTTTCTTCTCAAATTTCTTGTTCCCACTACCCAAACGAGACTGTTTGTAACCTGGTAGCTTTGTCAGATCAACTTGAGAACTTGAAGAACCAGCTTTAGCAGCTTGATTAAATTTAGCTTTAATGCCTTTCAAATTGTTGGCTTCAACCAACTTTGCAGCAAACTTTTCTTCTTGCAACTGCTTGTCATCCTTCTCCACTTCTTTTTCAATGAAACCAACTCCCTTTTTTTGAAATAAAACCACCTGAAACAAACTTTGTTGGAAAATTATCAACTAAACTCTCCTCTTGTTCCACGTTCATCTTTGATTTCTGTGATTTCTTCAATTCAGACTTCTTCGCAACAAATTCAGAATAATCACCAGTTAGAGCTGAAATTTGAATGTCAGCAAGTGCATCAGATTCAATAACCGGATGTGGAATCTGATTATATTCTTCACTCTCAAAAACCTTCTTGAAATTCTCATCTTTACACAAGTAACTCGTGAAAGAATGTGAATTCTTCAAATTATTCAACTGTCTTTTAAGATCCAACACTTCAACATTCAGATCATATATTTTCTTTTGAGCTTCACCCAATGCTTTTTCTGATTCAATTAATTGCTCTGAAGCTGTATTAAACCGAAACTTTTATTGTCGCATCTGATCATGGGCATCATACACTTCTTGAGTAATTTTCTTCACTCGGCCCTCATGAATCTCAATATTTCGTTTCAACAACTGATTTTCTCCTTTCAAACTGATCACTTTGTCTTGCAACTCATAACGAACCAATTGATGTTGATTTTTTGTAGCAACAACTTTATCAAATTCTTCCTTGAGATCATCATAAGACTTCTGCAACAATTCAACTTTTGTAGTTGATTTCGTGAACAAATTATCAAAATCATCAATTGCATCTTTTGCTTCACTCTTCCATTTCTCAACACTTTTGACCAACTCTTCATTATCAGTTTGTAACTTCAAAATCTGTTCTTTATCGGCACTAATGAACTCATTCAATTTATCGTGAACGACCATCAACTCTTCCTTCAAAACATTCTTTTCGGCGATTAATTTCTCATTTATCTTGAAAATCTCATCAGAATTTTCAACCTGCTTCCTGAAACTTTCTAATTTTGTTTCCTTCTTGGTTCTCTCAACAATTAATCCTTCCTTTTCTTGAACCAATTCACGAATTTTCCTATCCTTTGTAGCACAAAATTCACAAGTTGACTCATACCCACTAACTTCAGAATCACTTGTTTCAGATATAGTGATCTCAGACGTATACCCACTTGATTCAACTTCAACATTTGCCATTAAAGCCACAGATTGACCGTTCATATAACAAAATTCATCTGGTTCTGCACAAGTATCTTGAATAGCAGTCAAAGCAATAGGTGATTTGTCAAATTGTTTTGACCATTCCTCAAATTCTTTATCTGCTTGAGCTTGAGCCATCATAGCTTTTGCGTAATGCTTATCAGATTTACCTTTATCAGATGATGATTGAGAACATTCACGAGCAAAATGTCCAACCTTGGAACAATTGTAACATTTTACTTTAGATTTATCCAAACCCAGTTTTCTACTTCCTGGAACAAAAGAATTCTTCCCATGTTTCTTGATAAATCGTCTTCCTTTTTCAACCATCATTGCAAATTGCCAATGCAGATCTAATTCAGCCAATTGATCATCATCCAGTTGTTCTAACTCAGTTCCACTCAAACCAGCATCACTAACTTGACCAAATATCGATCCAGACGACGAAGATATAAAAGCAGATAATAATGCAGCCAATTCTTCAGTTGATTGAGCAGGATGCGAATTATTTGTTGATCTATCAGGAATGGTAAAACGACACCCTGGAGAATAACCAGAATTTTCAGAATGCCCAGCAAGAAAAGCTGTTACCGGCGGATTACTGCTTGAAATAGCATGTGACTTTGCCTTAGCATGAACGGTAGCATTATTTTCCCCAAAGTACAATTCAGGATTTTGAACTGTAGGATGTGCAGATTTCTTCACCAGCAATTCCATCTCATGAGCTTGTAATTTGCTAGTTATTTGATTGAATGTCCAATTTGAATAATTTGGATCATTTGTCAACATCATCACATAATTTTCCCATTTTTCTGGTAAAGCTTCCAGAATTTTCTCTTTCAATTCATCACTATCTTTCTTGACGCCTACAACATCAAGTTCATTTATCAAATGAGAAAATCGAGCAATCAAATCTGGAATTTTCTCATTCTCGCAATGCCTGAAATTATCAAACTCTTTCTTCAAAACTTTCTTTCGAGTGTTTTTGTATTGATCATTACCCGTACATCTCTCTTCAATAGCATCCCACAACTCCTTGGCCGTTGTATATTGCTTAAATTGATGCATTAGATCTTTTGGTAAGGCCATTGTAAGATAACTATATGTTTTCTTTTCTCGAGCAAAAAATTTCCGTTCATCAGCATCGAAACTACTAATCATTTTTGGTTTGTGGGGACTTATCATCGGTTATTCATATTCTTTCTCAATTGGAATCCAACTCTCAATATCTTGCGAATAAATGTAAGATTCAAACCGACTTCTCCAATTGTGATAATCTTCAAGCCTTAGCAATTTAGGAACTTTTTGAATTGTTCCTATCTCGTTATCATAGTTCAACATGGCTTAAACAGATGTTTGAGCAGCAGTCATTGCATAGAAATCACTCATTTTGAAATTTCCAATACCGAACGCGAAAACTTAAAACTGAAACCGGGCGTCTTCCAAGCAGATTTTGGGGGTCAAAACTGGACGGTACTGGCCATAGGCAGGTACATGTCCAAGATCTCGTCGAGAAGAACGTTTTAGCTGGTATTGGGTTCTGTAATTCCAAACGGTTTGCAAGTTACGTCAGTTTTAGTGAAGATATGTTTTCTACCAGCGGACCAACCTCCGTACCAGATCAAATTAGCGGATCAAAATTTGTACCTGCGGACCACTTCCGGATCAAATCAGCTCAACGGACCAGAAGCGGACCAGATATCTCTAGCGGACCAGATTTTGATACGGCGGACCAAGTTTTGGTACGGCGGACCAAATGGTACGTTGTAACTGCCGCGGACCAAATTGATGAAGATTGCCTACGCGGACCAACCGGCGGACCAACAGTTCGTCGAGCGGACCAAACGCGTACGACGCGGATTTAGACTGATTTTTCGAATTTTTGATGTTTTGAGATAGAAAATGGATCAGTAAGGTATGAAATCACTCCAGAAACACTCAGAAATCATTTTTCATCACACAAACACTCGGAATTGGAAGAATTTGATGAAAATGTGAAGAAACCCAAACTTTCTTTCTCTAAAAGTTCGA
Organism: Deinandra increscens subsp. villosa; assembly: GCA_039602395.1. Taxonomy (NCBI): domain Eukaryota; kingdom Viridiplantae; phylum Streptophyta; class Magnoliopsida; order Asterales; family Asteraceae; genus Deinandra; species Deinandra increscens. Next base: position 13,181,456 of record JBCNJP010000006.1, on the reverse strand, counting down.
AAACTTACCAAATCACAGCAGTAGAGCAACCTGGAATGCTCTGATACCACTTGTAAATCACCAAGACGATCTTACTACTGCATGATTCGGTAATCAGAGAATGAACACGATGCAAATAAAGCTTCGCTTTATTGATTCACTTAGAGATACAATGTAGAGAGAGAAACACCTTGAGAAACACACAGTTAAGAGATATGAAATTACAGAACTGGTTCATAAGCTCTCTCTCTATGAACTATTTATAGTCACTAAGAAACTGGCTGGCGGACTACCTACAGACCATCTGGTCCGCCCGGACCATCTGGTCCGGCGGTGCAAATGGTACGCCAGTGACTATATCACTCACACAGATGCTCTAGATTAGATGCAATACACGAGACACACGTTAGCATAGGAATATGCTTTAACAACTATATATATAGTGAGGGTGACTAACAACAAAAACATAAATGAACAAAATTACAAGAAAGGCAAATAACATAAATATTAATTAAATCAAAGTTGATTTAATTAATCCGAAGCTTGACTCGCTCGAACCGATCTTCCGTTGACTTTTACGTTGATCGTTGACCCGAAATGTTGACTTTTCCAGAAAACGGTCTTCGGTCCAATCTGCAAGCCTCGAGCATCACAACCCGCGTCTCTGAATCAATTCACATGGATTCTTCAATCGAATGCTTCGGTAAACAGATTTGATGGCGCCAGTCACATAGATTTTAGTTCCAACATATTCCCCCTTGACTGATGCTTTCAAATCTGTTCAACTGCTGAAGAATCGCTCCGCCGTACATCTTCAATGAGAAACTGATAAACCGGAGACAATCTGTTGTAGAGATTCCCCCTCTGAATAAGCTTCTTCTGTTCTCGTTGCTGCAGTCGAGATCCAAGTGTTCCGCTCACTCGGTTCACACGGTCGGGTACAATACTGAGAAAATGCTGAACATTGGAGTCATAACCGCAAAAAAACTGAATCAGATAAACCAATCAAACACTGAAAATGCTCCAACTCCGAATAATCGACCCAATATCCAAATCCATAATAATTCCTCTTATTTCTCTAAATCTCTCCAAAAACATCCAGTCGGAAGCGTAAAAATCAGATGCGGAGAGTCGAACCGTCGCGATCGGTTGCCTAGAGAAACCAGATAAATAATCTTGAAATCGGACAATCTTGCGAAAAACCGGAAGCCGGATGCTGACAGTTGTGAATGATCCATAAATAAATCTTGTGTTCCACGTGACTGGGGTTGGATGCGAAAATAAAGATAAGTGTAAAATCGAAGAAAATTGAGATCCCGAGCGAAAAATGATCATAACCGGAGTCTTTGTAATTTTGGTTGAAGAAAAACGAGCTCGGATAAATAATCCGTGAAGAATTCTGAGAAACACCGGTGAAAATGACTCGATCAGAAAAATTTCATAAATTTCGTCAAGAAACGGCCTTCCGAGAAATTTAACGGATAAATTCCATTATTTAACTGAGATTCCAGTTAATCCGGTTAGTTGACATCCGCGCTACATCCACTAAAAATAAACCATGAGATATAACGAGAAAGCTGAGTAATTAACCGGATAATAAAGCTAACCCGTCAGTGATCGATAGCAAACGTTGCGCGCAACGTCAATAAACGAGAACCCCAATAAATAAAACGGAATAAATCCGAGACCAATAATAATCTTTTGAAATTCCGTCGCGACTTTATCACTTTAATCTTGATAAAAACCGACAAGAAAAACCCCGAGCTTAACGAAATAATGCAGAAAAATTAATAATGGTGAAAAATTCTTCAAAGAAAACCATAATCCGCGTAGGAGGGAAAGAGCCAATCAGATAAGAGATTGCACATGATCCTACGGTGTAGAATGAAACGATCTGAGGGTCTAGAAACCAGATCCGTGTGAGACATGGCTAAGCCAATAGGAGGGCAACAGCAAGAAGCCTTCCAACGGCTCTTTTGTTGCTGTGGTCCCACGCGAAATTCCCTCTGCGCCAATCAATTCTCAACAGCGGGTATAGTGGACCAAGTTATCCGATAAAAAGAAGAGAGAGAACATTCTGTCACCACCAATAAGCTTCTGACATGTCACCATTCTCTCCCCATCAACGTCTTCAAACCTGCAAACCCTAATACGGTCGGAAAATCGAACAAGTTTGCCGGAAAACCGTGAATCCTTCATATCTCAGCCGATTTTCAACCAATTTTGACGAATTTGGTACCCACGAACTCGTGATTACATGCTCTACAACCCTAGACGACCATAAATCTCTGAAAACGACTCGAACGAAGACCCAGAAATAAGTCCGCTAACAATGTTCAAGTTCGCTAAGCTGATCTGAAGTACGCTATGGGTTGTTCTTTGCGGACATGAACAAGTCCGCTAAGCTCAAATTGAGAAGTCCGCTAAGACTTAACTAAGTTCGTTAAGACCAAGTTCAAGTCCGCTAAAACGACATCAAGTCCGCTAAGGCAATCTTCATATCTTCAAAAACAGTTAGCGAAATCTGGAAAATGATGAAGAATAAGAATCCTTACTTGGTGAACCCGAATCTGCCCAGAAATGATTGGAAACCCGATATGATGCACGAGATGTGATGCTAAACCGTTCACGAGACTATTGTGGCCACCAACAACCCATAAACAGCAGCAACTCGGATCAAATTAGTCTTCCAATTCTGGAAATCTTCAAGAACACGAAGAACACCATGAAACACACACTAGTGTGTGTTTTTCCAGATCTGCCCAAACTATTGAGAATCAGACGAAACGGATGCTTCCAATGGATCCGGAATGCATTTTCCACTAAGATTCATGCTTCGTTTCATCCAAATCCATGAAGAATAGCCCAGAAAACTCAGAATCAAACCCAAAATTCTTCAAAAACCCTAAAAACGGGAAAAACTCCACTGTTACGTTTTTTTCAGCTCGAATCTTCATAAAATTCACTGATTTGAACAAGTAGAAGATGAAATAACATCTAGATGAACTCCATAACACGAATCAAACATCCATATCATCAGAATCCATCCAGGATCATCCAAAATGAAGAAAAAATAGAAAAAGTCTCAAAAAATGGGTTTTCATCATCTTCACCCATTCAAGCTCAAAATCCATATTCGAGTGACCAGATTAATCGTGAGATGAAATTTGATCGGTTACCCACTCTGATACCATTTGTCAGGACCGATTTTCACTACAAGAATCTTAACTTTGAGCAAGAACGAGGATCGGATGAGAAAACCCCAAAAAAGATGAAGATGATGAAGAAGAATCAATGGAAATTAAACATAAGAAAGATGAAAAACAAGTCGAATGATTTCATTAATCGAATGATTACAATCAAGATATCATGAAGAACACACAATCTCTCTCTAGAAATCCATGACTCACTCTCTCTAGAATGGAAATCTCACACTCTATAAGAAAATCATCATCTCCACATTTGGAGACTCTTTCTTGTAATGGGCACCCTCACTATATATATAGTGAGGGTGACTAACAACAGAAACATAAATGAACAAAATTACAAGAAAGGCAAATAACATAAATATTAATTAAATCAAAGTCGATTTAATTAATCCGAAGCTTGACTCGCTCGAACCGATCTTCCGTTGACTTTTACATTGACCGTTGACCCGAAATGTTATATTAATGGTATAAAACTATTTTTCGATCAATTAAATAAAAGTCCTAATTTTAATTACGACTTTATAAAATTTAATAACCAATTTAATTCGACATTAATTTCGGATTTTTTTGATTAACAGAATCGAACTTGATTAATAATTGGTTATCGTCTCGCGATACATAGATCATTAATACTTAGGATTTTTAAATGACCGTCCCAAGTGAGATAGGATTCATAATATTCGTCATCACATTAGTTATTCAAATATATCTTAATAATCCTATCTGGTAAGCCTAAAACCGATAGTCTATGCCATCCTAGGTCAAGTCTAACTTGGAACATATTGACCGATGCATCCATGTTGGAGTATTTCAACAACGCACGTGGTGTTTAGGGTATCTTTCAAGGTGAGCGTATTGGAGTATTTCAACACCGTACGCACACACTGACCACGTAGGACAACTACCATTTTCTTTACACGCACCTTTGGTATTGGAGTATTTTAATACCGTATCTCTGGTCGGCCTGTAGACAGAATGGGCATAGATGGGGCTAAACATATTTCGTTGATCAGTTCGCGAAATCCCCATAAAGGGAGTTATGACAGTTACTCACAAGTGGCAATGGTTGCCCATTTGGTTACTTAGAGATTTTAAAAGCACTTTACGCTGCCTGGAGAAATTGTCTAACTAACTAAATTCCCAATTCCTATTGAAGATTAGCTTGGAATCCTTGAATACGAATCAAACATCGAAACACTAAATTTTGCCTGTTGTTTCAGATGGCTAACGCAAACCGCGCAAACCAAGAGATTTTCCATCTCAAGTCTCTTCTTGAGAAGGAAAAAATTGATGGCGCCAACTTCCTTGATTGGGAAAGGAATCTGAGAATTGTCCATGGCTAACATGGAGAACGTGTTAGAAGCTGAGGTTCCCGAGCAACCTGAAGCTGACACTACTCCGACGTGGAACGCCCATAACACATTGCGAAAAAATGCCAAAAACGTCGCATGTCTTATGCTAGCCACCATGACTTCTGATATTCAGAAGAACATGGTTGATAGGACGACTTTTCAGATGATCGGTGATCTGAGGGGCATGTTTGAAACTCAGGCCCGGTAGGAGCGCTAGACACCGTTGTGACAATTATTAACTATCGCATGGCTGAAGACACTCCTGTCAGCCCTCATGTCCTGAAGATGAAGGGTTACATCGACCACCTAGCGAAGCTGAATTACGTCATACCCGCTGAAATGGCGAAAGACCTAATTCTTCACTCACTGTCCAGTGCCTTCACCCCTTTCAGGGTGAACTTTAACATGCATAGCATGGTAAAGACAGTGACTGAGCTTCATGGCATGCTCAAGACTGTTGAAGTTAACTTTGTTAATGACAAGGCACCCGATGTACTCGCAATCCGATCAGGAGGCGTCAAGAAGCCTGAGGTCAAGAAAGGAAGGCGTGGGAACAAGAAGAAGGGCAAGGCAGCTGTTACCCGAGCGTCTGGAAGCTCCCAGAAGGGCAAGCCTAAAGCGTCCAAGGCACCGCCGCCAGATCAGCGCCAGTGTTTTGAATGCAACAAGATGGGGCACTGGAAAAGGAACTACCCAGAGTATCTTGCCAAGGTGAAGAATGGGAAGGCCCAGCCGGGTAATTCCACAGGTATACACATAAGTTTATGTTGTATGATGCTTCACTTATTCCTGCTAAATATATATTTGACATACTTTACATTTTGTAGGTGCATGAAGCTAAAGGAAGCAAACCAAGATGACACTGAGCTACCCTGCGATACTCGCACCCGAATAAAGCTCGTGTCTGACATTTTCAGTTAAAATAATTCTTGGTGGTTTTTGAAACAACTTGTTTTGTTTTGGTTTCCCTGGCAGTATTCCAGGATAAACAATTGCTTTCCTTAGATTTTGACTATGACATGTTTTTAACTATGGTTGATTTTCTAAACATGCATGACTGTTTTAATCTACTTTGAATTTAATTCAACCTTTTTGTTAGATTGAGTTCAAAATCCCAAACCAACATACATCACAACCTGGTGCACTTGATTTCATCAAGGCTATCTTAGAATGCGACATGAAAACCTTTTGGTTTTCATATCTCATCAAAGCTATAATGCCTTAAGCGTCTATCGTACTCACTACGAGACAACGCACGACATAACGGTAGTTCACAAAGTCTTATGACATTGTACCACCGACGTCAAGAATATTAAATCAAGTCGAACTAACTGGAGATCGCCTTTTTGATATTCAACCGTGTGAACAAATCAATCCTCTGCCTCATGCAGACGTTTGTTCATACAAGTTCGAATCACCAGCTAAATTACTACAAGAGTAATCACTTTCTGATTATGACATTGTAGAATTGGTTACGCCATTTGATGCGTAGATTGAGGTCTATAAAAATGATTCAAGTTTTAAAAGGGTAATTACTAGGTGACCAAACTACACACTCGGGCAAGTGTACCCTTCGTGTGTAGCACAATATTAGCAAGTATCGGATGTCAATCCAAGGACGCGTGTTCAAACTCCCGATAATAAATCTTTATTAATATTTAACCGATGATGATTTTGATTTTTCAATTTATTAAAAATAATTAAAACGACTTCGAGAAAACACAAACACGACAGAAAGCTTTTAGAAAAAACTATCAGATGAGAGGGAACCACCTAGACTTCGACTCCTAATATGACTTGCTAACCTCCGAGAATGACCTATTGGGATGACGCCACTATCCACCAAGTATAACCTATGTGAGGTAACCTTAAGGAAAACTAACCAATTAAACCTTCAATCACCAGAATTATAGACCGATCCTAGCAATATCGAATTCAATAATTAAGCACAAATGACTACTATGCTGAAGTGCTATTTAGACCTAATTACCTATTTGAGGCTTATTAGACCCACAATCCCAGTAATACCAACTATCATAGACAATAGCTAATATCCCAAAATTATGAAGCAAATTCCTTATTACCAGCCAAATTCCTAGAAGAATCCCTAACCACGAAATAATGGCCGAAACTGAATTTGTCAATTTAATTAACCATAAAACAATGATCAGGAAATCAACTAGCATGCACGCTCATTCATCCAAACAAACATACATGGACACAAATATGCAAATCCATTCACCAACATCAACTAGTCAATACCTATATGAGGATCAAGCCCTTAAAGTCAAAATATTTAATCTTAACGTTTAAGAAATAATCTAGAGCCAAATAACCGTATGTGACGTATTACTCAACCCTAAACCACACCAATTAACAATGATGGATAGATCGTAACAAATTCATGCATTCAAATTTAGTTGTTAACAAATAATTTTCATAAAATCAACATAGACATCCCAAAAAGTCAAAACCGAAAAGCCAACAATTCATAAAAGTCATCTAGGCCTAGGTAGTAGTAGAGATTTAGCCTAGCATATTCATAACATTCAAAAACATTAAATCTAGAATTGAACTCAAAAACATGGTGTAGTCAATAATCAAACTAAAAAGATTAATGTTTAAGAATTTGAAATAATCAAACCAAGTGGCTTAGATCTTCTTCAAGTAATTTTCTTCTGCACCTTTTCTTTGTTTCGTCCTTTCTGCTCCTCTCAATTGCTGCCGTCAGAATGTTTTCGTCTCTCCTTGTGTGCCGTCCGGGTCCTCTCATAAAATTGTTGGTTCCTCCTTTATATAATTGCCGTCAAAACCTAATTAATTCTCTACCTATGTACCCATGTGACCTAGTTTTCTTTTTCTTTCTTTTGTTTTTTTCTTCTTGCGCAAGTCATCCAAAATTTTAACATCGCAGCCCATTTTCATCCCTTTTAGTCCACCATAATTGTTAGTATATTGTAGTGGACCTTTATTTGACTTTTAATTCCATGAAGACCAGCCCACGTGCACTACAAATTTCATGATAACATGCATTCTTTTTATTGATTTATTTTAACTTTAATCGCATCTCGAAACAAATAATAATAACTGATGGACTCCAGTGTAATTTAACTTGATCTAATTAGTTAATTTTTACTCATGATCTTTTGAAACAACTGAATTCCAAATGTGAACAATTTAGGAGTAATATTCTATGAAAAATATATTAAATACTATTAAAAGTGTAAGAAATATTTGAGTAAATGATGTACAAATTATGGTACATCAAATATCCCCACACTTAATCTTTTTCGTCCCCGAAAAACTCGCAATGGAATCACAACTGGAAATATGATTTTTATTTTTCTATACTCTACAATTTTTCTTTTCTGATATACTTACGCGCTAGCAGCAATCACCGATATTTCTATCCGACTAAGCCCAACCACCGACAAATGACACCCCCGATCATGCATTTATCATTTAATTTACCTTATCATTCTATCTATGTGTCTCACACTTAGGATTCTCAGCTAGTCCTTGTAGGATC
>JBCNJP010000006.1:13129256-13172887 GCA_039602395.1 Deinandra increscens subsp. villosa | reverse complement strand
TGCGGATTAATTGGTTTACATTCTGACTTTTCACCTAATTTTAAAACTCAACAGTAAACAAAATTGTTATTTGTTAGTGATTTAGAGCAATTTTTCTAAACATAATAAGTATCATATTAAAAGTTAAAAGTCAGTGAGTTTTAAACTCTGTTTTACATTCTGTTTTTATAAAACTCACTGACTTTTAATTTTAAATAGAGAGTTTTAAAAAAAAGAGTATTAGGTCATAACCAGTCTTTTTATTGATTAAAACTCAGTTGTTTAAACATTCAAAAATAAGTTTTAATCTAGTGAGTTTTAATACGTTGAGTTTCAACACTAAGATGTGATTTATATAACTCAAACTTGTAGTGAGATTTATAAATTTTAAAACTCACTGTTATCCCCATTCAGTTAAAACTCAGTGAGTTTTATAACTCTATTGGATTTGAATAGAAATCTTGATTAACCAACAAACAAAACCACTGAGTTTTAATTTGTATTGTGTTATTAAATTACTAGTCTTTAAAAAACATTGATAGTGAGTTTAAAATAAGAGTCTTAAAACTCATGTTGCAAACCAACAGTACGAAAACTCACTTCATTTTTTTAGCAAGTGATGCTTTAAGATCATAATCATTAAGTTGTAATCAAGCTCATAATGTAAAGAAACTAACAATTAAAAATCAAAATAGATTCTAAAATTAAGACAAAAGTATATTATCACTAGTGAGTGTTAACAATCACATCTTAGAGTTAACTCACTATGTTTATACAACTAGCAAATTGTTAAGCCTTTGATTACCTTTATCCATCATCAAATCATCATCCTTTTCCCTTGCTTTCGGAGGAACAGATTGCGGATTAATTGGTTTACGTTCTGACTTTTCACCTAATTTAAAACTCAACAGTAAACAAAATTTTGTTATTGTTACTGATTTGGAGCAATATTTCTAAACATAACAAGTATCATATTAAAAATCACTTATAAAACTTACCAAGTTTTTATATGATTTAAGTGAGTTTTAAATCTCAAGTGAGTTTTATATATGATCATAATGAGTTTATTTTTCATTTACTTATACTCAAACAGTGAGTTTTAAACTAGAGTAATCAACAAATCATCCAATACAATTGACTAATATGTGCAGAACAATTAACAAACAGTGATAATAGAAATTCAAGCTTACAAGGGGTTCTTCGAAATGAGGATGACCCTTAGAGAGGTTAACAAATGCAAGAATAGAGCAAGCAGCAATTCCTGCATAAGTTATTTTCTCCCATTTTCGATGCCTCACCTGTGCATACACAAACAAATCCATCAGCTAACTAGGTCTCATAAAAGGTTGAATAATTTTGATGCCATATCGAAATAACACACACAGGTAAAATTGAGATGAGATTCAATTCACCTATTTTCGAATTCAAACCCTAAATTGTTAAATAAGTGAAATTCTAAATCTGAGAAGCTGAAATCGTTCAGATCGGAATATTATACGATTAGGCGAGATAACTAGGTCTCATTAAACCTAAATCCTAAAACATGCCAACAGAAGATTGAAAAAATTAACATACGTAGAAATTGTTAAAGGGAAGAGAAAAGAGATCGTACGAGCTTCTTCTTCAACGGATGCACCAGAGGAAAATGACCTCGTAGAAGCCGGATTCACGCGAAAATCGTACGAGCGAATTCGAAAATTATAAATCGTGTACTCAGGGAACTCCGATAGGATGGCGGTTATGATACGATGGCAGATTTACGAGGGTTTGAAGATCATAATCGGAGATTTTGATGGTGCGATGGCGGATTTTGGAGGCGGTTTGAGGATTTAGGATCGAAGATTTTTGAGAGAAAATGAAGTATGGTGTTTAGCGATTATCAGGATCTAGGGGTTTTGGAGCGGGTGCTTGATTATATCGCGTACAGAGCATTTTGACAATATTACCCCTCCGTATAACTTTTAGATCAAATGGATAGAAAAGGGGTCTACGGGGTCTACAAATTTCAAGGGGTCTACAATGAACCCTACCCTATATATATATATATATATATATATATAGGGTAAGGATCATGTAAAAACCACATCTTTTTGCGAAAACCTAAAAACTAATACTAAAACTTTCATAACTTTTTCATACGATCATATTTTTTTAAAAAATTTGCACCAAAAACCTTAGAATTATGAGTTCTTTAATTCTGGAAAAAATTAAAAAAAAACTTTAACGTCTCGTCGTTTTTTTATTAGTGCACATGTGCACTAATAATAAAACTCATACATATAGTATGCGTTAATGTTTTTTTTTAGAAAAATCGCATCAAATACGTTATAATTTTGTTAGTTTTTCGTGGTTTTTTATTAGTGCACATGTGCACTAATAATAAAGCACTTTATACGTGTCGTATACATTAATATTTTAAAAGAGAAATTGCACCATAAATCTTATAATTGTGTTATCTTTAACTCTGAAAATATATTTAACGTTTTAAATTTTTTTAAATTTTATGCTACACATGTGCACTATAACTAATAGTTATAGTGCATATGTAGAATTATCATTAGTTCTATGAATATTTTAGTTTTTTTAAATGTTTTTAACCTAAACAATATGTTTTCGCATGACAATTCTCATTTGTGTAGTACTAATGAAAATGGTGCACATGTGCACTAATAATACACATGTGCACTAATTTTTTTTCTTCGAAATATCAATTTATTTTCCAGAATCAAAGACAATAGAATTTTAAGATTTTTGGTGCAAGTTTCATAGAAAAATATTAACGTATGTAAAAGTTATGAAGGTTTTAGTGTTAGTTTTTAGGTTTTCGCAAAAAAAAAGAGTTTTCGCATGATCCTTACCCTATATATATATATATATATATATATATATATATATATATATATGTATTGAAAACATGCGAAGTGTCATATGTCAGTATAATGGTAAACACAATATATCAGTATAATTGGCAACTAGAAAACCTATTGAAAACATGTTGAAATCCCTTGAAAACCACCTATTGGCAATTCCTACCACACATTATACAACACATAATTCATTCACAGAGCACATACGCATTTGAAATTGAGAACCATTGGAAAGCTTATCGATATAGGATACATGTTACACCCCCAAAGTGAAAACGAGAAAAGGGGCAGAGATTACTCACCTGATGAGTAGATTGGATACAAGAGATGGAACGGATTGCGAGAGATAACAACTTGTCGATTATCCTAACGAACGCATATGCTAAATGAATATAGAGAATGATAATGATTATAGTTCTAAAGACACGAGGAACTTAAGGAGTGTTGGGTTATATTTGATTAAAAGACCATTTTACCCTTTATCGGTATATTATGATTTATTTATTTATTTATCAAATTTTAGACTCATATACTCTTATTATATATATAAACATGATCTAAGACCAAAACGAAGTCCTAATATCTTCCAGTTTGTTTAAATAAATATATTCAAAACCCTAATTGCGAAATATTTATCAAATAAATAGCAAAATATTTTATTAACTGAAATAAATTTAGGGTTTTTACTTAAAATATTATTTTATAATATACCTTAAAAGATTAGCCCTCAGTTTTACCCGTTTGTTCCTGTTTGGCAAAGCAACGTCGTGAAACCCCTAATTTCAACGTATTTATTAAATAAATATCAAAATATTTTATAAAATTGTATAAAATTGGGGTTTTATTTATTATAATATACTATATTATTCCTCAAAATATCAAACCTAAATTCAACACCCTTTACCCAATTTGGACAGAACAACGTTACGAAAACCCTAATTTTGACTGATTTTTAGATAAAATACCAAACCTTCCTAAAACTTAAAATTAACTTAGGGCTTTGTTAAAACACATTATTTTAGGATTATCTAAAAAAATTCAGACCATAATTTCAATCCGATCACCTAATTTTTATACATTTTTAGAAACCCAACTTAGACACAATATTAGCAAAAACTGAGATAGGTTATTGTTAATCATACCTAATAATGTGGGACTGCAGAATTTCAGCTTCAGAAACCTCCTGGATTGATCGAATTGGAAGAATGAAGTTTCTGCCAAGAACTAGGGTTTATAGAGTGAAGATTTGATGAATTTATGCTTAAATCCGAATGTTAGAGGCTCTATTTATAGTCAATGGGTTCGTGGGAGAGTGCTCCAGGTGCCTATGGTGACTATTTGGGCAGAAATGACACGTAGAAGCCGAATTCGTGCGAAGAAAGGCAAGAAACGTGGCAAAAGACGAGCCTGCTGCTAAATCTGTCCTCAGACAGTAGTCGGGGACCGCGACACTCAATGCATATACCCCAAGCGGTCCGCGGGGGGGGGGGGGGTGGGGGGGGGCAGGATATTTGTTTTATTTTTTCTTCTTTTTAATCATTCGTGCTCGTTTTAACTTGATAGCCTCTAAAATTTTACGAGCAACTTATAATAACCTCATAAAACATTATGGAACATAAAAATATGATTTTTGAAATTTACGTGATTCCCGGTTACTAACGGATTTGCACGGAAAACGGTAAATTCATTTATTTGTGTTTTGATTAAGAAAATTGATCTATAATTTAACCAATTAATTTTAATATTATAAAATGATTGTAGGATATTCCAAAGTATATATATTAAGATAAAAACCTCGCGATTCCTGGTAAACGATAAATCGAGTACCAAAATCGCATAAAAATCGATATCGCTTTATTATTTGTTTCAAGCAAATCATTTAACCTAAAACTTTGCAAATTTATTATTTTGCTTTAAAAATTGATTATGGAATATCCCGAACATGATTTAATCGTATATATTAGACAAATTCTTTTGATAATTGTCAAATCCAAACTCGATTTGCGTGACAAGTTTAAATTTGGGTCGGGTTTTGTAAATGGGTCGTACACGGGTGTTACAGTCTCCCCTACTTCAGGAAATTTCGTCTCGAAATTAGAAAGGAATAAGAGGGAGAAATAAATCAGTGGTGATAGGGAATTTGATTCAAACAAACAACCAATGGTCAGTTCTAAGTTTGATTCCTAATTCATTTTTAAAGTACCTTCTATGCTTATATATCGGGTGTACCGCAGCTAACCCACCACACCTATAATACTTTAAAAATGGCTAGTAACCTACGGCGAACTACCATTTTCCAAATAACTAATGAACTTATGATCGTAACAACATGATAGAGATTGAACAACATCAGATATTATGGATCGGGATTACACGATTATCTGTAACAATCAGATTTACAGATTTGATTTATCACTGTTTCCCCTACTTCAGGGAAAAGACTAATGAAATATGAGGAGAGTGGTGGGGGTAACATGATTTACATGATTTACTTTTAAATTGTTGAAACTGATATTTTGATATTAAGTCAAGAATATCATTCCACACAATGAAATGGGATCACAGATTTCTTAACAAGAGAATGCATCGGGTATTGGTGATCTAGATAGGTAGCGAGCCACATCCAAATCACCCACGATACGTGAGGTCTAGTTAATAGTCCGGATTAGAAATTGGCTTAAACCCAAGATTAACGTCTATGACCAAAACCAAATGTATGCTAAGCTAGCATCACATACAATTGCTTAGGTGTAGTACGTATAAGTCTTGGACTGGCCAGAGAAATCAGAGATACTTTATGATCTAGAGTAAATTCCGTCATCGCCATTTAAGGTGGTGATAATGTGAGAGAAGAATTTTTAACAGAGATATTTGATTAATTCATTTGAGGAAAAGATAGTGATACAACACGAAATTACCATTTAAATGGATCACCATTCAAATGATAATACGAATTGACCACTTGATATCGAAGTGTAGATCATTTTTTGAATGAATCACCATTCGAATGATAATGCAAATTGGATATCATAATCTTTCCTTTATTAAGATTAGTAAGAAAATCAAGACCAAATTAAATCATGGTTTTCAGAAAGTTCTGGAATCACTAATGGATAATTATTCCGTATAGAGATAATGCTAATAACGACGATTGATCTTGAGGAGATAAACGATTCTGCGAATTCTCTCGAAGATGTCGCTAATATAAGAGTTTCAATATTTGATGATGAGTCCATCGGACTGGTGATGTACATTCGAGATGTATCATCTTTAATGAATGGTTGTTCCTCAAAGTGGGGAACTAGACCGAATGAATTTTGATAAAGTGACATTGCAACAAGGATGCCACGTACTCTTTGTGTAAGTAATTGAGAAATGATAAAACTGAAAGAGATAAAAGCTTTTATTTCAACACGATAGAGATACATCACTACAACAAAATTGATAACGGTTTCTAGTCCTTACTAAGCTTGAACTGAGTACATCAAACATCATCTAGGTTGGAACTCGGACATGGGCTCCACGGTTTGCATTGTCAACTGGAGGGTTTGGAATATTCACAAAAGTAAGCAAAGGACAAGTATTTATGAAGTGTCCAGGTTGACCACAATTATAGCAAGCACGAAATGGAACAACAGCAGCCTGAGCAGGTGCTAGAGCCACAGGTGGAACTATTTGAGGTTAAGCTCTTGGAGGTAGACGACATGCTTTTTGAAAATGACAATATCGATTACAATTATAGCATATACGACAAGGTGAGTTTACGGGATGATGATGTTGGCAGGTATTACACGAAGGGTAAGGACCATTATATGGTTTCTTAACTGGTGGAGCAACGGGAGCAAATTGAGAAACAGGAACAGCGGGAATGGCAGTGGTGGATACAATAAAGTTCTTAGCTTTCCTCTTTTTGTTGTTAGTATTGGCAGATGAAGATTCAACATGAACTTCTTTCTTAGTCTCAGTCTTTTTCTTTCCCTTCTTGTCTCCTTTTCGAGTCAAAGTGCCTTTTCTAACATGATTATCAGTTAACCTTTTTCCAAGACGTATAGCATCGTCGAGTGTTGCGGAATTGCTTCCCCATACAGCGTCTTTGATGAGCATAGGCAGACCGCCAATGTACTTTTTGATGCACAATTGTGTAGAGAGGACCGAATCAGGTAACATGAGCTTTATTTCTTGGAAACGATCGATATAGGCTTGGCTTTCTCCACTTTCTTGTTCCAAATCGTGAAAATTCATCTTCTAAATTCTTCATCTCACTACGTGGGCGGTACTCTTCCTTCATTATATCCTTGAGTTGATTCCAAGGCAAAGCTAGAGCGTTTTCAGAACCACGAAGTCGTTTCTCTCCTTTCCACCATGTAAGTGCTTTCTTGGTTAGAGAACTGGTTACATGACGGACTTTTAAATTCTCAAGACAATCACTGTTGGTGAAGGTGTTTTCCATACCCTCGAACCACTGAAGTAGACCGGTAGGCCCTTCAGATCCAATGTATTTGGGAGGGTTACAAGAGTTGAAGTGTTTAAAGGAGCAAGTGGTGGTAACACCATGATGGGTAGGATTAGCAATTAGGTTTTGTTGAAGTTGCAGCACCATGTTTGGGATGACCTTTGCCATTTGTTTGGCAATGAGCGAGGCCATCTTGTGGTTTGAGTTGTTCTTGCGTTGACCGTTAAAGTGAATCGACATTCTAAAGAGAATGAATGTTCGTGAGACAATAGATAAGGCATGGTTGATAATTGATTTTGGATTATGAAGGGGAATATTTTACAAAACATATGAATTTCGGAAATCGTGAGGTTTTTAAATAAGGGATAGGAAAGAAATCATGTTGTTTTAATAAAACATAATGGGATGGTCTTCGTTTCTTGATTGAGAAACTACAACCGTGACTAATCAGAGTTAATTGGGATCCGTAGCAGTAATTGACATGCTTTGGCCTAATAGGTTCCAACACTCTCACCAAAGACTTCTAGGTTGGCATCCAGGTCCATACGGCTGATCCGGATTTATACACAATGTCTGTGTAGATAGACCTCCGGCTACCGGTGCTTTCCCCTTTCCAGTTACTACATGTCTACTGCTAGGAATCTAACTCCGACGGAATTTTCAAAATCAACATTTTCATAATCCTAAAATGGTACATAAGGCACCATTACTAAGGATAGAGGCTAGGAAGCCAGAAGAGATTAGTGTACACATGTGTGTCAAGTGTTAAGGCAGGGGTGAGATTTAAGAGATGCAAGTTTAAGCAGCATCTAAAGACATAATATAATAATAGGCATGCAGACATGAGTTAATCATGTAGGACACCTAAGGCATATAGTCTAGGTTATCCAGTTCTAATAACCTAAGTCCCTATAGCCAAGGCTCTGATACCAATCTGTCACACCCCAACCGACGGCGGAATATGTCGGGGCGTAATGATTGTCCAGATGCACATGACAACTAAAATAAGTTGTAGTACTTAAACATGCCCTTTTTCATTAATCAATTTAAGATATTGTACAAGAATATTAAACATGCGGTATTACATATCAAACTGATTTAAAGTCTTTAATCTAGTCCCAGTAATCCAAGCGTGATCACAACATAGCTCAAGTATCAATTCCTATAACATGTATAAAATCAAGTGTCAACTACAAAAGTCGTTGGTGAGCAATCCTGGTTTAAGTATATATATATATATATATATATATATATATATAATATACTAAAAAACATGCGAAGTCTCATGTGTTAGAATAATGGGAAACATAACATATCAGTATAATTGGCAACTAGAAAACCTATTGAAAACCTGTTGAAATCCCTTGAAAACCACCTATTGGCAATTCCTACCACACATTATATAACACATAATTCATTCACAGAGCACATATGCATTTGAAATTAAAAACCATTGGAAAGCTTATCGATATAGGATATATGTTACACCCCAAAGTGAAAGCGAGAAAAGGGGCAGAGATTACTCACCTGATGAGTAGATTGGAAATAAGAGATGGAACTGATTGTGGGAGATAACAACTTGTCGATTATCCTAACGAACGAATATGCTAAATGAATATAGAGAATGATAATGATTATAGTTCTAAAGACACGAGGAACTTAAGGAGTGTTGGGTTATATTTGATTAAAAGACCATTTTACCCTTTATCGGTATATTATGATTTATTTATCAAATTTTGGACTCATATACTCTTATTATATATATAAACATGATCTAAGACCAAAACCAACTCCTAATATCTTCCGGTTTGTTTAAATAATCATATTCAAAACCCTAATTGCGAAATATTTATCAAATAAATAGCAAATATTTTATTAAATGAAATAAATTTAGGTTTTTACCTAAAATATTATTTTATAATATACCTTAAAAGATTAGCCCTCAATTTTAACCCATTTGTTCCATTTTGGCAGAGCAACGTCGTGAAAACCCTAATTTCAACGTATTTATTAAATAAATATCAAAACATTTTATAAAATTGTATAAACTTGGGGTTTTATTTATTATAATATATTATATTATTCCTCAAAATTTCAAACCTTAATTCAACATCATTTACCCAATTTGGGTAGAACAACGTTACGAAAACCCTAATTTTGACTGATTTTTAGATAAAATACCAAACCTTCCCGAAACTTAAAATTAACTTAGGGCTTTGTTAAAACACATTATTTTAGGGTTATCTACAAAAATTCAGACCCTAATTCCAATCCGATCACCTAATTTTAGCAAAACAAGCTTAAGAACCCTAATTTTTATACATTTTTAGAAACCAAACTTAGACACAATATTAGCAAAAATGGAGATAGGTTATTGTTAAGCATACCTATTAATGTGGGACTGCCGAATTTCAGCTTCAGAAACCTCCTGGATTGATCGAATTTGGAGAATGAAGTTTCCGCCAAGAACTAGGGTTTTTAGAGTGAAGATTTGATGAATTTGTGCTTAAATCCGAATGTTAGAGGCTCTATTTATAGTAAATGGGTTCGTGGGAGAGTGCTCCAGGTGCCCATGGTTGCTATTTGGGCAGAAATGACACGTAGAAGCCGAATTCGTGCGAAGAAAGGCAAGAAACGTGGCAGAAATAATCATTCGTGCTCGTTTTTAACTCGATAGCCTCTAAAATTTTACGAGCAACTTATAATAACCTCATAAAAATTATGGAACATAAAAATATGATTTTTGAACTTTACGTGATTCCCGGTAATTAACGGATTTGCACGAAAAACGGTAAATTCATTTATTTATGTTTTAGTTAACAAAATTGATCTATAATTTAACCAATTGATTTTAATGTTATAAACTGATTGTAGGAAATTCTAAAGTATATATTTTAAGATAAAACCTCGCGATTCCCGGTAAACGGTAAATCGAGTACCGAAATCGCGTAAAAATCGAAAATCGCTTTATATTTGTTTTAAGCAAATCATTTAACCTAAAACTTTGCAAATTTATTATTTTGCTTTCAAAAATGATTATGGAATATCCTGAACATGATTTAATTGTATATATTAGACAAATTCTTTCGATAATTTTTAAATCCAAACTCGATTTGCGCGACAAGTTTAGATTTGGTTCGGGTTTTGTAAATGGGTCGAACACGGGTGTTACATTTCGATACCAAATTCCATTTCTAAGACCTCCGTTTTTACATTTGAAATTTTGAGGTGCCAGATTCCGGTTCTTCTCAAGAGTTATTCGTCGAACTTCTGAGATATTTTTGTGGGTAGTCACGATTTTTTTATGATGGGCATGAAGTCAAAAACATGTTTCTGATGATGGACAAAGATTCAGAAATTGGGGTGTGATTACTTTGGAACGTTAGTCAGAGAATTATCTTTCTACACAAACTGAAGATTAAAAGTTGATTCAAGACCCCATTGCGAGCGAACTGAGTTTATTATTTCACAAAATTGATGCTTGCGAGCTTGGAATTGAGCATTGAATATTTCACTTTTCGAGGAGGAGAATGGCCCAGGTTTCAAAAGTGAATATTCAATGGCAGGCAATAATTTCAGGAGTTTTAAAGACGATTTTCTGATGAAAATTTCAATGTCTTTGTGAACGCCCACTCCCAGACTTGGCACCAGGAGGGGTCACTCATCGGATTTACTCATGAACACGTGGCACAACAGAGATAAGCAGCGGAAAATTTAAAACTTTTATTTATTATAAGCCAAGTACGTAAAGTAATTGAGATAATTTACAATCTATCTATATAGCGACTAACTATATCGGTCTTTATTTATCTACAACTAGCCAGCACGCTCATCAGCTTCCTCTATAGCTTGCCCGATCAATCTCTTATCACGAGGGCTCCGCCCTTGCTCCCAGACGTCTCACCTAAACCTGACATACATATGGTTTTGGGAAAAGGTCAGCTTACGCTGGTGAGTTCTATATTTTAAAAACGTTACCTCGTTTGTGAGGTTAAAACCTTTGTACCTGCAAGATCCCTTTTTACAACATTTATCAAGTATAACACATAACAAGTCATACATAACATAACACCATAATCATACACGTTTCTCTAGAAAACATCTACCTCGATAACCTTTAACTCCTACGACCTGAATTCCATACACCTCCATACCTTCTGGTCTCGAATACTGCTTAGGTGACTTTATCGGAAGCCCCCAACCTCAGTACCGACAACCGCTCCATTTCTTCTATACCTTCCCGGTCTCGAATACTACTTAGGTGACTTCATCTGGAAGCCCCCAACCTCAGTAACGACGACCGTCCTACATTCCGTTCTTCCAGTTTCGAATACCGCTCAGGTGACTTCATTTGGAAGCCCCCCAACCTCAGTATCGACCTCTGTTCACGTAACCTTAACTCTTTAGACATTCTATTCTATCGAACATCTCCTTAACCACCACAGTACTACTACCCGCCCCTAGTTAGATATCCGAACGACTTACGTGTGTTAATAAACATGATAATGTACTCATATACTGCAACAAATAAGCATCCCCCAATTTACCTAGGTGTATGTATACAGGATGTACCGGCGGCGTATCCTCCACACTTTCATTATACCGGGTAACTATACTACCATGCTTGTATACAGGATGTACCAGCGGCGTATCCACCATATAATAATATAGCAAATGTGTCACCTGTTCTCATATAATCATACATTCTCACTTGTGCGTTTATTAACAAACCCTTATCATTTGGATACCTAATTCAAAGCAAATAGAGCACATAACTCTAATAATCATTTCATATGCATTATTCTATCATCATCATTTCATATATATTACAAACACGTATAACCATTCATAAGCACCTTCATAACATAGCACGTATCACTTCAACAGTTCATCAATTCAACAGTTAAGATAATCAAACTTTTGGATAAAAGCATTTCAAATACTTTTTAAGTAAACAGTTGAATATTGTATGTATATCAGCCCGAAAACATTAAAGCGTTTAAAACATTTAAAAGTGGGCTCGCAGAACTCACCTTATCTCTTTACTCGTTATACTCGGATAGAACCTTCGACAGAATCCTTCGATTAACCTAATTCGCGTATCGTATGGCATTAACGCAAGGTTTAACATTATAAACATATCCTATGTTTATTTATCTCTTATATTATCTTAATAATATCTAATTATTAAGGTTTAATTCTTTTAAGGTCAAAATGACCAAAATACCCGTATAGGCATAATATCCCTTTTTAATACGAAGACGCGCATTCCTATAAGCAAACGTTCACTCCGGGATCGCCCAGGGAGGTATGCCATTTCCCAGTTGGGATTTATGCGACACCCTCGCTATGCCAGAAACCCCAGTGTACAGGCACTTACCATTCCGGTCCGCACGGACTTCTAAATATCCGATTAACTCGGTATCTTAAATACTTTATCATTTATCCATTTTAACCCCATATATACTTATTATATATATAAACATAGTTCCAACCAAAATCCAAGTATCCATACCCTCCGAATTATTTTATATTAAATAATCATATTTTAAAAACCTAATTTCATACATTTCTCGTTTCTTTATCAAAACTCATTTTCTTTTCAAACCAACTTAGGGTATTATCCATTATAAAATTTTATATATCTAAGCTTAATTCAAAATCGTTTGCTCAATTTGGGCAGAACAACGTTACGAAAACCCTAATTTTGACCCATTTACAAAACCATTACCAAACCTTTTTCAATTGTGAAATAAACTTAGGGCTTTCTTAAAACACATTAAATTAGGATTACCTACAAAAATTCAGACCCTAATTCCCACCCGACCACCCTAATTTTACATCATTTCTAGAAAGCATACTTAGAGATCAAATTAGCAAAAACTGAAAGAGGTTATTGTTAAGCATACCAAATAAGGGGTGACTGCAGAAAGTCGGCTTCTAACTCTTCTCCGATTGCTCGTATTGCTCCGACGAAGTTGCTGGTTCGGAAATGGGGTTTTTAGGTTATGATTCACGAAATTAGCGAGTTGTTATGATGATTTGAGCCTTCTATTTATAACCCAAGTTGCGCCCTAAGGTTTTTACACGTCATATGGTGAGTATTGGATCGAAATCGACATCTGGAATGGTAAAACTTGAGCTCCAAGTCGAAGTACGTGGAAGAAAACGGGCCTGGTGCATAATCTGTCCGCTGAGCACCCTTCGCGTATCGCGCCAGTCATAGGGTCATGGCTCGCGATATGCGAGCCACACATATCTGACAAATTTTTGTATTTGACTCTTTTGGTCCCTCAGCTTTGGTTTATTACACTTTTAACCCCTAAACTTCTATCCTTTTATCATTTTATGTACCAAAACCTTGTGGGACATATTTCTAACAATTTCTAAGGTTTCTAAGGCTCAGGATTCGTACGATAACATATATATATATATACATATATATATATATATATATATTTTCTTTATTATTTGCTAAATTACGTTATGAATCATATTAGGATATATTTATACTATATTCTAAGCCTTAGAATAATTATAAGTACATATAATATCCGTATACATTTATAACTTTATAATAATTACACTTTTAGCCTTTTTACTTTTCCGTTAACTATTAAGAAACATATGTATACATATATATCCATCAATTCACACATGTATCATTATGTTATTCATATAAACATATATTCATCTCATACTTTACCTTCATTAACATTTAACACATCTGTTTATGCATATTTCACCATATAGGCCATCAAACACGTATTTCTAACACATGCAACTTATCTAAGGCATAGTCTTACCATATTTATCAATCAAGCTCACGTATTTATAATACAAACACGTATTTACTATATATATCATGTATCTATGAAATTTGGGGTGTTACAGTCTTCGTGAAAGTTGTTTTGTATAACGGTGATTTTCTGATGGAACTCTGCCATTTGCTTGATACTTTCTTGAGTCGTGAGGTTCTCATGTTGAATATACCGAGACCACAGGCGTAATATCCTTTGACTGCTGATACATTGGGATAGACTTAACGCTGAGGGGGAATTTCCATGGTTGTTAATTTTGTATGTGTTGGTTTTCGTGAAGATCTTGGTACATTATTATTCATGAAGATGGATTCAAAGATTTATTTTTGTCAGAAGATATGATCTGTTTCTACTAGTGCAACTGATTTTCGTTGGATGTCTTCTAAAGTACGATGCATGATAACTAATGAAGTGAGTCTTTATCATATGTCGGTTCCGAATGGATGGATGTGCTTTATCAGAGTGAGAACTTTTTTGGTTGTGGTTAAGGTTGGTAATTTGTGTCTTATCGTGTTAAAGGTTAGAAATGGCGCGATTAACACAAGTATCAACCATGAAAACGACTCATCTAACACTTGGCTTTGGTGGTTTGAGCGTGGCAGTTATATGTCTTATGTATTAAAAAAGTGAAAT
The DNA here is from genome assembly GCA_039602395.1 of Deinandra increscens subsp. villosa. Classification (NCBI taxonomy): domain Eukaryota; kingdom Viridiplantae; phylum Streptophyta; class Magnoliopsida; order Asterales; family Asteraceae; genus Deinandra; species Deinandra increscens. Next base: position 13,158,134 of record JBCNJP010000006.1, on the reverse strand, counting down.
GATAAACCCTAGAATACTATTTGTTTTTTAAAGTATAAAATTACATAGTGTCTATTTTTGTTAAACAGTTCTTATTGTCTCTAAACAGGTACACAATTTTCTAGCCCTAGTTGTGGTCAGAAGATAACGAAAGGATCCTGCTTACCTGAAGTTCAGTAACAGGGGAAATTTGCTGAAAACTGTCATGTCAAGAAGCAACAGATTTGACTGATGGATTGCGAAGTGTGAAGATCAACATTCGACAGCAACGTCCAAGGGAGGATCTGTTAGAGCAAGAATCCTTGTGTGGTCGTTACTATGCGAATAGATTAGCAGACCAGAGTTTATATGTATGTAATGATGTCAACTAACCAACCTAGCTTGAAGGACACCAAAAGCTCTCTTCACATCTTTCCTTGCAGATTCTTGACGTTTCTTGAAGTACTTCAATTTGTAATTATCCTTAGGTGGATATGTAAAACTCTTCACTATTGGTGCCCATCCCGGATAAATACCATCCGCAAGATAATAGATGTGCCTATTCACTTCAAAAGTACAATTAGGTGCACTTCCTTCCAATACTTGATTAAAGACCGGTGATTGATTAAGCACATTTACCTAGGTCAGAAATACTATCAAGAATGCAGATAAAAAGTCGGGACGACATCCTGAAACGACACCGGAAGAAAAATTCATCATACACCAGTATGGGGGCAAAATAATCATTCCATAACTATAGGTCTCTGGCAACACGACCTCTATCTACCTCTTTGCATTTCTTATTTTTTCTTTAAGGATCCAGCCGCTTCTTCGTCTTCGCGATCCCATTCGAATATTTGATTTGCAATTGCTTCAACTTCTCCTTCCCTATCGTGAAGAATATTTTTGAATTGTCCACATAAAAACTTGAAGTTGTTGGGTTACGACAGCGGTATTCGGGTCCCCAGTAATGTCATTTTTTTTATCGAATAATTATTTATGACAAATAATTATTAAATCATTTACCGAGTAATTAGTAAATTAAATTCAAAATAATTAAATTAACAATTAATTTAGTACGCAGCGGAAAATGATTTAATTTACAAACGCGAAAACCAGTTTATTAACGTAAGCCATAATCAACAGGATTCGACAATCACCAAAACGCGCAAACACCAAAAACGCTTTAAAACAAGAACGCGATACAATAATAAATTAAACAAGTTTAGATATACCTGATCGGTGATTCAAATACACGTTCGAGACACCGGAAGTAAACGGGTGACGTTAGGGTTTCGCAGGCGACGATTCGACGGGCGAATCGAACAATCCTCACAGTTACGGATTTACTACGCGGTGACTCGAGCACCGAGAAAATCACGTACGTCGGATTGGGCGCGGATTCGGATTCACGGACGACGGGCGAACTCACCATATGATGGTGGTTCGTAAAGAGGGTATCGGACGGGAAGCGGGCGACGGCGAGGAGAGGCAGCGGCAGTGCGACGGGGCGGCAGCGGTGATCGCGGATACTGCGGCGGCTCGGGTTAGGGCTGCGGCGGCGATCACTACTACGGCGGCGACGGTGGCGGACGAACTCGGCGACAGCGGCGGACTCACGTCGGCGGCACGTCGGCGGCTAGGGTTTCTCGATTTTGTTGCGAGGAGGCTACTGAGAGGAGGAACCACGACGAAATGGTGATTTGAGGAATTGATTTCTCACGAGCGACAAGGATGAACCGCCGAAAAAGCGGCGGCGACGGCGGCCCTAGGGTTGGCCAAAAATCGCAAGGGAGAGAGGGAGAGGAGGGGGCCAAAAATTCTAATCACTCGATTAGGGTTTTCGTCTCCTTTATCAGTTATATATAACTAATTAAGTTTCTGATTAGTCCCTCATTTTTATCTAATCCTTAATCGAACCTTTTAATTGCGCGACTAACGTTTTAACTCATTAAAACATTTGTTGCTGGCCGAGACTTAACAAATATTAGTCAAAGGCTGATTCGTTAATTGTCGGCTAAGACGTAAATAATATTTAACATCTTTCGTCGCTTAATTAATCATATCGATTAATAATTAATAACTAATTAATATATTTATTAAACAGGTTAATAAGTATTTAATTCTTCTACGAATTTGCCGGTTATTCAGATAAGCGGACTTAAAACCCGTTGCCTCTGGTGTAACTCTTACGGGTCTTGACTGTCACACCCCCAATTTCCACTAACGGAGTTTTACCGTGTGGGGTGTGAACCAGACCAGGACCCGAGTCATTAGTTACATCAAACACAAGTTAAGGGTTCAAATTGTAAATATATTTCCAAACGGAAAATATCAAACCAGAGTTAAAGTTTAGCGGAAGCTCATAAAAGTCAAGTTGCGCAAGCAAGCGCCCGATAAGTAACTACAAGTTCAAGTTGAAAAGATTTGAAAACCAATTCCCAAAATAAAAGGTTTTAGCTAACGTACGTGCCCAAAAATCAGATTCTCCTAGCGTCCTGCAAAGCATGCATAAGAGCAAGTGTCAACTAATGTTGGTGAGTTCACATAAGCACATAAGTATAACTAGTATAATTATGCAGTACGAATACAACAGTCTTTATTCGTATGTAAGTATGTATATTACAAGTACAATCCATATCGTAGGTAGCGAGCCCAAGTTCATGTCACTAAAACGTTCACAACCGAAGCTGACCAATTAGTTGTAGGAATAATCCTTACGTGGTTTGCCTTCCCCGTGTCTACTCGTTCACGGTAAGTTAGGCTGACATTGTCCTCAGTCCGACCGCCAGTCGGGTGGTGCATCTCCTGCCCGCTGAGTGGGGTTTGTCAGACCCCAGTAGTACTACCCAATATCCCCTCGCTATAAACTATTAAAGGTTCGATAAGTAAGGACTTTCAAAGATAAGCATTTTACGTGAACATGTGATATATGTTGGATTTCTACTTTAATCATACATAAACGTTGTCGTGTTATCACCCCAACCCGGGTGTAACGTGTTTGCGTGTGTTATCGTCCAAAACCGGACGTAACGTAAAGGTTGTGAAACTCACCTTAGGGTGCGCTGCTACAATTTAGTAAGACTCCGTGTCTTGCGTAACTACCAAGCACCTATTGAATTTATATACGTAAGTGTGTGTCCGCACATGAGTAACATAGCCTAGACGACGGTTTTGTTATCAAGAAAATTCAAATATGACGTAAGTGACAATTTCAACACGTGATAAAAATCGTTTGTTCGAAAGAAATCAAAGGATGACATTAAATCGAGGATACAAAGATTTACAAAAATCAAAGTGCGTATGTTATTCCAAATAATAGATGTAGGGACGATCAGGTAAATATATATATGTTCATAAATATAAATATCAAGGCGTAATTTGAAAGTGTGAAAAATAAAACGTCCTAAATATATATTTGTATGCCGTGACAAAATTCAAGAGTTTAAAGAAAATCTTTAAAACATACGCTTGTGTATATGTGCATGACAAATAAATCAAATATATATTTTTATATATATTTCTATGTTCAAAACTAATTCATATTAATATTAAAGAAAATTTTTAAATCTATTTAAATCCTAACGTTTTTTATAATATAAACGTTCAACGAGAACCCTAACGTGTTTTGAAAGCTTCACGGGTCGAGATTTGATAATCGTTTACTAGTACGAATGAGCTTTGAACCAAGAAAAACTTGAAATCTCCAAAAAAATTTTAAAACAACAAAAATAATGGTCACGGCACTCGAACCCGTGACCTCAAATTGAAAGCCTTGGACACCGGCCACTGGGGCAGTGGCCTATTTCGTTAATAGGCTGGAGAACAGGGGTGTTATGCTGGTACTATGACTGATTCAAGGAGCCAAGCAGTGCAGGAAAAGAAAAAGAAAAGAATGGTGGTAGCCGGGTTTCGAACCCAGGACCTCTCCTTCCCAGCGAACGCCACAACCAACTGTGCCACAACTTGATTGTGTTTTAACCCAGCATACTAAGTATCTAAACCATTCGAACCTGTCCTCATCTTCTTCCCCAAAACTCCGGTGGCCGGAGTTCTATTCCGGTCACCGGAAAATCGTGAAACCAGAAACAACATGAAGGGTAACGTGCGATTAAAGTAGAGAGATGGTTACCTCGAACAAATGATGAGTTTTGATGCGTTTGTGACGTGAAAACCGAACCCGAGCACGATCCCGATTTCGAACACGTACTCGATTACAAACTTGATAGCTCCCCGATGGCCTCAACAGTTGTTGATGGTGGTCTAGGAGGTTCGAACAATGAGCTATGATCGTAAAAAAAAACGATCAAGTAGTGATCGATTTGTGGTACAGTGGCTGTGTTTGGCCGAACTCTCCTTGCTTCGGTGGGCTCGTTTTTGCGCCGGTGGAGAGAAGACGAGAGGGAGAGATCTTGCCAAAAAAAACTGGGAATAAGAAATGAGAACAAACTGAATGATGAGCCTGATTATTGCCATTGATGGTCTACCCGTTGCCTTTCCGTAACCGACCGGATTGAATGCGCTCGTTTTGTTTCCCTTCGGTTGCCGGAGTGAACGTGGGTTCACCCTAAAAGTCATTAAATCGAGTTTTTAAATTTGACAGAATCAGTCCCTGCCATAATATATAATATGAGGCCAGGTTTGGTTAATTGCAAAGTGAGTCCCTCGAGGTTTTATTTAGCTAAAAAGGTTTTGGAAATTACAAGTTAAGTCCCCCTAACTTAAGAAGCATCTAACGAATGCTAACGGGGACTAACGAAGGGTAACTAGGTGATGATTTTCGAGTGTACGTCCGAACATATTTAACGAATGAAGTTTTCTAAAATATAATCTATATATATTTCGCATAAAATCATAGTTATGACCCATAACTATACGTTTTTAAATTTCTATAAAATCATAGAAACTTCTCGTACGATCACGCGACACATCGTCACATAAAATCATAAAACGACGTGCGTATATATATATACACATATATACCACGTAAAAATAATAAATATAATTGTCACATAAAATGATGAAACGTGTTCGTAAAATTATAAAAAAAATAATTTATATAAAATTATAAATTATATAATTATTCAAGTAAGTTAACCGACGTCTAGACTCATGTGAAATGCTCGTGTAACTATTCTAGTTAACTGAGGTAATAGACGTTAACGGACGTTATCAAAATATAACACAAATTATTAACCGGGCTAACCTGGGAAATTGCCGGTTGTCACATTGACCGGGTCGGGTACTTGATTTAGTCAGGTCTGGACACCTAAATCCAACAGTGTAAGGAAATGATTTTCTGAGTCAACCGGATCAAGACGAAGATTTCCGGTTGAAGATATGTTCAAGCGGAAGAACGCTCAAGCGGAAGTTTTGTCAACCGGAAGCTCAACCGGAAGAACATTTCCGGGTGAACTCTTTTATCCAACAGTATAAAGAGTTTAACCGGAAAAGTACAGGAATATTACTTTTGCAGAATTCAGACCTGCAACAGCTTCTATTCTTCCAAAGTCACATCCTAGCCGTCTCCTACTTATAGATAAATGCATTTTGCACATTTCCTCTATTGTATGTTTACTAATGTTCTTTTAGTAAGTTTATTGTTTGACTTTTATGTACGGTTAGATTAGCCCGTATGAGATCAACGGCTGTAGTTGATCTCCTTAGTACTATTTATAGTTGTTAGCTAGTTCATTCACAAGTACCCGTTTCAGTGCTTACACTTGTAACAGTTTGAACTTGAGTTAATGCAAATAGTACCGAGAAATTTATTATCTTGTGTTCACTAGTTTATGCAATCAATACAATCAAACTACAAGTATAAGTAAAACAAAGCTTAAGTAAAAACAAGTATGATACAACTTTATTCCGCATGGTTGTGTACTTCAAGTAAAGAGTTCTTGTTTTGATTATTTCTCTGAGTAATCAACGGTCCTACAAGTGGTATCAGAGCCTTGGCTCTACACTTTGAAGACTTCTAGTGCTTCAAAGTTGATACTTTACTTGCTCACTTGAGTTTTTACAAGCTTTTTCTGTTTTACAAACTGTTTTTCACAATGACTGACTTAACTCTTGGTTCACTAAATGGTAGCTCTAACAAACCACCAATTTTCACTCCTGATGACTTTGATACTTGGAAACTCAGGATGGAAGGTTTTGTTAGAAGCCTAGACAGACGCATTTGGAACAGGTTGACTGTAGGTCCTTATAGTCCAACTGTTCAATCTGCTGATGATGCCGAAGTGTACATACCAAAACCACTAGACAAATATGTTGAAACTGATTATAATGAGCTTGAATATGATCACAAGGCCTACTGGACACTCCAGGCTGCATTACCCAACTCTATACTGGTAGGGTTTAAGGGATATAAGACAGCAAATGGCTTGTGGAATGCTCTCAGTGAAATGTATGAAGGGTCTAGTGAGGTTAAGGAAAACAAAAAGGATGTTTTGAAACAAAGATATGAAAACTTCACTTACAAAACTGGTGAATCTATGACCAACCAGTATACTAGATTTGTTTCACTTCTTGATGAATTGCAAAAGGTAGAAGTAACAATAGAACAGGCTGATGCCAACAGGAAGTTCCTGAGATCCTTACCTCCAATGTGGACTGTTTACACAGTAAGCATTAGGGAGTGCAAGGACCTCAAAAAGCTTAAACTAAGTGAACTCCATGGAGTCCTTAGTGCTTATGAAATGGAGCTTAATCTTAAGCAAAATAACTTCCCTGAGGTATCACCACAGTTGCAAACCACTGCTTTGGTTACAACTGATTTTCAAAAGATCTCAAATTCTTCTCAATATCACTCACCCTCAGTCAGTTTCAATGAGTCAACTAGATGCTCAGAGAGTTCTTCAACATTGTTTGACAACTCTCACTCTGCCTATGTGGCAACTGACTCATCTCAAGGATTCACACGTGAAGACTTGGAATGCATAGGGGCAGATGATCTAGAGGAAATGGACATTTTAACTCAATTAGCTATGGTTTCTGTAAGAGCCCAAAGGTTTTATAAGAGAACAGGAAGAACTTATAAAGGGTCAAAGGGATCATCAATTGGGTTGGATAAATCTAAAGCTAAATGTTATAATTGTCACCAACTTGGTCATTTTGCCAGGGAATGCAAGCAGCCAAGGAGAGATGGACAGAATAACAACAACAATGTCCAACAGAGATCAAATCATGGAAGCAACAACAGCAGCAGTCAACACATCAACAGCAACAGCAACCAACAGCCAACTCAACCAAAACCACTTGGAAATCAAAATATAGTGGCAGCTGTAGCTAACCAGACTGAATGCTATGAGTGGGATGACTTTATCACTGAGTTTGAGCCAATCAACCATGCTTTGATGGCCAAAGAAGATTCAACAGAACAGGTAAATGAGATTCCTGAAAAAGTTTTGGAAAATCTATGCAGCCTTGCATGCATAGAACAAGTGTCAAAGTACAGGAAACATAACACTGATCTAATTGATGAAGTTTCTAATCTGAATGAGTTAAAAAATTGCTTTAAGAAAACTGAAAATGCATACATCACCAAACTTGAAAATTTGAACAAAGAATTTGATGCATTGAAGCTGACTAACTCTATTTTGGAAACACAATTGGAAGATTTGTTGAACAAACTAACTGTTTCAAGACAAGAAACAAGAGATGCAAAAGCAGAAAATGACATTCTTGAAATTAAGTTAAAAGATGCTTTGTTCACCTGTGACAAATTTCAAACAGCTAACAAGAAAGCTGAGAAACTTTGGAATGGAGTAATGCATGGGAAAACAGGTATTGGGTACAACAATGTTGAACCACCCAAGGAATATTCACCTGTTATTGCTCCAATCCAAGCACTTCAGAAGGAGTGTGGTGTGAGTCTAACTGTTGATAGCACCACATGCTCTTCTCCTGAAACAAATTATGTTGAATCATTATTAAACTGTGAAGTCAAAGATGCTAGCACATCAGCATCTGTTGACCAATCCAAGGTTTTAAAACCAAAAGTTGCTTTTCCACCACCAACTATTTATGAGCCCAAAGACTCAAAAGTTGGAGGAAAACTACCTGAGCAGCCAAAACCCAGTGAAACTGAGAAAATGGGTAAGTTAACTTACCACCAGGTCACAAATGAAGATTCAGCCAAAAACACAAACACTTACCAAAGGAAAATGTTTGAATGTGTTTTCTGTGGTGAAAAAGGGCACATGGCTGCAATGTGCAAATTCAATCCTTTGAGCAAAACCCAAAATTTGTTAAAACCCAAAACTGTTCTTACTCAGAAAAGATCTACAGGAAAAACTTCACCTGTAAGAAGTAACACTTTGAAATATTTTGATACTGAGTCAAACAAAGTTTTAATTGGGAACAACAAAAATGGAAGTTTTTCAGTCTTAAAATTGAACAGGGTTCCGGCTGAACTTCAAACGGAAAAATTTTCAACCGGAAATGAAGTTCAACCGGAAAGCTCCAAAACACTGAGATCAATTACTGCACCTAAACAACGACCCAGGGTTCAGTTTACTGATGAGTATGACCATTTTGAAGGTCAAGGAAGGAGAAACCCATCTAGAGGCAAGACCACCTCTAGAGAAAATTTTGTGAAAAACAAGCACAACTCTCAACCGGAAATTCCCTCTAGCTCAAGTGGAAATGCCACTGTTGCATTTCACAGTGAGAGATCTAGCCAGTCAAACAAATTTTCAAATCCAAAGGCTAGAATCTCACCAGTAACTAGTGTTGATCAAACCTACATCTCACACAATGAGGTGCCAAAGGTTTTGACTAACAAACAAAAGAAATATAGGGAATACAGAGAGAGGAAAATTGCTGAGAGAAGGCTTAGCAAAACAAACAGGCAATATCAAACAAGTGAACAGTCTGAACACTTGAACATTGATCAAGATGATCTCTTGAATGAGGATCCAATACAAAATACTTTAGTACTTAAAGAGTACAAGTATTATGATGCTTCTGGAAAGCCCAAGACCTCAAAGGCTTGGGTTCCCTTTAGAAATTAATCAATTTTCTCTGTGTGTAGGTGCATAATAAAGGCCAACAAAGCCTATGGGTTGTTGATAGTGGATGCACTTGCCACATGACAGGAAATAAGCATGTATTGGAAAACCCCAAAAATATAAACGGAGGTCCTGTAACTTTTGGGAGTGCAAAAGGACACATTACTGCACAAGGTGCTGTTAGTAATGGGAAGCTTACCTTTGACAAGGTAAATTTTGTTGATACATTGAATTTCAATTTACTTAGTGTCTCACAAATGTGTGACAAAAATTTGAATTTGATGTTTACTGAGAGAGAGGCAATAGTCTTAAAACCTGGTGCTAACATCCCTGAGGAACTTGTGTTACTCAGAGCACCTAGGAGAGAAGGACTATATATTTTGGATCTATCTGCTGCCACTCCAGCAAGTGGAATTGCATGCTTTATATCCAAAGCCTCAGTGGATGAATCTGATTTATGGCACAGGAGGTTATGTCATGTTAACTACAAGAACATGAACAGAATAGTGAATCTTGGCTTGGTTAAGGGTCTTCCTAACAAGCAGTTCAACTGTTCTGAGCACTGTGTTTCTTGCCTCAAGGGTAAGCAACACAAGACCTCCTTCAAGCCAAAAACTGAGTCTTCTATCACTCAACCTCTAGAACTTTTACATATGGATTTGTTTGGTCCAACTAGAGTGATGAGTTTGGGAAAAAGGTCATACTGTTTTGTCATCATTGATGATTTTACAAGATATACTTGGGTGTTTTTCTTAAAAACAAAAGATGAAACTGCTGAATTGTTAAAAACACTGATTATATCTTTGGAAAATCAAGCAAAACTGAAAGTTAAGACAATCAGAAGTGACAATGGCACTGAATTTAAAAATCATGTTTTGAACTCATTTTGTGAGGAAAAGGGAATTCTTAGACAATTTAGTGCTCCTAGAACTCCACAGCAAAATGGTGTTGCAGAAAGGAGAAATAGGACATTAATTGAGGCTGCTAGAGCAATGTTGGCAGATTCTAAATTACCTGTGATATTTTGGGCAGAAGCAGTAAATACTGCTTGCTACGTCCAAAACAGGACTTTGATTGTTAAGGGTAAAAATAAAACTGCTTATGAACTTTGGAGAGGTAGAAAACCTAACATTTACTTTTTCAAATCATTTGGATGTCCTGTTACTATCTTGATAACTAATAGGTTGTTACCTAAGTTTGCTGAAAAAGCAGATGAAGGATATTTTGTTGGATATTCTGGTGTGTCAAAAGCATTCAGAGTATACAATAAAAGTACCAAAATTGTTGAGGAAACCATTAATGTGACTTTTAATGAGAAATCTCTTAACAACTTTGTATCTCAACCGGATTGGTTATTTGATATAGATGCACTAACCTCTGCTTTCAATTTTACCATTGAGAAGCCATTAAGTTCAACAGTGCAGGAACAGGAACATAAGCAGAATCACATGAGATCAGCTGAGAGTATCTGGCAGAGGAATACCAAGGGACTGCAAATGCGACCTAACTTCTTTTCATCACTCAGCACCAAGCCTGTGACACCCAACAATTCAAAGAAAGTCTCTGAAATTGTTATTGCTGATGCAGAAGTTCATCCGGTTGAACTTCCGGTTGAAGTTCAAACGGATCCTGTGACAGTAGAATCTCCGGTTGTCACTCAACCGGAAAACAATTTTTCAGAAAATTTTGAGAACAATGAATCCAATGATTCAACTGATGCTGGGTCAAATGAGTACAGTTTTGAGCATCTAATCTCAGATTCAGTCCCCAGTTCTCAAGAAGTTTCAGATCCTACATCACAAATCAACAATATTGAGTTATTACCTCAGCTCAATATTCCTCACAATGGTAGAAGCCATGAATTCCCAATGTTCACTAATAGAAGAGTTAGTGAGAATCATCCAAGGGAGAATATTATAGGAGACTTGTCAGCTCCTGTGTTGACAAGAAGCAAGTCTATTGATGCAAACATTTGCCTACATGCTGCATTTCTGTCTCAAGAAGTACCCACAAAGATCAATGATGCTCTGGAAGATGAAAGCTGGGTAGAGGCAATGCAAGAGGAATTGTTTCAGATCAATAAACAGAAGGTTTGGGAATTGGTAGACCTACCTGAAGGTGAAGAACCAATTGGCACCAAATGGGTATTCAGAAACAAGAAGGATGACAGAGGAATAGTGATCAAAAACAAGGCAAGACTTGTAGCTCAAGGTTACACACAGGAAGAAGGCATTGATTATGATGAAGTTTTTGCTCCAGTGGCCAGGCTTGAAGCAATCAGAATATTTCTTGCCTATGCTGCTTTCAAAAACTTTCTGGTATTTCAAATGGATGTCAAATGTGCCTTTCTGTATGGTCTTTTGGAACAGGATGTGTATGTCAAGCAACCTCCAGGCTTTGAAGACCCTCATCACCCCCAACAAGGTATGCAAGCTAATCAAGGCTTTATATGGTCTCAAGCAAGCTCCTAGGACATGGTATGAAACTCTTTCAAACTACCTCCTAGAGAATGGCTACAAGAGAGGAGCTATTGACAAAACACTTTTTGTGAAATCTGATGGCAAAGATACTTTGATGGTACAAATCTATGTTGATGACATCATCTTTGGTTCATCCAATGCTGCCTTATGCAAAGAGTTTGAATGTTTGATGCAATCTAAGTTTGAAATGAGTTCAATGGGTGAACTGAATTTCTTCTTAGGATTACAAGTGAAGCAAACTGCCAATGGAATATTCTTGAATCAGTCAAAATATATTCAAGATATGCTAAAAAGATTTGACATGCTGTCTGTTTCAACTTCAAGAACCCCCATCTCCACTTCCCACAAGTTAAACAGTGACTTAAGTGGAAAGCCAGTGGATGTTCATCTCTACAGGGCAATGATTGGATCACTGCTCTATCTCACAGCTAGCAGACCTGACATCATGTTTAGTGTCTGTTTATGTGCTAGATACCAGTGTCAACCAAAGGAATCACACATGTTAGCAGTGAAGAGAATTTTTAGATATCTCAAAGGACAACCAAAGCTTGGGTTGTGGTATCCAAAGAATTCAGATTTCTCCTTCAAAGCTTACACTGATAGTGATTATGCTGGCTGCAACTTAGATAAGAAGTCTACTACTGGAGGATGCCAATTTTTAGGAGAAAGACTTGTGTCTTGGCAATGCAAGAAGCAAACCTGTGTATCTACTTCTACTGCTGAGGCTGAATATATTGCCGCATCAAGCTGCTGCAGTCAAGTCTTATGGATTCAGAATCAAATGTTGGATTACGGCATCAAGTTCATGGAAACTCCTATTCTTGCAGACAACAACAGTGCCATCTCAATCACAAACAACCCTGTTCAACACTCAAAAGCAAAACACATTGACATCAGGTACCATTTTATTAGAGATTGTGCTGAGAAACATTTAATTAGAATGGTTAAAGTTCATACTAATCAACAATTGGCTGATTTGTTTACCAAAGCATTTGATGAAGCTAGATTTTTCTATCTCATTAGTGCCATTGGTATGATGAACTTTGACTGATTAAACTGTTTTCACAAACTTAATAAAAGAGACCATTTTGTGTCAAAGAGCCCGTCTCTTGATACAAAAAGAAAAAGAAAAAGAACAGTCTCTGTATCAGTTAGACACCTTTTCAAATCATAGTCAGGTCATACTGTTAAGCTATGATAACTGATACATGAAATTCTTCAAAATCAAGTGTTTTTCTATCTTCCGGTTAAACTTTCCAGTTCAACATATCCGGTTGAATCTCAACCGGAAAGTCATCTTCAACCGGAAACTCAAGTTTTGATCACACCATCCCAATTTCTGAAACTGGTAAACGAAACAACAATTCTTTATTTGAAAGATCAGTTTAACTTTGAAAATTTTTCAAACGGAAATTTTATTTCCTGTTGACAATCTCAACCGGAAAAATTTTCAACTGGAAATCTGTCCGGATCAACTTTCAAACGGAAAGAAATTTTGTTGTGAGGAGAGAAAAATCTCCGCTTGAATCTCAACCGGAAAACTTTTGCTTTAAATGAATTATTTAATTTACCGGTTGAGGCACACATTTTCAAGCGGATTGTGCATTTAAAGTGTTTGAATTTATTGTTCGAGAAAATATCTGAATTAAATTCAAAAGACACGCAACAGGCGGTTGTACTATACAACCACCTGAAGCACACTTTTTGCGGACCCACTTGCACTTTTTCCTTTCTCTCTCCTGTGACTCAGCGCACTTTATCCATCGCTGTTAACTGTCACCCACCGTTAAACCCACCAGTTAAATACCCCCAACCCCTTCAACACTCCTCATAATCCAAAAGCAAGAAACCGTTCAAAATCCGAAAACCTAGAAATTTTCAGAACCATTTCTTCCTACTCCCAAATTCTCTCTCAAAATAAATCAACAATGGCACCGAAGTCCAAAGCACAAGGGAAGCAACCAGTAAAGAATGATCATTTTCCTCTTGAACACAACTTGGTTGCGTTTCTTGACGAACCAGTGAACTCTACACACGCTGAAACTTTCACAGGGATGATCAATTTTCTCAAATCGTCATATCTGAATCACGCACTCACTGTTGCGGTTTATATGTATGAAGAAATTCTCTCTGAATTTTGGAAGAACATCCAACTGCTTGAGAAGGATGTTGATGATGTGGAGGAAGATACACTGAAGTCAACCGTAAAGGGGGAAACTGTTCTCATCACTGAGTCGCTGATAAGGGAATTGCTGAAGTTAAATGACCAGAACGGGTATGTTCGAAGACCACCGAAGCAATACATGGCCCTGCTCAACGCAATTGGCTATGGTGGTGCTACTGAAGGAACTGCCACGGTTCACAAGGGTCAAATACCCTACAAATGGAGATTTCTGGCTCACACTATCATGGTGTGCCTCTCGCCAAAGAAATCAGGTTTTGATGAAATGGCTACTGAGCAAGCATCTGCATTCTATGCTGTGGTGAAAGGGGAGGTATACAACTTTTCTGCTGTAATCTTTAATGCTCTAAAGGGTAATGCAAAGAATTTTGCTTTTTACATGTACCCTAGATTTCTAACTTACATTTTGCAAGAAAAATACCCCCAACTTAATTTAGAAGGAAACATGATGCTGGTTCCAAGAGCATTATCTGAAAACACTTTTTCTAAATTAACCACCAACAAGAAGCCTTTCCTTGGGAGGGACACTGACCATCCCATGCCAATCCAAAGGGTGATTCCGGTTGAACAGGGATAACCTAGTTCTCAACCGGAAACACATGCTTCTGAAGAGCAACTTGCTCCAGTGGACAACACTGTACCATCCACAGTTGTTGAACCCACCACTGATCAACCACCTTCTCCTTCTGATAAGCCAACCTTAATTTTCAAAAGAAAAAGGAGAAGAGATTCAGACCCACCATCAATTCCCATCATCCCCCCTTCCCCAAAGCCTACAAAGCTCAAAAGGCTCAAAAAGGTTGTGCACGAGCCTACTCCTCTCTTGCAACCTATTACCTCCAGCCCTGAACCAACCCTTGGCACACAGCCATTTGGGTCAGCCAAATTGGGATTTAAACTTGTTGATGAACCTTCTTCTGAGGGGGAGTCATTTCATATGGATGTACAATCCCCATCCACTTTCTCACCCTACACTTCACACTTCTCACCTGTGAATGATGATGTAGAAAGAGTTGTCACAGATGATGGTGTTATTAACCCAAGCACCACATTACATGGGAACATTCTGAGTGACACTCACACTGCTACATCTAACCCCCATTCACCCCAGGAGGTGATCTCAGGAGTTTAGATGAGATTCATGTGGAAAGGGCTGCTGCCACTCAAAGGTTCTCATTGAACTTTGATGATGGTAGTAACATCCATAAGACCCAATCCATGGCAACCCACACTTTAGTTCAACCGGAAGATCCCCTAGTGGATCCTAAGGGAAAAACTATAGTTGAGGGGAATCCCAGACGCCAAGAAAACCAGGGTGGTGGACTTGATCAACCTAGGGTTGATGGTCCATCTTTTTCCTATGATGCTGGTAAAATCCCAGTTGAGGATAGTTTAACACTTACAGAATTGACGGCCTTGTACAAATCACTACAAGCTCAGGTAATCAGTCTCAATTCGACTGTTGCCAGCCTTGTAATGTCATCTTCTGCTGCTGCTCAAGCTCAAGAAGTTCCTGTTGAAGCCCCAACTGCTCAACCGGAAACTTCCCTTGCACCAAAATTTCAACCGGTTACACAGCATTCTGCTGAGGTTAGTTCTTTGAACCCATTTCCTTTTGGAGGTCAGGCTGTAGAAGCTGATGCTGCCAAAAAGGGGGAGAAGACTAATCCTCCAACACCCATTATTGCTGCTGCTGCAACCACAACTGAAGAAGAAGAACCTGATCAAACAGTGCCTCTACCTGAAGATGTAAGGCACACAGCCTTCAAACTGGTTGATGTTGACCCTTTTTCAGTTGCTGATGGGTTGACTAAAGTGAAGATAAGCTCACTCATGAAGGTATTTCCACAGGACCCAAGCCTGTTGGGAATGATTGAAGCAACAATGTTAGTTGCAGGTGCTCAGCCAGAGAGCATTCTGCAGGTCAAGCATTTCTTGACCAATGTGATTATCCCACAAGAGGAGGCAATTGCCAAATCTAAAGTGGATGAGATCACAACTAACATTGCTTCTGAACCAGTTGTTGATATGGTTCATGAAGATGTGGTTGTTGATGCTTCAGTCACTCAGACTGAAGAAGTTGAAGGTGAAAATGGAGAAGAAGCTACAACTGAAATAATCAGCAATGTACTGAAAGATACAAGTACAAAATCTCCGGCTGAAGTTCAACCGGAAGAGTCTCAACCGGAAAAATCTCAACCGGAAGAGACTCAACCGGAAAACTCAACTGAAGCTGAGATTGCTGAAACATTGATTCAAATGCATTCCACCTCCGACTCAGAACCTCCCCTGAGCTTTAAAAGAAAGAAACAAACCAAACCAAGGAGGATGATCAGACTGAAGAAGAGTAAGGATTGCATAACTCCTCAACCAAGGGTATTAGAGACTATGGTTGATTCTGACCAGTCAGAAGAGCAAGAGACTATGGATGATCTAGTTGAAGAAGATTTCGTCCATGACTGGGAAGATAATCAATCCAGAATAAGATCAGAAGATGCCAAATCAAACATACAATACAACAAATTCTTGGCAGATCTAGATCTTTTCTCTAATGATTTTGTGGTTGAAGGAATGGTAGATGAAGCAAGGAAGAGGTCAATTGAATGGAGAATGCAGGTCTACGACCTTGCTAAATTAGATGAACAGGAGAAAAACAGGCTGATCAACATAGCTTCCAGAATGCCAACTGTCTTAAACAAGAGTTTAGACAACCTGGAGCTATTGGAAAGGATCAAGAGATGTGCTATCATCAGATGTCTCAAGCCTGCTGCTGAAGTAGAGAAGATGAAGGCTAAAGATACCTGTAAAATTGTAGATGAGCTGCTTAAACAAATGAAAGGAGCAGAGTTTGCTGTGATCCCAAGTCTCCAAATGCCCTTGCCATCTGAGACAGTCACAGGTAACCCCTCATCTACATACATTAAGCCAGAACCCTTTGAAGAATCTGACCTACTTACTGAGTCTCTCCCCTCCAACTTGTTGGAAAGACTCAAGCAATCAGCCTCCCGTGTTCCCATTCCATCTTCCAGATTTTACTCCCATAGACCCAGGGGAATGAATCCTAGGCCCAGGGGATCCAGATCTACCAAGCCTAAGTTTATTCATCCAAAATACAGGTTAGATAACTGGACTGATATCACCCCTGCTAAGCCTAAACCCTGCCCACCTACTTAGAAGTATAATCAACCTTCATCACCACCTAAATACTCCACTTCTTCAACCCCACAACCACAAGCCATGAAACCACCCACCATATCTCCAACAAAATCTTTTGAACCCACTGAGTCAGCCGCAACCAGTTCTGTTCAAGCTTCATCTCAAGCAGATAAAGGGAAAGAAAAAGTCCCAACTGAAACTGTCAAGCCATCTGCTTATCCTGCCTCTGGTGCTTCACCTGGAAGGAAGAAGTCCATTGCTAAACGACCCCTTCTTTCAACCAGAGACTTTAAGACCAGGAGGATCATGAGAGAATTGAACAAAACAAGGATTCAATTTGAAAGGCCACCATCTCCTAAAGAATGAAGTTCTTGGAGATAGTCAATTTTTGAAGAACAACATACAGAGGACAAATTTTGGCAACATCATCTTAGGGGGAGATTGTAAGGAAATGATTTTCTGAGTCAACCGGATCAAGACGAAGATTTCCGGTTGAAGATATGTTCAAGCGGAAGAACGCTCAAGCGGAACTTTTGTCAACCGGAAGCTCAACCGGAAGAACATTTCCGGGTGAACTCTTTTATCCAACAGTATAAAGAGTTCAACCGGAAAAGTACAGGAATATTACTTTTGCAGAATTCAGACCTGCAACAGCTTCTATTCTTCCAAAGTCACATCCTAGCCATCTCCTACTTATAGATAAATGCATTTTGCACATTTCCTCTATTGTATGTTTACTAATGTTCTTTTAGTAAGTTTATTGTTTGACTTTTATGTACGGTTAGATTAGCCCGTATGAGATCAACGGCTGTAGTTGATCTCCTTAGTACTATTTATAGTTGTTAGCTAGTTCATTCACAAGTACCCGTTTCAGTGCTTACACTTGTAACAGTTTGAACTTGAGTTAATGCAAATAGTACCGAGAAATTTATTATCTTGTGTTCACTAGTTTATGCAATCAATACAATCAAACTACAAGTATAAGTAAAACAAAGCTTAAGTAAAAACAAGTATGATACAACTTTATTCCGCATGGTTGTGATCTTCAAGTAAAGAGTTCTTGTTTTGATTATTTCTCTGAGTAATCAACGGTCCTACAAACAGTCTCCCACTTCGACTGGGAGCGACTACAAATCAAGAAACAGTCAGAGGTGCTCTAGCTACACGTGGCTGTCCCAACCAGTCATGACACTTCAAGTCAAATAACCAAGGCATATCAACAAACTCGTGATATAGTTTAGACTTATGGTATTTGTAAAGTCAGCAGATCCTTTCTGTAAGAGACATCAATCAAACTAGAGACATGGATTATTTATTCTCTTCCGTGTTCGATCATTGTATTTCTCGTTTTACCGTTCGAAGAGGTCCAATCAAACACACAGTAAGTTTGGGTAAGGCCTTACACTTAACACTTGGAACTAACGAGAGGGCCCATGATGTCAAGCTGTTGTATTATTAGTGCAAGAGTACATAATCCCATATTGAATACATAAAGCTTCCACTAAGCCTTATATCCATTCCCAAAAGTAACCGTTATGGCTGGCAGTTATGCGACAGCGTTAAGCTACAATCAAAGAATGTTCTTTAGCATACGGGAGGTTGCTCATGTATCTCAGGTCAAAGGATACCGTTGAGTATACCATTAATCAAAATTATCTTATGATTAAATCCATGAAGGTAATTTGATGCGAGTTACGTCCCAACGTCATTCTCTGATGAAGCCTTGTGAGTCTGGATCGTCAATAATTTGAGTCCAGAGTCAGAATAGTCTTACTTCAGGCTTTGCTCCCACAACGTCTGATCGCCTACGGACTTTTCGAATATTAATGGAATATTCATGGATAAAAAACGTATAAATTTGAACACATTACGCAAAATTCAGACTTTCGTCTAACAGCTTAGAGGAGGTCGAATGATTTGGTGCAAACGTTAGTGTTCGACATCTAACACTAAATTCGAGCGTCGATATGGTGCAGAATTCAGGCACTTATGCAATAGTATCATTTCACTGATCTAGCCTGATCATTGAATTTGTGAATTCGTTACCATGTCCTCGGGTTTCGTTTTAGGATTGCCAATGTCAATTATTTCTTAAGCTTCAGTGTTTATCTTGAACAGTGAGACTTCTTAAGTGAATTGAACTTGTGATAATGCAATGCCCCTTGTAAGCACATTTATGACTGTGTTATCACTTTAGTATGTTAATCGACTTTTGCAGAGTCGAATTAACCCTTTGAATGTTTTATCGCATTCCTAGTTCAAATTCAATTAAGGCGGCTATTAATGTTCAACGAGTATAATCAGTACTCAGACAATGAACATATATTTCCTTAATTTCATCAGTGTATGATAGTGATGATGTGATTTTCCATCTAATGTCATTGGGTAATCCTTTACTGCGACATTCCATGCAATATCTAAGTATTGGACTTCTTTCGTATCATATCAATTATGATTCAAACTGTTTCAAGAGATTGATTGTATTTGTGGTTGCTCAACCATAATGTGATAAATACTTAATCTTAATCTTGAAACTTTAAATTATTTGAGGTGTCATTTAAAAAATAATCCAGTAAATTTAATTGATCTTCAGACAGGCATTTGATCGCTATTCCGGTAAGGATCAGTGGCGATTCTCCCACTTGCTTTAGGAAGACTGACATTCCTATTATCATTCTTCTTTCAAATCGTTTGGATACTGACTTGCACGAAGGGATCGTGGCAATTAAATTTCGTTTTCAAGAACAAGTTTGTTCGATTTCGTAGCATTTGGTACGAACGCTCAGTATCCAGATGTTATGACTCATTCATAATTTAAAGACGATTGTCAAAGTCATTTCAGAGTTTGATAGCATGGAGATGCTTTCGTCTAGATTTTTTGAAAGTATCTCGTGATTATCGAGATGATGGTTTATTCCATCGGATTCTCGGGTCCGACGTTAGAGAATGTTTCCTTATTCAAGTAAGGATAACATTCAGGCTCTAATTGGAATGTTAACATGTTCCGTTATGCAACAGTCCATTTTTGGTGAGACATTGTTCGTCTGGCTCGTCTCGTATAGGTGCGAGAGTTGTCTTACATAGTCCAGTGATTCATCAGAATCACGTTTCTTTAGATATTTAAAGATCTAGCTATGGACATGTAATTACTAAATTCCATCTTCGCAAGATCCTAGTCTTGGGGTTGGAAGTTAGTTATGCGAGTGATGTGTGAAATGGCGTTTTGGTTACGAGATGCTAAGGGCTATTGTTGTGGCAAGTCATTAGTCTTGTGTTTGTCGGTTTCAAAGTGAAACTGTAAATCCTTGTACTAAAACACTTAGTGCATGCCGGATTCAAACACTAATGAGTACAACGAGTGTAGTCTACGACTTCCAAGGTATGTGCAGGTATGCACATGTATATCTAATGGTAATGTGCACCAGGAATGGTGATGTACCTTAATTTGTACATCATTTACTCAAATATTTCTTACACTTTTAATAGTATTTAATATATTTTTCATAGAATATTACTCCTAAATTGTTCATGTTTGGAATTCAGTTAGATCATCAGTAAAAATTAACTAATTAGATCAAGTTAAATTACACTGGAGTCCATCAGTTATTATTATTTGTTTCGAGATGCGATTAAAGTTAAAATAAATCAATAAAAAGAATGCATGTTATCATGAAATTTGTAGTGCACGTGGGTTGGTCTTCATGGAATTAAAAGTCAAATAAAGGTCCACTACAATATACTAACAATTATGGTGGACTACAAGGGATGAAAATGGGCTGCGATGTTAAAAGTTTGGATGAATTGCGCAAGAAGAAAAAAACAAAAGAAAGAAAAAGAAAACTAGGTCACGTGGGTACATAGGTAGAGAATTAATTAGGTTTTGACGGAAATAATATAAAGGAGGAACCAACATTTTATGAGAGGACCCGGACGGCAGACAAGGAGAGACGAAAACATTCTGACGGCAGCAATTTAGAGGAGCAGAAAGGACGAAACAAAGAAAAGGTGCAGAAGAAAATTACTTGAAGAAGATCTAAGCCACTTGGTTTGATTATTTCAAATTCTTAAACATTAATCTTTTTAGTTTGATTATTGACTACACCATGTTTTTTAGTTCAATTCTAGATTTAATGTTTTTGAATGTTATGAATATGCTAGGCTAAATCTCTACTACTACCTAGGCCTAGACGACTTTTATGAATTGTTGACTTTTCGGTTTTGACTTTTTGGGATGTCTATGTTGATTTTATGAAAATTATTTGTTATCAACTAAATTTGAATGCATGAAATTGTTACGATCTGTCCATCGTTGTTAATTGGTGTGGTTTAGGGTTGAGTAATACGTCACATACGGTTATTTGGCTCTAGATTATTTCTTAAACGTTAAGATTAAATATTTTGACTTTAAGGGCTTGATCCTCATATAGGTATTGACTAGTTGATGTTGGTGAATGGATTTGCATATTTGTGTCCATGTATGTTTGTTTGGATGAATGAGCGTGCATGGTAGTTGATTTCCTGATCATTGTTTTATGGTTAATTAAATTGACAAATTCAGTTTAGGCCATTATTTCGTGGTTAGGGATTTTTCTAGGAATTTGGCTGGTAATAAGGAATTTGCTTCATAATTTTGGGATATTAGCTATTGTCTATGATAGTTGGTATTACTGGGATTGTGGGTCTAATAAGCCTCAAATAGGTAATTAGGTCTAAATAGCACTTCAGCATAGTAGTCATTTGTGCTTAATTATTGAATTCGATATTGCTAGGATCGGTCTATAATTCTGGTGATTGAAGGTTTAATTGGTTAGTTGTCCCTAAGGTTACCTCACATAGGTTATACTTGGTGGATAGTGGCGTCATCCCAATAGGTCATTCTCGGAGGTTAGCAAGTCATATTAGGAGTCGAAGTCTAGGTGGTTCCCTCTCATCTGATAGTTTATTCTAAAAGCTTTCTGTCGTGTTTGTGTTTTCTCGAAGTCGTTTTAATTATTTTTAATAAATTGAAAAATCAAAATCATCATCGGTTAAATATTAATAAAGATTTATTATCGGGAGTTTGAACACGCGTCCTTGGATTGACATCCGGTACTTGCTAATACTGTGCTACATACGAAGGGTACACTTGCCCGAGTGTGTAGTTTGGTCACCTAGTAATTACCCTTTTAAAACTTGAATCATTTTTATAGACCTCAATCTACGCATCAAGTTTTTGGCGCCGTTGCCGGGGACGCGTCAAATTCCGAGAACGATCGGAATTAGTAGTTTAACCAAATTTTGTTTTTAATTTAATTGCATATTTATTTTTCAAAAAAAAAGTAACAAAAAAAAATTAAAAAAAAAGAATTGTGTATTTATTCATTTCTGTTTTTTTTAGTTGTGTGCTTTTTGTGTGGGCCCTTAGGTTAGTTTTTCCCTTTTAGTAATATATATAAATATATATATATATATACAAAAAAAATAAAAAAATCCTAGTTTATGCGATTGCGTCGTCACCAAGTTTCTTCATTTTCTGAACTCGAGCGCGAATTTCGTAGACGACGAAGGTTAGCAGCAGCAGCAAGAAGAGAAGCGGCGGCAACGATGGCGGCACGTAGGACACTCGCGGACTACGCAAGGCCGAATCTCAATGGGGTGCAGCCCAGTGTCATCCGACCGGCTGTGGAAGCGAACAATTTTACGATCCAGCCCCAAACCATAACCATGATCCTCAACTCCGTTCAATTCGATAGGTTTCCAAACGACGATCCCATGGCTCATATCGCAAGTTTCCTCGAGATTTGCGATACTTTCAAATTAAACGGTGTCACTCCAGATGCAATAAGACTGCGTCTATTCCCATTCTCTCTCAGAGGAGCAGCTAAAACATGGCTCCAATCACTTCCTCCGGGTTCGATCACCACGTGGGATGGTCTTACCCAAAAGTTCATATCTAAATACTTTCCTCCGTCCAAAGCAGCCATGTTCCGTAACAAAATATATTCGTTCACGCAAGGCGACAACGAAGATCTTTACGAGGCGTGGGAAAGATTCAAGGAGCTCCTGAGGAAGTGTCCATCACATGGAATAGAGTTGTATCAACAAATTCAGATCTTTTATGGTGGCCTGAACCTACTTACCAGACCGATAATCGACACCTCGGCTGGGGGAACATTGAGTAGTAAGACCCCCGAGGAAGCTCAAGAGTTGCTAGAGGAGCTAGCATTGAACCGTTACCAATGGTTGACTACCAGAAACAGATCACAACAGTAGAAACAGTCTAAGGGGATGCATCAGGTTGACCCGATCACCGCTTTAACCGCCCAGGTCGAGGCTTTGACTAAAAAGATTGATAAAATACTGGTCAACCCACAGCAGGTGGCGCATTGTGAGTTATGTGGAGGGCCGCATCCGATCATCGAGTGTTCAATCAAGGGAAGCACAGATCTTCTGGAGCAGGTAGAGTTTGTTGGAGGACAGGGCCGCCAGAACAATTATGCGTATCGAAATTCGTACAAGCCCGAGTGGAAGACTAACCAGAACAACCAAAACTATGGGTGGAAACAAGAGCCAAGTTCTTCCACTCCACCGGGATATCAGCCTAAGCAGAGGCAGCAAGCGTTTTATGACCCTGCACAAGGAAGGCAGCAGCCCACTGAGGACAGTAGCATAAAGGAGCTGAAGGATATGATGGCCCAAATTCTCACTAACCACGAATCTAGGGTCGCTAAAAATTAGAAAGACATTTCAAATGTCGCAGTTTCTATCCAGATTTTAGAGAGGACAGTGGGGGATCTTTCGAAACAGATCGCTGCTAGACCACAAGGCGGATTGCCAAGCAACACAGAGACAAATCCGAAGCAGTACGCGAAGGCGATCACAACTAGGAGTGGCAGAACCACTCAAGATCCTGTGTCACCCAAAAATGATGAGCCAACAATTGAAATCGAAAATGAGGAGGAAGAAGCTGAGGTTCCTGGGCAGAAAGAGTCATCAAGGCGAAGCCCAACAAGTACATTAAGGCCCCAGGAACCATTTAAGAGTTCGTTTCCTACGATCCCATACCCTGATCGTCTGAAGAAAGAAAAGACTGAGGAGAACTATGGTAAGTTTCTCGCACTTTTCAAACAACTCCATATCAACTTACCATTCGTAGAGGCTCTGGCTCAAATGCCTAAATACGCCAAGTTTCTTAAAGATCTGCTAACCAACAAAAAGAAACTTGAGAAGCTCTCTACGGTCACACTGAACGTCGAATGTTCAGCAGTTCTCCAAAACAAACTACCCCAGAAAATGAAAGATCCTGGGAGCTTCACAATCCCGTGTTTGATCGGTAGTTTGTCAGTCAGCAATGCTTTAGCTGACCTAGGTGCTAGCATTAACTTAATGCCATATTCTGTTTTTGCCAGGCTAGACCTAGGGGAACCGACTCCCACTCGCATGAGCATTCAATTCGCGGACCGATCCGTCAAATATCCACGAGGCATAATTGAAAACATTCTTGTGAAGGTGGATAAGTTCGTATTCCTCGTAGATTTTGTGATCCTAGATATGGAGGAGGACAAAAATGTTCCTCTAATCTTAGGTCGCCCATTCCTAGCTACCGCGAGGGCGTTAGTTGACGTCTTTAGTGGGAAACTCACTCTTCGCGTCGAAGACGAAACGGTGACCTTCGACATTCACAGTTCGATGAAACATACTCAGGGTCAGGACGACACACTATACTTTATGGATACAGTCATGACGCAGGTGGGTCGTTTTCTCGGGGACATCTGTGGGAAAGATCATTCGGATTCGCAGCTACTAGAAGGGGTTAACCAGGAAATAGAAATGACTGAGCTGGTGGGTGATGACAACTTAGAAGCAGAGGAGAAACCCGTTCGAGGCTCACAGGAATTTGATATTCTAGAAAGAGAGGAGCCTAAATCTAAACCATCAGTGGAGGACCCGCCTACCTTAGAGCTTAAGGAATTGCCATCTCACCTGGAGTATGCATTCTTAGAGGCGCACTCTAAACTTCCCGTTATTATTTCATCCGACCTGACGGTCGAAGAAAAAGAGAAACTGTTAGAGGTGCTGAAAGAGCACAAGCAGGCGATCGCGTGGAAGATCATGGATATAAAGGGCATCAACCCTTCATTTTGCACGCACAAGATCTTAATGGAAGAAGAATACGAGCCTGTTGTGCAACGCCAAAGAAGGCTAAACCCAAAGATGCAAGATGTAGTGAAAAAGGAGGTGCTGAAACTTTTGGAACCTGGTTTGATCTATCCCATCTCCAATTCACGATGGGTTAGTCCTGTGCAGGTCGTGCCCAAGAAAGGGGGCGTGACAGTGGTGGTGAATGAAAAGAATGAACTTATTCCTACGAGAACGGTCACGGGGTGGCGAGTTTTCATCGACTATCGCAAACTCAATGACGCTACACGTAAAGATCACTTCCCCTTGCCATTCATTGATCAAATGTTGGAGCGTCTGGCCGGTCACAGCAACTATTGTTTCTTAGACGGCTTCTCTGGTTATTTCCAGATCCCCATAGCACCGGAGGATCAGGAGAAAACCACCTTTACATGCCCCTATGGCACATTTGCATATCGACATATGCCGTTTGGGCTGTGTAACGCTCCAGCCACCTTTCAAAGATGCATGGTGGCGATTTTCCATGACATGATCGAGGACTCCATGGAGGTGTTCATGGACGATTTCTCAGTTTTCGGGAGTTCCTTCGATCAATGCTTAAAGAATCTGAAACACATGTTGGCACGATGTGAAGAGACTAACTTGGTTCTCAACTGGGAGAAGTGCCACTTTATGGTGAAAGAAGGAATTGTGCAAGGGCACAAAATCTCACAAGCAGGTCTTGAGGTTGATCGTGCTAAAGTGGAAACTATCTCCAAACTCCCTCCACCAAATTCTGTGAGAGCTATCAGGAGTTTTCTTGGTCATGTGGGTTTCTATCGTCGATTCATCAAAGATTTCTCAAAAATCGCCCGTCCAATGACCCAACTCCTAGAGAAGGATATTTCGTTCAACTTCACCGACGAGTGCCTTATCGCGTTCAATCTGTTAAAAGAAAAGTTGGTGAACGCCCCCATCATGGTTGCTCCTGATTGGACACAACCATTTGAGCTTATGTGTGATGCCAGTGATTACGCAGTGGGGGCAGTCTTGGGGCAAAGAAAAGATAAACACTTTCATCCCATCTACTATGCCAGCAAGACACTGAACGACGCGCAAGAGAACTACAACACGACTGAAAAGGAACTTTTAGCCGTAGTCTTTGCGTTTGACAAATTCCGATCCTACCTTGTCTTATCCAAGACCACCGTCTATACTGATCATGCCGCTGTGAAACATCTCTTTAGTAAACAGGATGCAAAGCCACGTCTCATTCGATTGATCCTGTTACTACAAGAGTTTGATATTGAAATCCGTGACAAAAAGGGGGCCGAAAATGTTGCGGCCGATCATCTCTCCCGTCTTGAAAATTCTGAGAGCATAGGAAACGAGGGGAAACCAATCAATGATCATTTTCCCAATGAATCCCTCGACTATGTGAAAGTTCGGGATGATGAAGGAAGCCCATGGTTTGCGGAGTATGCAAACTATCTTTCAAATGGAGTTCTAGTGAAAGGACTATCCTTCCAACAAAAGAAACGATTTTTCAGTGAGCTGAAGCACTACATTTGGGAAGATCCATATCTCTACAGATTAGGAGTGGATAATGTGATGAGGAGATGCGTGCACGGAAAGGAGGCACGCCAGATCATGAGGCATTGTCACGAGGGCCCTACGGGAGGACATTATGCTGCTCTCTTCTCCTCCAAAAAGGTGTTCGAGGCAGGTTTTTACTGGCCTACAATCTTCAGAGACTGTTTTGAAATGATCAGCAAATGTGACAACTGCCAACGTGCAGGAAATCTCTCGAGGAAAGACGAGATGCCCCAGACGAGCATTCAGGTGTGCGAGGTATTTGATGTGTGGGGTATCGACTTCATGGGGCCATTTCCGTCATCTCGCGGAAATAAATATATTTTAATGGCAGTAGACTACGTGTCTAAATGGGTTGAGGCTCAAGCCTTACCCACAAACGATGCCAGAGTGGTCGTGAAGTTCCTGAAGAAACTCTTTGTAAGGTTTGGAGTGCCCAAGGCACTAATCAGCGATCGAGGAACCCACTTCTGCAATGCACAAATGGAGAAAGCATTACAACATTATGGGGTGACCCACAGGTTAGCAACACCATATCACCCTCAGACGAGTGGGCAAGTCGAGGTCTCGAATCGCGGGATCAAAAGAATTTTAGAAAGGACGGTGGGGAAGCATCGAAAGGACTGGTCAGACAAGTTGGATAACGCACTATGGGCCTTCCGTACGGCTTACAAGACACCTACCGGCACCACGCCGTTTAGGTTGATTTATGGAAAGGCGTGTCATCTGCCAGTTGAGATTGAGCATAAAGCATACTGGGCGTTGAAGACAGTCAACATGGATTTGGATGAGGCAGGAAAGGAAAGGTTCTTTCAATTGCATGAATTAGAAGAACTGCGTGACTACGCGTATGGAAACTCAACCTTCTACAAGGAACGAACCAAGAGAATTCATGATGGAAAAATCAGAGTTAAGGAATTTCATGTGGGAGATCGTGTACTTCTCTACAACTCAAGGTTGAGATTGTTCCCAGGGAAGCTAAGATCAAGGTGGTCAGGACCGTACACAGTCATTCAAGCATATCCATACGGTTCTGTTGAAATCAAGAACGATGAAGGAGAAACTTTCAAGGTCAACGGGCATAGATTAAAGCTTTACCTTGGTGGCCCGGTTGACACAACTGAGAAGGAGGTGGTGGACCTCCAAGTCCCGAACAACTGATTCCGGGATCGAGTCTGGCTGAAGACTCGTATATAAACTTAGCGCTTCCGGGAGGCAACCCGAGTATGTGTGTTCTTTATTTTTTGTGTATTCAACTTATTTTCCATTTTTATTTTTATTTTTATTTGTTTATTTTTGTGGGCTTTACATCTTCAACCAAGTGTGCACAAATGATAACCAATGCTTCAGAAATTAGAGATCAGAGAAACAGTTCGGGATTGGCTACAGCGGAAACTACATCATCCGAGCCGGCCGTCACCAAATCAGGGGAGTTTTCAGTTTCTTTCATCCTTTTATTTGTTTTTTCTTTCTTGCACATTGAGGACAATGCACAAATCAAGTGTGGGGAGGGAAAATTTGAAAAACTGAATTTGAAAAGAGTGAAAATTTTAAAATTTTTGGAAAAAAAAATGTTCCTGATTGCTTGCAACTAAAATGGAAAATGATAGATATAGCTGGAAATTGGAAAAAAAAAACTGAAAAAAAAAGTAAGGATAGAAAGCGCGTCTAGCTAGTGATGTGCTGGTAGGTCCAACCGACAATGATAGCTTAAAAATCCTGTGATTGTTAAATAAATAAATAATAAATCAGGATATCTTTTGGGTTTTCGCCTTGGGAGGACGAAACTGTCAACTAGGTTGATAGGTACCACTTTAGGTAAAGATGTATATGTCTTGAGAATTTATGGCACGCTATGATCTTTTTATGAAAATAAATCCGAGAAATAGTGGCGCCCCGCCTTTTACCATCCATCTGAGCTTTATACATTTTTAAAAAAAAATATATGAAAAGAAAAAAAGAGAGAAAAAAGGAAAAAGAGAAAATATGAAGAAAAAAAAGCAAATAAAGTGCTATAAACCGCCGATCCTACGTACTACCTCTAGGGATAGTGACTCCAGAGATGTACTATTGGGGTGAGGATGGTTTTGGGTGCGAAAAAAATTAAGGAACATGTTATAAAGCTCAAACACATCATCCATCAATCATCCACTATTCTCTTGACATATATATTTTTGGTTAATGTGGTGGGTTAAAATCTGGAATGGTTTAGCCCGGGCCTTGATTTCCTTGAGATGGGATTAGGACTGTTGGGAATGTTCAGCTTGGCTGAAATTCTCTAAGTTAGAGTTCCGAAGGAAGTTAGTCCGGAACTTCCTTCACACTAAGTAGTTCCTCCTGAACTTTTCCTAGTGTTACTCCGGAACTTTGACTTATTCCCTGGTGCAAGTTCCAATGC
>JBCNJP010000006.1:13098756-13128756 GCA_039602395.1 Deinandra increscens subsp. villosa | reverse complement strand
ATCGCAGCTAACAGCGTAAAATACATTAAGAAAGTACTTATTTTAAACAACCTTTACTGATTTATTAATTGTGCGTATGGCTACAATGTATAAAAACTTGCAACTTTCGCGTGTAAGTATTTTGATAGATGGTGTTTTGTGTACAGCTAATACTGGTGGCATAATAGGATGATATTACTTTACCTGAAGATGCGACAGCGAGAGCTATCATTTCTTCGGATCTAAGGCGTGACAGAATTGCTCTATATAAAAATGTTTTACCTGTTCCTCCTGGCCCATAAACGAAGAAGAATTTACCTTGTTTCTTGTTGTACGGATTCTATTACATGTTTATAGATTAAACCCTGTTCTGCATTCAGGTTACTATAAAGGTTTTCATGCAGCACCTTTTCAAGTGATATATTGTATGATAGCTCTTCTCGTATAAGGCGATTCTCATCATTACCAAGGAGAGTCGGATCAGGTTTTGGGAAGCCCTCAAAGTCATTTAAGGACCTTCCATTTCGTTGAAGGAGTTCTTCTATTTCAAGAAGACAATAACTCTTCTTCTGGTGCTCTTTGAGTTCCCACTTTGGAAACCGCAGTTCTCGCCGTTTCTTGTGTTCTATATCTTCACAGAGGGCTTCCCAATTCTGTTCCCACAATTGCAATGGACTGCTGACCTCGCAAAACAATAATATTGTTACGAAAAGAGTACGAAGCTGGTTTCCAGTTGCCCACATCTGTGCTTCTGATATTGCCTCTGTCCATTCATTGTCATCACTAAGGAGCCCGCGAGCATAGCACGCTTCTTTAAAAGTAGGGTATAACTTTCCATCAAAAGTCTTAATATCGTTAAAAGACGTTGCCCCTTTCACAATACCCAAAAGCATCCTTAGATAGTATTGGGGTCCAGCAGCAGGGTTACAGTACACAATATCGGCCTACACATGTCCTACATGATCGACGTGCCCATCTCTTATCCCTGGCATGCCATACATACTTTGCTGGTAGTTCTGCATATGTGAGTTCTCTGGCCCTTGCGTCAGCCTTATTCAGCGCAACCCATTCCGTAAACATGGTTTCTTTAATCCCTGGCCGGTTAACCGCAGCTGCTATGTTGTCCGAGTCTCGAAGCATAACAACATTTTGGTCCGGGAGGTGATAGGTTAACTTCATTACCGATGGATAAGAGTAGTGTATGTCAAACGCGAGCATACGCCACACGGCTTCGCATGCAGATAAATAAGGACAGTCTAGATAATTCTTTATCTCATCAACGTTAATAATCTTTTCACGCTTTGTCTCTCCATCAACAGTGATGTTGTCATGGATGACCATTGTAGTTCTATCTGGGCCCTTGTTCAGGTACTTAAATAAGTACTTGATTGCTCGTGACCTATTACACCATTCTACATTGATGTGCGATTCGTATTTTAGTAACAAATAACGATTATAGGGCACTACATGGCTATTGTCAAAACGATTTCTCCCTTTAACCGCATACCTATTGTTTCTTCGCCTTCGGTAAACAGGATATCCATCACCATCAATAGGTGTTTCGTCATAATATGGTCTGGGATAATGCTTTGAGCAGTTTCCATCGACCATGCAGGGGGCATTCCTTCCGTGTGGCCCACAGGGCCCATGCAACATATGCTTCGTCACAACCCTAAACGCTTCGGGGTCATCAGCTTCCAATGGTAGTTCTGCTGATATAATATCATCTATTGAACTGGGAGTTGTACATTTTTGACGCGGTGTCAAGCCAGATAAGTATGTGTGCATGGGGGAGACCGCGTTTCTGGAACTCAATCGTATAAACACCTGCCAAAGTAGCCAATAAACACATCAATATCGGTACAGAAAGATGTCTCGAAATACCGAAAACAACAATGCCTCAACATCGGAGGGCTAAATAAATGTAGAGAGAGTATTTTACAACGGGGTGTCATGTACAACATTACCTGCCAATGTTTTGCCAAATATGTATTTCTTCATGATGTCATGAATCAGGGACTGTAGCTTCATTTTGAAAACACGCGAGACAGTTTCTGGTCGCTCATAGGACTACTGTCCGGGGGTCAAAGCGAGCATTGCATCTATTTCTGGCCAGTTTGGATTTGCAGTGAAGGTTATAAACAGATCAGGATTGCCGTATGTCCGGCATAGAGCCATAGCATCCTGATAGTTCTGCACCATATATCGCGGTCTTCCTGTAAAGGTTGAAGGTAATACAATCCGCTGACCGACTGCGTCCGCCCTTGTGTCCCCCCGTGTAACAGCATCACATACGTTGTTGTAGAGCTCGACACACAAGTCTTTTTGGTTATTACGTACCCACTTCAATCTTTGCTCTTCAATAGCTGTGTAAGCATCAACCAAATACTGCTGGAACAGCCGTCCACCCCGCAACAGAGTACTGGTTTCATTTTCACGTTGGTGGATCATGTAACAGCAATACTCTCTCATTGTAACATGTGCACGTTTCGTCCTTCTCTTACCTGAGTTAAAAGCATACAGTATGTGCTCATGGAAACCTGTCTCACCATAAGGGAATAATATGGGATACTGTAATGCCATATAAAGCTGGTTCAACTCTGAAATTCTCTTTAGTTTACCGTCATTGGTGCTGATTACTATGTCTCTCAGCCCATCACTTTCACCGAAATCCCCTGTTACTAACACTGCGATCTCTGATGTAGTTGGTGCATTATATTGGCGGTTCTCTGTGCCACGGCCTAACAATCGAATACGGCAGTCACGGTTTCCATCTGCAGCACACCAATCCCGGGCCATTCGAAATGCTTTAGCAACAGCACTGTAAGTGTTGAACATGTCAACCAGGTTGGATACTATGGCCTCATCTATACTGCCATGATCACTATCATCCCGTGACAAAGCATTTATACGATTTGATACCTCATTTTGCGTGTCATGAAAATATAACTGCGCATATGTAGGTTGTTTACCTTGAGCAGGAAGCAGAGAACCAATACGATGGTAATTTTGTCCACTCACACGGAATGTATATACTCCCCTACCCTCGTTAACTGAGTGATCAATTTTAGCCCCAAAAGAAGTGTAGGTAAACATGCTGTTGTAGCGCCTAATTTTCTCCCTGAATACAGCTGCTGGCCGGTTATCATAGTCTAGAAGGCTTCTAAGTGGCTCTGGGGCCTGTAATGGGGATGGCAACAGCACCTTCCTATCTTTGCAGCAGGATGAAAACGTATCTTCACCATCCAAGTCGGTCGTTTTACTCTTCTCCGCACCCCACATCATGGCTTTACAATTACTGCATTTATATATGGGGCTTCCAAGGCTCTCATAAACGACCGGCACGCCTACATAATACAGAATTAGCTATTTAATTCACAAAAGACGCAGCATAATTGAGATAGCATGTTGTCCAGTGTAGTGTGGTTCATTCTTATATATACACGACACAGTATTCAAAAGAGCTGTATATAACCTATCCCGCTATTACACTGGAACGACCCTAGACTGCTTACTTGGAGCCATGTTGAACATAGATTACCTGCAGAAGTAAAGGCCGGTCTTTTGGGTCGCTGTGGCGCTGCAGTATGAGTGGCCCGGGTCCGTCTATTACGTTTCCTAGTTGACGATATTGACGTATTCCCTGCATGGATAAGCTAACTTCGGCAACGTATTCCAGGAGCAAACAAAGTAAAGTTACATAAATTGTAACGGCTTAGAACACAATGCTATAAGGATCAATGTGGTTATTAGTGGGAACGAAACCTGCTTTTCTTTTGGGCATGCGTGTCGTGCTTGATGATGGGTCTGTATGCGCTGTAAACAGTGCACACTTTAAATGACACAAACACCCGGAACAAATAGTAATCATGCACATTATGTTAAATAGAGTATCCAACCTGCCTTAGCTCTTTGACTACGTCTGCGACTTGATGATGGCGGTTCATTGTCTGTTACAAATAAATGTTATAAAACAACTAAATAATTCAACTATGTACCAATATACTATAAACGTCTAACAGCAACCCTAGGCGTCAGATATAACATAGCTATCATCTAGCGCTTACAGGAAAACCCAACTGACCTAGGTCGTTACGCTGGACAGAAGTAATACCACTTTCGCGGCATCCTTCCATGATTTGCTGTTTGAACGATAAATCCAAGATGTTTGGACCACATGATAAAGTTACCAGGTCGCCTTCGGTACCACTTTGTGTCATTTTAAAACCACAATACCCCCCTCCTCTTACATGACTACTTTCCTTAATCCCGACCAAGTTACGCTGAGGAGCCGCTTTCTTCACAACAGCTGGCTTTTTAACTTTATCAGCAGGGTATGTCTGAACGATCCCCTCATCGGTTAAACTCTGTTGTGTCTGTGTCGTCAAAGATTCATACACAGTATCATGACCAACACTATCCTGTAATTCTACATCTGTCAAAATACACAGTAAAGATATAAGGGTAAGCAGCACGCAAAGAAGACCAGTAATTTATACATAACGTTTAGTATTCGTTATTAGAGTTCGTATCGAAGAAGTTACATGGAACTATAGGCGAATATTCTAAACTCGAGGACTGCGCGTCAGTCGGTGTTATTTGAAGACCGCAAAAATGCTGCACTTTCCCATCAGATGTGACATGCGAGGTCCTCTTAACGGCGGGTGTCTTACCAAACTTCATAGCAGCTCAACGAACGTCACAACTAAGTACTCTACTACGACGGCATGACAGAACAGAGTTACATAGTATTACAGAAAGGTTACAGTTAACTAATCGTGTGAGACTATCATAAAAATAGTGCCAGTCAGATGTTACCTGGGCGGTGGTCGTCTTCTTTGCAAAAGTACAATGCCACAATCTTACTACAATCTATATGTACTGGATCAACAAAAAGAGGCCGGGGTTAAACTTCTTCTGTATATATCTCCCTGCCACAATTAAGTGAAAAGCAGTGAATGAAACTGATATAATAAGAGACTTACAATGTACCTCTAACGTCAATGGTGCTGATGGCATATAAAAAGGCGTAATATGGAAGCTCAAGCAATAGTAAATTAAGTAAAACAATAAGGAATTAATAAATTAATAACGATACAGTTTTTGTGTTCGTCAGATTATATAACGACACTTTGAAAAGAGGCTGAAGACTGGTCGCAGAAAGAAATCCTGTAAAAATGTTTTCGTATTTGCAGAAACAGCACCTCAATCATGTACAATCATATTAACCTACGATGATCAAATAACAATAGTACCCACACACCAGCCCACCAAGAAGGAAGCTTGTAAGAGGTCGGGCCCCAGTCCAATACGTTCATTTGTTCATTCATTGGTGTAAATTTGAACTCATTGGGGCCCAAAAAAGTCTATCAACTTAGCCCGGCCCTATTCACCTTTAGTTTGCTCATATCTCCATTCTAGGGCAACCTATGGCCCAAGCATAGAATGTATATGAGGCTGATGTCATTGAAACTGTTCAACAACTGGGCAACGCTGTGATTTATATATAACAATAGATATAATGAAGATAGCTGGACTCAAACATAGACCACGCATACTAGAAACATACATCATATTTATCTTGACAAATAGGAAATGTAAACAAAACCACACATGACCACCATACTAAAAATAATTTCATTCTCATTAAACATAGTTTCTACGGTAGATGTTTAGTACTCACCAGTCCACTACCAGTCCTAGGATCGTTAACTACCTGTTGTTGTGTTCACTCATATGTAGATGTTGATAGTTACGCTGCACACATCCTGGCACGTGCCTTTAGCAGGTATCTGAATCATTATGTCATCACATCCGAATTCCTTGGTTTCACAATTGTCAGCTATTCCATATATTAAGCAATGTTATGTCAATGTAGTTGTCAGTAAAGTGAAATCAGCTTATACTGTTGCTTGAAGTAACCTGAATTTAGCCTCTATGGCACAGAAATTTGTCTTCGATGTGGACCAGTGAGTGCAATACAGTTTCTTTAAATTCAATTAATGTCGGTGGCCTTTTTTTATACTTTGTTCTGCTATCAGCATTACAGAGATGTATGATACGCCTTACTGAAATATATCCCATATAGAGCTGCAATGACTATCAGTATTATAGAGGCGTATGACATGGTTTACTGAAAAATAAGGTGCAACCCCTGGAACATGTGTCTCAGCACATGTGAAACCAAAGGACAGAGACTAAAAACCAAACAAAAATATTATAAAAGTGACTGAAAGGAAACATATGCTCAAAATGTCATAGTTGATAATCAAATACTCCTATTACATCGTTATAATAAATCCAGAGACATGTCTTATAAGAGTCGGTTGACACAATCAAGGCATTCTCTGACAGATAGCCAACAAATCACTCTTCATCCTCCGAATCAACAATGTATGCACGCCTACAGCGTTTAAAAAGTAACTATGTTAGGAGGCACGCTACAAATCACAGCTATAATTAAAGAGCATTGCATGCCATATACCTTTTTTTC
This sequence comes from Deinandra increscens subsp. villosa, assembly GCA_039602395.1. Classification (NCBI taxonomy): domain Eukaryota; kingdom Viridiplantae; phylum Streptophyta; class Magnoliopsida; order Asterales; family Asteraceae; genus Deinandra; species Deinandra increscens. The sequence goes on along the minus strand of JBCNJP010000006.1, from coordinate 13,122,284 downwards.
CCCACAGTTCCGGCACCCGAATCCTCTCTTCTGTCCCTGTCATCAACATCGTCCTCCTGCTCAGAAAGGGGATCCCTACAGTACATGTGAAAAGTGATTACATGTCAACATGAGTGACGCACGGGTATGCTGGAACAGTAAATTCGCTACTCACATTATCAGCTGAGACGTGCCTTCCACTGGATCCTGTGTTTCACTACCAGTTACCTTTCTCAACCTCTTTCCTGGCGCGACATTAACTTCGAAACCCACGTCCGAATCAGTTTTGCCATCCATTGACAATGCATGTCCTGCTTTACCAGGGACACCTTCACTATCGGTACCGGTACAATCACTACAGTACAACACATCGTAAGGTACATCAATAGGGGTAAGAATTGTACAGGAACTGAAAGTATGGTTCTAATACTCACAGGTTGGATGAGCGCTTGTCAGCACGTTTGTCTGGAGTGACAACACCAAACTGCGGAGCCTTTTTAACCGGTGAAGACAGAGCAGGCACAGTCGCAGGCTCCAAAATTTCATCCACTGACGAAGAAGACGCATAGCTGGCCGAGCCCGGTAATAAAACCTGGGCGCAATTGAAGCTCTCATACTCACCATACTGGTAGTATGTGTGGGATCTAAGTTCAAACATATAAGTGCCTCCAATCAGACAACGGAGTGCCTCGGGAAGCACCATATCATCGCTGTTTGTGGACTGGAATACCATCACCATAATTAAGGACAGGAAACAATGTAAGTCGTCTCATTGTACAGTGAAATAAAAAGAGAGAGACGTACCTGCTCCTGCTCATCCAGCAGGGATTTTGCTGACTACTTCACCAACTGCTCGCCCGCTTCGTCAAACAGGACAACCACAACATTGCCTGCCATGTCCTTAACATCAACCATAAGCCTGTACCTGTTATCCCCATTGATATAGCATTGTTATAAAAACCAAAACCCAGAATATCGTAGCAAAAGGAAAACAGTCATGGATGTGTGTACGTGGCCAAAAGTGAACATTAGCAGTGCAATGAAGTACAGGACAATAGGATGCATTTAAAATATAAGGGAGAATCCCTACAACCTACCTCGCCCGCGGAAAGTACACGGCATTGTCACATGCCTCACACAAGAAACTCCCGTCTTTGCGGGTCACACCTTTGCGACAGCGGCCACCGGTACATGTAAAATTAAACCAGCTATTCTTCGTCCGGATGCCGGTGATATGAACGTTGTTCCTAAACACGACTGCCTGTTACAAACAGATGCCAGAAAGTGAAGAGGACAGGGTAGCATAAAAATGATGGATGAAATTGCTTCAAATGTAGGGAAGCATCCAAACCTTCTTCTTGTCCTGTCGAGCTGACTGTAAGAGCTCAGCAATTGTTGTCACAACATGTGGGCCATCCCTAGCTGGCTGTGTCTCAGCTCGCAGATCAACCCCCCTACAGAGTGAACATATTGTTAGGTTACAACGTTAACTCAAAGGAAAACTTCAGCATAAGGTTATGCCCTAGTGACTACCTAAGTGAAGCATTGAATGACTCTAACAATGGTATATTGTTGCTATCGATGATAAGAGTTGAGGAGGAGCTCGAAAGGGCAAGTGAGCCTGAAAGAGGTAAAAATTATTTACAGGGAACATGTATAACGGACAAACAGGTATAAAGGTTAAATAAAATACCAAGATAAAGCTTGACACTCATTGAAGACAGTATAACTGTGTAGACACCAGCTTTCTTTGCTTTCTGCGCTATAAAAGACTCACCGAGCTTACCCCACAAAGTCACTGCCACGTGACCACCGCTGCAAAAGTAATTTAATTCTCAGCATACATGGCGTCTAAAGTAGATACATAACTCATGTACATGCTATACCGTTCATTGCGCAGGTTGAACTCCAGCATCCGTTTGCCGGTGGACGTGGTGGATACATTATCAGCTGTAGTAACATAACCAATGACATCTATACAAACATGGTATTTTCTTAAGGCCTTTCGAAAGGAAACATTACACAGGTACAAAGCCTTCTAATTATCTTTACACAACGCTTAAGCATGGGTTGTTTTGAACATTACATGCATATCCTAACACCAATATTATAAAGGGGTGTAATAAGAAATAAAAATAGCAATCATAATACCAATTGTAATAAGAACTGATTTAATAATTCCTTTAAACATTGGGACATCTTACATAATAATTATCATTAACTATAAAGATGACGATCATATTATCAACCAAAATAATCACACGGAGACCCCATAAACATCTGATGTGTAAGTATGCATGATAAACACACAAAAGAATAACATACTAAATTTGTAAAAACAGTGACAGAACATGGAGAAAGGCACATTATAAGTAGACAATTAAGAAAATAAGTTATAAACTGGGAACATACCAACAAAATACTTGTTATTAGTAACTTCCAAATCCTCAAACTGAACTATCTGAAAAGGATAACGCTCAAACCCTCCATGATCTACAGAAACCTTTTTAAACACTGTAGATCCCTGCAGCTCAATCATATATTGGCTATCCTTTAGGATCCTGTACGCAGGCCGATTCTTCACAACAGTAAAATTCTTCAACAGATACAAACAACCTTCCTTCAACTTATCAACAAAATAGTGAGCAACGTTGCTCCGAGCAGTGGCATGAATAGAGTCCCCCTATCAAAGACAACATTTTCGTCAAGACGATCTACAGCACATAAGCAAACAGTCAAAACAGTGAACATAAACAACACAAAGAGTTAGAAATCTACTAACATTCCTATCAGAAAAGATGTAATCGGTACTGATATAGCACCCATGCACATTATCACAATCCCATGAACGACAAACCATATGCAACGATAGACATTGAAGACCCTACTTCAAGCTGGTCAAAACATAAACCATCATTCAAACCTGTTTCCATAACACCACCCACCACAGCCTTGGACATCGTTAGAAGGTTCGTAACCTGGTTATGGTTCTTAATTTGTAAAAGGTAACCAGTTCCAGTAAGTAGATATATACAGGACAAAAATAATGTAAGGTATATATAGATGACACAATGAATACGATACATATGCCTCCAATAATCATTAACAAAAGAACGTGTATAAAACGGTTAACAATCTAATAAATAAGAAGCTGAATAGTAAATGACAACATCAATAACTCAATAAATGGATAACAATTACTGCATTAAGAACCATTTTGATTGAGAGCCTAACTGCTCTAAACAATTAACACACACGTAACAACAAATTAAGTCCATAACACTGATCCTTGAGATAATACACTAATTAACTATCAGAATTGATAAAACTGAATTTGTCTCACATTAACACAGACATACCACATTATTATTAATGAAAAGCATAAGTAAACCCTAAAGTATCGGACCACTTGGGAAGGATAGTGCAAGGACTCGATACCTTAACAGACTGATGACCGATTATAATTCACCTCCAATTATAGGTGTTGGCTGAAGAAACGGCCTCCAATTGGAGCTGTCGGTGGCACAGACAAAGCAGGGGAACACGCATAACACGCATATGGCTTCGCCCCGTTAAGAGTTTTAATACTCTGGGTAGAAGACAAAACGGGACGGACCTAAAACACGGTTAGACGGAATCACTTTAATTACATATATTAAATCTGGGTAAAAATCGAATATTTTAAAAACCTAAAGGGTCGAAACGGGGCACATAATAATCACCAGAGGGCCAGGATAGTTCAAATTACAAAACCAAATTATACCACCAGAACAACGGTGGCGAAACATAACACTCTAACATCCAACTTGTAATTGACAAAGCCTTGTCATTCACGAAGCCCTATTCCGATGTTCTCCGTTCACAGTAACGGCGTGCTTCCAGCCGACACGAAAGACGTCGGATCAAGACCACTACCCCCACGATTTAAAAGGCGATGGCATCTACGAAAAAAAAATGATCCACGCATACGAATACCCAACAGCAGGACGCGCAAAGTTTGATTTCCAAACCCTAAAGGGTTTCAACACAGGCACAAACAACCATTTCCTAATCGGATCAATCAAGGTAATTAGGTCATTCTTTAGAACATTTAGACAACATGTAGTTGGGAAAATTAAATGCATAATATCTATCTCCTGTTACGACTTAACTAACGACCTTCATACCTAACCTTTTCTGAGTAGGACGCATAAGGTTTGATTCGAAACCCTAAAAGTATTCAACACAGGCACAAACAACCATTTCTCAATCGGACCAATCTAGGTAATTAGGTCATTCTTCTGTACATGTTGATAACCTGTGAATAGGAAAATCAAGTGCATAACATCGATCTTCTGTTACAGGGCAATTAACGACCTTCATCCCTAACCCTTTTCCAGTTAAAGGCATAACGTACACGAATTAGGAAAGTAAGAGCCACTTGATTACGGGTTATAAGAGACGGGTTATAGGGTCCGCGTGAAAATTATATCTTTGCATTTGTAATTTAATACCCGCCGGATCACGGGTTAATACCAAAATGGGCCAGATATGATCCGCGTTTACTCCTAATCCTTAGAGCAATTGCATTACGGGTTATTAAAGACGAGTTATAAACAATTCCGGGCCAAATAGGATCCGCATGAAACACATAGGTTTCCCTTTGCAATTTAATACCCACTGGATCACGGGTTATTACCAAGATGGGCCGGATTAGAGCAATTGGGTTACGGGTTATAAAAGACAGGTTATAAACAATTCCGGGCCAAACAGGATCCGCGTGAAACACATAGGTTTCCCTTTGCAATTTAATACCCACTGTATCACGGGTTATTACCAAGATGGGCCGGATATGATCCACGTTTTCTCTTAATTCTTGTAGGTGATTCGTCCTCCTCTTTTTTGATTTCATTTGTTCATAAAATTAAAATCGTTTTGTTGTTGTCTCATATGGACTCAACTGACAAATTTAAAAGTCATTCACGGGTTATCACAAACATGAGTCGGGTAGGATCCGCGTTAAATTTATGGTAGTGTATGTTTCTCTATGCAAATAGCGTTACGATTACGGGTTAAAACCATAATGAATCGGGTAGGATCCGCGTGTGTGTTAACTTGAGATAATAATTGGGTTAAAACCATAAGCAATTTTCTTCATGTTTTTCCCTTTACATGCTATGACAATCCAACAGAATAGACCATGGAAGCACACATACTCCAACTCTTGACACAGGTGCAGTTGCCCCGCCGGAGCTCACAACCACAGTTACAATCAATGTTCCTGCTCCGCATGTAGCCACCCCGTTCACATAGGAGAGCACACAACAATCTTCCCGGCATACCCTCAAATAGACGATAGTGAACCCCATTGATAACAGGTACAAATTAAATTAGGCACCTACAAATAAGAATATGAAACAATTACTACAACAAACTCTCAAATAAAACGTAAGCCAAACGGGTCATAGATGACCTTTCCGACGGTACATTTTATTCCCGCCGGAATCATTGTCATCGGCTGGGGGGATAAGCCAAACGGGTTATTTTTACCTTCCGGTGGCACATTCTTTTTCCCACCGGATGGGGGGATAAGCCAAACGGTTTATACATGACTTTTTCGACAATGTCATCATGACCGATTAGTAGCTTCCGGTGGTACATTTTCTTCCCACCGGAAGTAGGTATATGGTCCATAGTAAAAATGAAATAGCATAACACTAAAGTTTAAATGGGAAAAAATACTTACCCGATTAAGAAGATGGCGGGTAAGACGGAGATGGGGCGAGGGGAGGTAAGCAAGGGAGACTCACATGAGTTTATATAGGATTACGAAATTAGGATCATGATTAATATAACATTTATTATTTTGGATTTCAAACAACCCGATCGTTTCATATGTTCATTATCTTCATTATCTATCTACGGTTCTTTATGATCATTATTATTAAGATTATTAACATCACATTAATCGGTGGAAGTTGAAAGAAGGTCATGACTCCTTCTTTATCACGTTTATTTATTAAGTTGAATTGAAAGAAACCCATGGTTTTCCTCTATTGATTGCAAGAAACTTATGGTAATAATCATAACCAATTGAATGAAAGTTTACGGATTAATTAGTACTATGATGATGATGATGATGATGATGATGATGATGATGATGATGATGATGATGATGATGATGATGATGATGATGATGATGATGATACATAAACATGTATAATGGTTTTAACTAAACACATGCTTAACCATGCAATACATTATGTTTTTTTTGTTGTACATGGCATTTATGATTTCACATTTATGAAGGTGCAAAATAGTGCCATTGCTTAACTTTTATATATATATAGATGTTTAGTAGTATCTAAATGGAATCAGTGATCATTAATAAATTTCATTTCCTAATCAATGATTTATTTTCTTCACGCAATTGGTATCCCTCGATTTCTAAATATGCTTGCCCTCTCAGTTGACTGGATTTACAATTCCTAAATCCTAAATCGACTGGTGATGAACGTTCAGGAAATCCAAATGAAATTATAAATGATTCAATCCATTTGGTGAGGAAGAACATTCAAGCGATTCAAGTGAGGGACAGGAACGAGTCTTTACAAGTCGACCTCATTCAAGAACGAGTAAAGCGATTGTTTGTAGGTTTTTATCTTTCGTTTTTTGTTAATTTGATAAAGCCCTAATTTTGACCCGAAAACTGCGTAGGGAATCTTATTCAAGAACCGTTTCCCTTTTTGAGCCATTTTTTAGAAGTTGTGACCCTATTTGCTTTATGTTTCATACAGTTTCAGGCTGCATGGTTGCAAGCTTCTAGGTATTATTGGGTACATGTGCATTCGCAATCAAATGTGTTCTGTATGTTTAATACGTTTGTGGTCATTATTGTAATTTGTTGTCATTTATGTTCTTATCCCATTTATTTTTCTGTTTTCCAGGTATTTTTGGTAGCCTCTTTCAAAGAACATGTCTTATGTATTAGAAAAAACCAATCGGACAAACTGGACATTATGTTAGCCATCATGTATCCTGCAGTGGTGTTGTGGTTAGATTGGGTGCGTTATATCTATAAACATAATATCCTCAAGTTTGCTTATATCAAACTGTTTTCTTTACAGCAGAGTTGCAAGCTGTTAATTTCACTCCAATTGGTTCGCTGGAACCAACGAACCAATGGTCAGCCAACTTATTGGTTCGCTGGATAGCTCTTATAAATAAGATTGGTTGGTTGATCATCTTTAAAGTTTTCTTCATTTTTTCTTCTCTGGTCTAGTGTTGAGAGGAGAGGAGAGGTTCTGTCCAACCTCTCCCAGAGCTTTAATCGATGTATACTCATTTGGTTTGTAAGTATTCGACACTAATTGAATGACAAACTTCCGTCTCTATCTTTCTATGATCTGAAAACGATCCGCGACGTGTTTTAATAGTGGTATCAGATCCGTTGGCTAATTTCCAGATCCTATCCTTTGTTTTTGTGTGTTTTTGAGACGTTAAAAGTCAAATTAGGTGAGATTCGTTGATGTTTTGATCAAATTTTATTCAAACGAGTGTTCCTGAGTCATTTGTGCACCTAACAGTAGTGATTGAGTGAAGAAATTCAACATATTCAAAATCTCGAGTGAAATCAGAGTTTTTGAGTGCTGGTTTGCCGGTTGAATATGCTGGTTCGCTCATATTCGCCAGGCAATCTTCATCATGGTTCGCTAAGCAATCTTCATTACACTGGTTCGCTAGTATATATTCATATTGGTTCGCTAGGCTATCTTCATCAACGGTTCGTGGCGGTTATTTGACCGAACCAATGGTTCGTGGCAGTTACTCCGCCGAACCAAAATGGTTCATCGGCCGAACCAAAATGGTTCGCTAGGCTTTTGGTTCGATGACTATGGTTCGCTGATATACTTGATCCGCTGATGATGATGTGGTTCGCTAAACATATTTTTAAACCATCCTTTGACTGAATTTCATGAGAGATACAAGTTACCCAAATTACCCCCGGATTTAGTAACTTTACATTCTGATTAGTTTTCGACGAAAAATGTGATTTTTGGTTGTTTCACTAAAACTAACGTAACTTGAGTTCCGTTAAGAGTTACGGAAGCTAATACCAGCCAAAACGACCATCTTTACGAGATCTACGCTTTTACTCGCCTAACGGCCAGTAACATCTGTTTCGTGCCACACCCCAACCGACAGCGGAATATGTCGGGGCGTGTCACACCCTCAAAATCCATATGCGGAGTATAACCGCGAGGCGTGTGACAAACCAGGATCCGAATCATTAGTCATACCAAACCATGCAAAAACATTTTTTTTTAGAGAAATGCGGAAGCGTAAATAAAAGTAATAACAATATTGCGCAAAACACGCGCTAAACCCAAATAAAAATAAACCAACGGGGTTTTAAAATGTGTTGTAGACCCAATGCAAAGCATGCGTCCTAATTGTGCTCCAGACCTAGATACCTATGAAAGACATGCTATGTGGGTCAGCGCAAAGGCTGGTGAGTTCATAAATATCAATGCAAGAAAGAGTCAATGTTTGTTGTAAAGATGTTTACACCATAAATGTTTGTTAGATGTTTGTGTCATGGTAATCATAATCGTATTTGTAGCTAGCTAGGCCAATGAATGTATCACTATGTGGTTCGCAACCGAAGTGTGACTGTTTGTGTTTGTAATGCCTTCCACCATCGCCTAACACAAACGATGATGATACTGTCTAGGCTAATTTTATACCCGTTCGACATCCAGTCGGGCTAGAGCTACTAACGCGGGTGGGGTTTGTCAAAACCAGTAGTACTACCAAAGATTACCTCGCTTTCTCATAAACTAACGGTTCGATATGTAAGGACTTGTAATTCGTGTCATATGTTCGCACATACGTGATCAGCTATACAATTATATTACCCGAACTGTTTGTAGCATGCTCGTTTCTCTAAACGTAATACTCAGAGAAAAATGTTCAAGAACTCACCTTTGGCGGCTCGGCAGAATGTTTAATAGAAGTGTTGATGAATTCCTACGAATCACCTATATGTTTGTAACTGTATAAGACTACGGTGTATGAATGATTGGACTGACTCAATTGACCATGTCGACACGTTGGTGACTTGTTAACTGATGTGTTTGCTTGTTTAGCTAAACTTTCCAATTCTGAAAAGTTTCTATTTTATAAAAGTTTCCATATATAGCATGTTTCTCATAAATAGCAAGCAACAAGTAAGCACACGTTATACATTTCTAGCATGCATCCTAATTTGATTGTAAAGCGATTAACAAAAAGCACGCACGGTTTCACAATTTAAACATACACAGCACAAGATTTCCTAAAATAATCATGTTAACCAAATGCACATGTTAACAATTTATTAATTTCACCAACCATTTTTCCTACAAGGTTTCCGCCTAAATGTGTTAGATAATCATGTAATATTTAATTATCTAATTTAATTAACAAGATTTCTAATATCCCACAATTACGTGATCTATTTAACATGCAAGGTATGTTGTGGTGCCATTAAATTATTAAGTGTAATAAGTACGCAAATAATATATAAAAAAATGTAATTATATATTCATGTAGGATTGTATAGGTCAAAACAATTCAGGAACAAAAGAAAAAAAACACACACTGAGGGCTGGGTTAGAACCAAAGACCCACCAGTCCACAATTACACACACTACAAATTGGGCTAGGATCATGTTTGTTATATTCTTCAGTTCCTAAATTACTTAACCTGTATTCTGGTGTTAATTTGCTACTAATGAAACAGAATAAAAGAAAAAGAAGGGTCAAAGTTGCAACACGCAGGGTTAGAATCCGTGACCTTGTCGCTGCCACTATGCAACCTAACCACTAGAGCAACTTATTCTTTGGTGTTTAATCCATATCAGAACATATATAACAGTTTGCATCACGTTGTCATCTTCCCCCAACAAAACCCTAATGCGCTATTCCACATGAATGGACACCGAATTGATAATTTCCGAATTTAATTAAGGATTAGAATACTCGTGAGTAATCGAATCAGTCATAACAAAAAAAATATACCAACTAGTTTATCAAGGATTCAAAACTCACGCAAGTAGTAACGTGTTGCAAATTAACGTTCGTGTTTGTGTTAAAGCTATCCATTAAATTTGCAACTTAGCACGTATAAATTCCATCATTTACGAACACAACAATTTCTACATATTCAGATTATAAGCACAACATGACTCAACCCCAAGGGTTTTCGAGAACAAAGGCGAGAAGAGAGTTACCTTTGTTAACCCTCGATCGGTGGTTGGCAATCTTCACTCGGTGTTGTTCTTCACGCAGCGGCCTCGGTGACCTTTTAGCTTGAGTGAGATGCGAGTGATCAGCAGGTATATGAAGTTTGGAGGGAGAGATCGCAAGGAGGAGGGAGTGTTTGAAGGAGGAACCGAATGAGAAAAGTGATGCGAGAATGCGGTATTTGATGGAGGTGGCTACGTATTTGAAGGAGTGGCAGGTGGGTTAGGATTTATAAGAATTAAAAGGAAGATAATCTACACCTCTCCAATTACCTAAATAGATACGGGTGGCCTCCGAATTTGTTTTTGAGTTCCCCTTCGATTTTATTTTATATATATATATATATATATATATATATATATATATATATATATATATATATATATATATATATACTAGCCGTGTGCCCGCGCGTTGCAGCGGCGACAGTGTTAGCATGTTATTCGTCTTCTGTTCGCGCGTTGCGGCGCGATATTTTATAGCGATTTATTCGTCATTTGTTCGCACATTATGGCAGCGCGACAATTTACAACGTGATATTCGTAACTTAAATAGATAGAACCCCTTGATAACACATAGAAAACAATCATTTTATCTTGTTTGTTTAGAGGGAGAACTTGACGGATTATAAAAATGAATTTTAATCATATGGTTTAAAATATAATATATTGAAGTAAATATTCTATATCATATATACAGCGATACAGTCAATTGCGTGTGCAGCTCCCCAAAGAATTGTGCAGCACCTATATCCGGTATATCTATTACGCAGCTGCAGTTTAATAACACCAAGAATAAGAACAGTGCACTACACAATATAGATCATACAAGTAATGATCATTTCAGATACATGACCAATTGACCATTATAAGATAGATAAAGCTAGTATCAAAAGCGGGGATGGGATTAAATTCAAACATAAAATAAACAAACAAACCAACTAATTACAAATGTTCGCTTATCTTTCCATCAAAAATAAATTTTAGTAGTGAGCTCACTCTCGAGTAGACAATTTTACCCTTTCAATATGTATTTTAACAATGAGCTAACCCTTTCAGTAAAACTAAGAATATACTAACCGTTGAATATACCAACTGAGCTTCTGTTGTAACCTAAAAAACATAAAATGAAGCAATCAGTTAGAAAAATATAATCTTGATTTCAAAACTTTTAACCTTTAGGCCTCATCATTAAATAACTCACTGTAAGAACAGGGTCAATTGTTAAATTATTAAGATTCCTTTTCCAGTATGATTCCTTCTCCCGGTATGATTCCTTCTATAAAGACCTGGAACGCTTAAAACAACTGAAACAAATAACTTGTAAGTTATAGTATGCAACAAAAAGAAGGTGCAAACACCGTAAAACTTAACAGAAGGTTATAAAGTGACTAAGTGGAGCTTATTTCATTCATAGAAGTAACACAAGCTATATGACTATAAGCAACTAAGTGGAGTTTATTTCATTCATAGAAGTAAACATTAAAGTTTAAAGAAACTTCAAATCATCAAACTGGAACCTAACCACAAATACATGCAGTTAAGTATCAGAAAAGATTTCAAGGAAATCTCAGAAGCCAACTCATACTCACCTTGGGTTCATTATAGAAGGCATTACCCCAAACATGACCCATATCATCATATTTTTTTTTTTGCATAAGACCATTGTTGAGAGGATAAGATATATCTAGTTGGTGTTTCCTCATTAGAGATACTAAGAACATTAGATAATGTTGGTAATCTAACTAAATCTTTTGCTTCCTGTAAATAAACACACCACTTCAATAGGTTTCCTTTAACCTTTTTCTTATAGCAGACCATTTCTTTTGCCAACAGTAATTAATAAAGTTTCTGTTAATTGAAATTTATATAAACAAAAACATACCAAATAGCCGGTTGAAAGAGGTAAAAAAAAGCATCAATTAGGCAATAAGATAGGAACCTAACTAACACTAAAAAAAATATAGCCAATCTCATATTAGCACTTTTCATGGATAAAATCAGAATGGCAAGATAAAAAAAATAGATACCGCAAATCGGGTGATTCATCCAAAAGCTTCAGCACATGTCAGTTTCTTTTGCGAACGCCTTAGAAGCCTCAAACAGAAAATACAAGCACTTGAGATAGCCCAAGAATTTCTTGAGTTCCTTCGCTGATTGCCTTATCTCTAACCTGCAGCGTTTATCTATCAGCAACTTAGTCCTATTTGTAAAATATTTAAATTTATTATTTGAAATAAACATTTGTAATCATAGTAGCGAAAGGCACATCAAAATCGCCTTGAGCAGCAATATGCCTAGGCGCATAGCCTTAGTGAACAGGGGAAAAACAGGCCTGAGCCTGTCAGAACCATTAAAATTATATGAAACAACTAAAATAGTTAGGTTTGTCATTTTATACTCAATCATACCAAAGCAAAACGAATCGTAAATAGATTAATTTTTTTATAACAGGAAGCAAAGAACTCAACAACAAATAATGTGTGTTTAGACACAATCCAAAATCAGGATGTATTCTTTCTTAGTAGAACATGTACCTCAAAAATCGGCGGAGGCAACGATAAAAGTCAATTTCACATAAGAGTCCTGCATAGAAGAAGAAAAACCAAAACTGCTTAAAAGTTGAACTTATTTAATAAAAAAGGTGTCACGTTTAACTTATAAATGAATCATTTAATGTGCAGTACCTGTTATGAGTTAGCTAGTCTTTCTATTCGACTGGTGCTATGGGACAAACTGGTGTTGACAATTTGTTCACTATCTTCTTCGAGAATCTCTTGCAACTTATACATTAAAACCCTAAACTAAAGATCAAGATCAATTTTCAAAAAATACCAAGAATTTGACTCCTCGCTTACCGCTTCAACGCACCTTCATTTGATTGATTTCTCGTCACCATTCACAAGAATGTAAAAGCCAGCCTTAGATTAGAATCGTCAATCGATCAGGTTGAGAGAGAGAGAATACAAGATTAAATTCAAAAAAAATACCTGTAGAAAACCTCATTACAGATCAAATGTGTTAGGTACATACCATGCTGATAGAAGACCTCGAAAGCAACTGAGAAATCCCAGCTGAAAACAATACATACCCTTCGATTTTCATAAAATAATAGGTCAAAAGCATACCAAATCCTCACTTTTAGAGGATACAGATAATACCAAGATAACATAAGACAAATACATAATCAGAATGTGATAGATACAATACAACATGAATTTAGCTAAGGATAAAGCAAAGAGAGAAAACGGGAATCGTAAATATCAAAGTAAACAACATTAACTACCTGGAATTTCGCAAGAAAGCAAAGCCCTAGACATCATCACAGCATCCAGATGTAACGGCGGCGCTGCTGAGATTGATTTGCGGTAGGCCAAGGAGGTAACGACGTCACCACTGGCTTCATGTTTCCTTCGCCATTTCTAACCCTAGTTGACTGTCATAACGATGACAAAAACCACGAATCGAAGATTAAACGAAAAATAAAAAAAACAGAACTAATGAAGATGAATAACCTACCAGATGAACAGAAATCACTTGCAGAAGGAGAAGCCAGAAGCGAGATTAGGGTTTGAGACTTGAGAGAGAATACGAGAAAGAGATGGCTGGGGTTCTTGAACACGAACCCTAGATCAAATAACACAAAACATGACGAAAAAAAATCAGAGATGAACAGAAAGAGAGAAGGACGATGAAGATATAATCGGAAGTTACCTTGCGTTCTTGAGCTCACATTTGAAGAATCGAGAGAGACGGCGAAATAGAGATCGAGATGGCGAAATAGCTAGGGTTTAGTATATCAGACGCATTTTTTTCAAATTTTGAAATCGACCGCCCACCCAATTGAGTCCATAAAAGTAGTCTATGCATCAAGGTGTTGTACATCATGTTTTAATATTGGTACGCGTCTTAGAAATTAAGACAATGTAGTTTCTCTCTCCAATATGCATTATATATAGTAATAGATATATATATATTGCATGGATCTCATTCTAAAATTGAATGTTTACTTCTTGCTCGATTGACGCATAGTATACATGAGAATATAATCATGTGGATCAACTACCTTCAGTGTCACATAAAATTATAAAGTTATGAGTTAGGCAATTTGTGTTTGTTCGATAGCGTTTTAATAATTTAGTCACCAACGATTAGGGTCGACTCAACTCGTGTGTGCTTGTTTGTGGACTCGACACATCTAACGATCCTATTAGCTATATGAATACATGAATGCTTAAAGCAAACAACTGTTCGTGTTCGTCCGAAAACTTTCCTGAATTTTACCGAGTGTCACAGGGCGCAATGATTGTCCAGATGCACATGACAACTAAAATAAGTTGTAATACTTAAACATGCCCTTTTTTATTAATCAATTTAAGATACTGTACAAGTATATTAAGCATGCAGTAATACATATCAAACTGATTTAAATTCTTTAATCTAGGTCCAGCAATCCTAGCGTGATCACAACATAGCTCAAGTATCGATTCCTGCAACATGTATAAAATCAAGTGTCAACTACAAAAGTAGTTGGTGAGCAATCCAGGTTTAAGTATATACTAGCCGTGTGCCCGCGCGTTGCGGCGGCGACAGTGTATAGCGTGTTATCCGTCTTTTGTTCGCGCGTTGCAGCGGCACAACAAACTACAACTCGGTATTTGTTTATTTGTTCGCTTGCTTTGGCGGCACGACAATTTACATTGAGGTATTCGTTTTTTAGAACTCAAACAAATAACAACAAACACCCGATTTACAACGCGATCGTTTCTGTCTTTTGTTTGCACATTTAGCGGTAACGACGATTTACAACGCGATCGTTTCTGTTAGCACGATGTAGCACGACGACGATTTAAATGGCTCGGATCCGAGAAGCAGTTGCAGATAATGCCACACCCTTTCCGGATGCATCATTGCCAAGCAAAAAGAACCCTTGCGATGCAGCGGCGGTGACATGGGTTATTTATCTGACATTTATAACCAATTTCATTTGTAGGTGAATTCTTATATGAAGATATTGCTACCAAGTGTGGAAAAAATAAATCTATGGCAACAATACACAAAAAAGGTTTTACTCGGAATATCACATGATTTCTTTTTTTTTATATGATAAGCTTTTGCAAAATTCCAAGATATATATAAATATACGATATCCATGCATTTCTACAACAAAAAACCAATTCGCACCATAATCGATGAATATCACATAATTCATATAACACGAAATTATGCTTACTTTGATTCTTTTTTGTTTATTATTTATATAAAATCCCATGCTTGAAATGAAGGACTAAAAAGTAAATATATAACAAAGAAAGAAACGAACGGACTGGAAAACAAATAATATATTTACACTTTTGTGCATATGAATACGATAAGTTACAAAGTGAATGTTTAAAACATGTAAAAGCAGACAATATTTTTTGTATATGCCATTTTTCTCCCTTGTAGCCTGCAGTTCTAATGAGAAAGAAAAACCATAAAATTAGACATTTATTTGTTGTCAAAAACACAGAAATTAAATGCTTTTATCTTCTTTAAGACTGTTGATTTGAGTGGAGTTCCTTGCAACTACTGATTTTGTCACCTTATGATTAACCTGAAATATTTAATAGATGGCATGTTGCTTCATGCAGACGTACAGGCTTATTAACCAAATTAATGTCATCGATCGCCAACATCAGATTATGAACAGAGAAACAAAAATTATACACAACATCAAATTATGAACAGAAACAAATGCAAATCAGTAGGAAACGCGGACAATACCCTCAAGTTATAATGAACATCCAAATTGAGAGAGTTTCCCACCTCTAGAGAGCATATTCTACCCAAACCCATTGTGAATCAATGCTATCAGAGTCATTTCGCCTATTTGATCAGTTAGAAACATTTAATTGGAGGTTTTGGTTGAAGAGTGAAGAAAGATTTAACCTCTTCATCATGGCGGATCTGCTTGAGGTTTGTTTACCTGCCATAGGTATGCTAAACCATCACTGGAACCACTAAGAATATGGCCTGTATCAGACTCAGTTTTAACTGCTATTATGGCATGGAAAACCCCTTGGATATTAAATAAAGCAAAAATGAAAAACATAAGTGAATGACGATTGATGATTAAAACTATAAACTGTGAAGGAACCTTTTACTTACCTCAACAACAAATGTACCAATATTACATCCCTCAAAATTCTTAATAGGTCCCTTCCGTCGTAGTCATTTTTGTTTCAATTCTTCAAATAAAACATTTAGCTAAGATGAAAAGAATTCAGATGATCAACACAGAGAATAAAAAACTACAATTCATTAACTAAGACAAAATAAATAAAAACAATAATTAGGACATAAATAATCAGACATTAGAGGATTAGCTTATATAAACAAAACAAAAAATAATGAATGAATGCAGTCAGTTTCTGCCATAAAATAAAGATGTTACTGTCAAAAAATGAAAGGGAAAAAGTAAAGAACACTAAAACTGACCAAGATAAAAAGGAAAGGTCAACCTCAAGAACATAAACAAAGGAAAGCTGACCTTCAAACCAACTGTAATAAAGTTTTGACTTATTATCCCAGTGAGTACAAATATATATAACATCTCTAACAGCTACCACTATTTGCTTCTATATATATATAACATCTCCAACAGTACCTATCATACAAATTACAAAGAATTAATAAAGTTTATGGTAAATAATATATCTGCATATATAAGAACCGGAATATTATGTTTAATGAATGAAACCTGACATGTGTAAAAGATGACATACCTTCTCCGTTATCAGGGCATCATATAGTTGGATCCAGCTTCAAGTGCTTTGTTCCTTTAATAGTTTTCAATCTCAATGAATAAAATGTCAGTTGCAATATCATCTGGAGTTGCCATCAATGCTAAACCCATGAATAAGTGTACAATCAAACTGTAAAATAAAAGGCAAGTTATAGCTACAGTTCTGACAAAAATCAAGGCAACAAAACAAATTTACCCTAAAGTTTTTTACAAAACCTAGTTTACACAAGAGGACCCAAAAGGAAAAGTCAAATGATAATACAAAATCAAAGAGAAATTAACTCGATTCAATAAACACTTCACTAAGTAAACGTGTACCAACATTGGATCGATTTTAGAGGTTTTAGTCAAGAAAACACTGAATCGGTAGTAGGTGAATGATGATAGTGAAACAGAGTAAGATTCTACCTAATATCGGTAATCAGCTAATTAAGGCTGCAACTCAGGTACCAAAATGCCGGAACAAATATTAAGCTTACATTTCCCAATAAACAGAAAACAAGACAATCCAACTACAACCCTAAAAAATATCATTACAAATCAATTCATTTGATAAATTGTGAGAAAAAACAAGTAATACCTTAGATCAAAAAAATCATCCGGATCTCTAGACGCTTGTTCCTTCGAGAACTGCAAATTGAGTACGAAATTTAATAAAATATCACAAGAACCAAGAAATAGGCATTGCTACTGTTAACAAAGAAAACAAAAATTCAACAACAAGAACATCCAATTTCTCGTAAACAAACCAGTTCAATTTTGTGAAACAAAAAAACCACGATATTTCTCACCTTTTCGCCGGCGATGGCCTAAGAAACGATGCGAGCATGGTCCCAACAAGTGGTGGACTTGGTAAGGTGATGGTGAATTTTAAAATATGAACAAAGAGACCACGGAGCTTAATTGCAGCTTGTCATTGACTCAACATGTACCTGCACGACCAAATAACAATGGTAAAGATGATATCCAACAACAAATTGTAGCTTGGTTTCAAGTGCAGTATCATTTGATTAAATGATTCAATCAGGCATAAATCATTTTAACCCTTAGATGTGAAAGATTTTCAAAACCAACAATTCAACAACAAAAATAGGTAACTCAAAAATAACTCATGTACCTTTAACCGATTCTTAACCACAAGAAAAGTGATAAATAGACCAAATTGCCATCCAAATCGTATTCAAATACCTGCTTTTATCAATAGATTGAAATAATATTTTAGATCCAAGAAGACTACAAAAAATAAAAGATGCTGAAGAAACTTGATAAAAATGTACCCTAACAGTCGTGAATATTTGAAAATCGTACCCTAACAGATGCTGAAGCACGAATAACTTCAGATATAAAGATGATACCGTCGATGCAACCTACATAAGATATACGATGTATGTTAGGGTTGAAAATCGAATATAGATTTAAATCTTCTTTAACGAATCTTTCAGATCCAACAAGACTACAAAAAGCAGAAGAAATAATTCGAAGAAATTATACCCAAAATCGATGCAACAATTTGAAACAATGATTCGGAAGCACGGCAAAGTTCCAACATGAAGACAGATATACGATGCTACCTATAACAGATATACGATGTATATTAGGGATGAAAATCGAATATAGATCAATGAAGGCTGAACCTAGAAAAGAAGTAATAGATCTGATATGGAGCAAGGTCGTTACCTACATCAAGTAGCGCCGCATCTGTCGGCGGTAGAAACCCAAGATGGGTTTGTAGTCGCCGCTGTCAGTTCTGGTCTTCTTAGCCATGATTTACCACCAACATCATGGTCGACGTGCAACACAGAAGAGAAGAAAAGAGATGGGGCACCGCCACCGTGAACCAAGCTCCGCATCGTTTAGGGTTTCTGGCTCTCGAGAGGTTCAGTCGGGTAGACGGCTATTTGTTCAAATGAGAGTAGATATCTTTTATATCTAGGGTTTTGAGAGGGGTTTAAAAAGGTTTATGCATTGAATGATTGTACACCATGCTTTAAGAGTAGTACGCGTCTTAAAATTAAGACACTCCCATTTTCTCTTTCCAATATGTATTATATAGTATATATATATATATATATATATATATATATATATATATATATATATAGGGTAAGGATCATGTGAAAACAACTTTTATTGCGAAAACACGAAAACAAATATTAAAACCTTTATAACTTTTTCATACGTTAATATTTTTTAAAAATTTTGCACCAAAATCCTTAAAATTATGTTAACTTTATTTCTGGAAAAATTTTTTAAAAAAAATCAAATTTTTTTTAAAAATTATTATTGCACAGGTGCAATAATTTTTTTATTATTATTATTGCACATATGCAATAATATTAAAACCTTTATAACTTTTTCATATGTTAAAATTTTTTATAAAAAATTGCACTATAAATCTTATAATTCTTTTATCTTTAATTCTGGAGAAAATTAAAAAAAATTCTACGTTTTTAAAAAAAATTATTATTGCACATGTGCAATAAAAAATTATTATTGCACATGTGCAATAATATTAAAACCTCTATAATTTTTTCATACGTTAATATTTTTTATAAAAAATTATACCATAGATCTTATAATTCTGTTATCTTTAATTGTTTATGTGCAATAATAAAAAAATCACGAAATTTTATATGTTTAATTTTTTCCTAGAATTAAAGGTGACATAATTTTAAGACTTTTGGTGCAAATTTTTTAAAAAATTATTAACGTATGAGGAAGTTATAGAGGTTTTAATATTTGTTTTCGTGTTTTCGCAATAACATCTTGTTTTTATTTGATCCTTCCCCTATATATATATATATATATATATCTATATAATATATATGAAAAGATTGAATGCCACATGGCATCACCACAGCAATCCATTTTTTTATTTTCCCGCTCAAATGGTTTGCCTCATATTTTTTTTTAATTGGTTTGACTAATTGACAAAGTCATTAATTAATTTTTTAACAAAGTAATTGACATTAAATACATATCTCATATCCTAATTTTAAAACTGAAATTAATCATAATAAATGAGGAAATGAATACTTTGTTTTTGCAAGTATTCATATCAATTACTAAGTTTATTCTAAAATAAATTCAAAATTTTACATTTACCAATCCAAAAGATAATTATATAAACATATTAAATATTAAATGTATAAATTTTTCTAAATAATTAATCAAATTGTAAAAATAATTTGAAATTCACGGAAATAACTTGCAAGTAAACATCCGAAAATTTAAATTGTTTAAACATTTTAATTTCACAAAAAAAATACTTGCAAAATTATATCTGAAAATTTTGCACATTAAATTCAAATTTCTATATCTTTTAAACAATTCTCGGTTACAATTTAACAAAATTGCATAATTTTAGGATGTTGACCATTTACCAATTCAAATATTCAATTTTTAAAAATTCAACAATCAAATTTCTAAAATTTTTTAAATTTAAAATTAATTCAACTAATTTCCCTAAATATATAGCCGAATTTGATGTAAAAACTTTTTTTTTAAACAAAATTCGAATTTCATGATTGCGCTATGATCTTTTTAAAAATTTATATATATGTATACAATCACTTCGAGTTCGTAAAGATCATAATCATCATCACCAACAGAGGTTTTCTAAAACATCATAATCTTCTGTTTCACTTCGAGTTCATAATCATCATCACTATTCCCCTTCTTCTTACTTGATATTCAAGTTCATTCTGGTTATCTCTATTCATCTCTTTACTTTCAAATTTCATTCTTTAATCTACTATAAATTGTTACTTATGATTGTTATGTAAAACATAAAGATTTTTACTTCTTATGCAACGTTTATCATAAATAATTACACATATGTCTATTTAAATGTATACGGTTCGTTAATGTTTAACGATTTCAAAGTTAGATATATACGGTTTCGTTAAATGACTATGTAAGCATCAACGTTAGATTTATATATCGAAAAAACGTTTTTCATGTATACGGTTCGTTAAATCTATTCGTTACACAATATATAAAACGAAACTTTTTTTTTCAACAATTCTTAAACATCGACATCACAATTTTTTGTATCCCAAATATTAATTCCCTATATTTAAACATCTCCTATAAAACAATTGTTTGTATCCGAAAAAATAGATTAGTTAGAATATTCAATAACAAACAGTTGATGAAAAACGATTTTTTTTCAAGAACTCTTAAACATGGACATCACAATTTTTTGTATCCCAAATATTAATTGCCCATATTTAAACATCTCCTATAAAACAATTGTTTTTATCCGAAAAAAAATGGATTAGATAGAATATTCAACAACAAACAGTTGATGAAATACAGAAAGACCATTTAATGTATAACAAATCAGATGAATATTATCAGAAAATTTCAAGATTGGACTTTATTTGAAGAATCCATGTTTTTTTCATGATCAGCTTTATGTTGTATTATCAAAGGTTAAGAGCATGGATGAACTAAAACTTCTCATATTGGATGAAGACGGAAAAGTGACAAACAAAACATCAAATGTTGTTTATAAGTTTGTATTTTCAAATTTATAACTTTTTATATTGTCGAATGTTAATTTTCTTTTAATTCCGGTTATCGAATTATATTTATATAATATGTTAAATTTTGTATTCGTTTTTTTAAAACCGCCCGTGCGTCGCACGGGTATCAAAAACTTGTATATATATATATATATATATATATATATATATATATATATATATATATATATATATAGGGTAAGGATCATGTAAAAACCACATCTTTTTGCGAAAACCTAAAAACTAATACTAAACACTTATAACATTTTCATACGTTAATATTTTTTTTTTAAAAATTGCACCAAAAACCTTAGAATTATGAGTTCTTTAATTCTGGGAAAAAATTAAAAAAAAAACTTTAACGTCTCGTCATTTTTTTATCAGTGCACATGTGCACTAATAATAAAACTCATACATATAGTACGCGTTAATATTTTTTTACAAAAAATCGCACCAAATACATTATAATTTTATTAGCTTTTCATGGTATTTTATTAGTGCACATGTGCACTAATAAAAAACACATTATACGTTTCGTATACATTAATATTTTAAAAAATAAATTGCACCATAAATCTTATAATTGTGTTATCTTTAACTATGAAAATAGATTTAACGTTTTAATTTTTTTTGAATTTTAAGCTACACATGTGCACTATAACAAATAGTTATAGTGCATATGTAGAATTATCATTAGTTCTATAAATATTTTAGTATTTTGAATTGTTTTTAACTTAAACAATATTTTTTCGTATGACAATTCTCTTTATGTAGTACTAATGAAAATGGTGCACATGTGCACTAATAATTTTTTTTTGAAATATCACTTTCTTTTCCAGAATCAAAGACAATGGAATTTTAAGATTTTTGGTGCAAGTTTTATAGAAAAATATTAACGTATGTAAAAGTTATGAAGGTTTTAGTGTTAGTTTTTAGGTTTTCGCAAAAAAAAAAAAAGAGTTTTCGCGGGATCCTTACCCTATATATATATATATATATATATATATATATATAGAGAGAGACAAAAGTTCATTATAGACCCCTTGAAATTTGTAGACCCCGTAGACCCCTTTTTTAACCCTTGGATTGTTTTAATCAGACGGTGGAGATCATATTACTGATTTTATAAGGAAAAACGCGGAGGGGCAAGATCGTCTTTTGTCATATACGTTTAGAATGAAATTCCCGTCATCGCTTCAAGATCGATAGTCTCACTTTTCTTCATCAAATTGATTCCACGATTCTTCTATGAATCAATCTTAATTCTGCGATATTTTTTAGGGTTCTTTCAGCAATCTGTTTTCGCGTATCAACCATCATCAATCGCTTTTAGATATGGTGCGTCTCTCTCTCTCTCTCTCTCTCTCTCGATTTTTAGGTTTGTAGAACTCTTATCTTGATTCTTCCTGTTAAGGCTTTGTTGTTATGCCTTCTTGGTGCTCGTCAATCGCTTTTAGATATGGTTATGCCTTCTTGGTGCTCGTCACTGTTATCTATCTTCCTCTGGTGACCATCAGTGTGTCATCGTCACCATATTTTGAAAGAGACGGTTATGAGGGCTTTATATTTTGCAAGAGACGGTTGTGAAGGATCTCTACTGTCCATATTGACATATAAAACTCAAATTTGAAATTCTTTGGTTATGCCTATCTCAGTTTTTTGTGCACAAACATAAATAGTACCAAAATAAGGGTTTATTACAGTGAGTTTTGTTAGTGAGTTTTATCAAGTTTTAAACTCTGAGTTTAAACTTGCAGTGAGTTTTAAATTCAGGTGGATTAAATCTTCATTCAAGCAATCAAAGATGCTGGGATTTATGATCATATATGGCAAGCATTTGCTGTATTTTTACCTATAAAAACAACTGGTGTTCAAACCTTGATAAGAGATTACTTAAGTCACTTGAAAATATCCTTTTTTATGGGTAATTTTCTGATGTGAATTTTGCATGAAAACACTGATTTTGTC
>JBCNJP010000006.1:13073256-13098256 GCA_039602395.1 Deinandra increscens subsp. villosa | reverse complement strand
TTGATCAGAAGGATCTCAACATGCGACAACGAAGGTGGGTCGAGTTACTGAACGATTATGATTTGGCAATCAAGTATCACCCGGGAAAAGCCAATGTTGTGGCTGACGCCTTAAGCAGAAAAGAGTACGAAAAGCCTCGAAGGGTACGAGCGCTACAACTCACCATTCATTCGGGACTGCCGGATCGAATCCGCGATGCTCAAAGAGAGGCTCTGAAAGTAGAAAACTTCGCAGCTGAAGCGCTGCGAGGGGTAGATGGAAATTCTGAAATTAAGTCTGATGGACTCCGGTATTACAACGACAGGATTTGGATCCCTCTACTGGGAAATCTCCGTGAGCTCGTGATGGACGAGGCTCACAAGTCGAGGTATTCGGTACATCCAGGATCAGATAAGATGTACCAAGACTTAAAGAACCTGTATTGGTGGCCAAATATGAAAGCCGACATCGCGCGATATGTGGCTAAGTGTTTAACGTGCTCAAGGGTAAAGATCGAGTACCAAAAGCCTTCGGGACTACTACAACAACCAAAGATCCCAGAATGGAAATGGGAGGATATCTCCATGGACTTTGTTACGGGATTACCTCATCGATCGAATCGACCAGATGCGATTTGGGTTATCATTGATCGCTTAACCAAATCCGCACATTTTATCCCGATGAAGGAAAACGACAACATGGATAGGCTAACGAAGCTGTACATCGACCGAATTGTGGCGCGTCATGGAGTGCCTAAGACTATTATCTCCGATCGAGATCCACGATTCACTTCACGACTATGGCAATCTATGCAAGAAGCATTGGGGACCAGACTTGATATGAGCACAGCTTATCACCCGCAGACCGATGGTCAGACGGAAAGAACCATTCAAACATTAGAAGATATGCTCCGAGCTTGTGTTCTCGATTTCGGAAAAGACTGGGAAGCTCACCTTCCGTTGGTGGAGTTCTCCTACAATAACAGCTATCATTCAAGCATCGGTGCAGCACCATTTGAAGCACTATATGGCAGAAAATGCAGATCGCCCGTATGTTGGGCCGAAACAGGTGAGAAAGGACTCACTGGACCAGAGATCATTCACGACACGACTGAACGCATAATCCAAATCAGAAAGCGGATAGCTGCAGCACGAGATAGACAGAAGAGCTATGCCGACAAACGCCGTAAACCTCTAAAGTTCGAAGTGGGTGACAAAGTATTATTGAAGGTATCTCCTTGGAAAGGAGTGATACGCTTCGGAAAGCGTGGAAAGTTGAATCCTCGCTACATCGGTCCGTTTGAAATTATTGGGGAAGTAGGCCCGGTAGCCTACCGATTGAAACTCCCAGCCGAACTCGATGGAGTTCACAACGTGTTTCACGTGTCTAATCTCAAGAAATGCCTGGCTGAAGAGACAGAAATAATTCCTTTGGAGGAATTGGTAATTGATGAACATCTAAGATTCATCGAGCAACCGGTAGAAATCATGGGACGCGAGGAGAAGACCCTCAAACGTAGCAAGATTCCGATCGTCAAGGTGCGATGGAACTCAAAGCGTGGACCAGAATATACGTGGGAACGAGAGGATCAGATGAAGAAAAAGTATCCTCACCTGTTCGAACAAACGTCCACGGAAACTCAAGGTATGATTTAATTTTGGGGACCAAAATTCCTTTAACAGGAGGAGGATGTGGCAACCCTAAAACTTTTGCTTTCTTTCCCCAGCGACGACAGCAACGACGACAGCTGAGACTGCGAACGCTACAACGCTAGAATAATTTTCGGGACGAAAATTCCAATTACAAGGGAAGGATGTGACACCCGAGAATTCCAAGGTTAACTTCCGTTAGACAATCTCCGTTAGTTACGTCATAAGTGTTAACTTAAGTAACTAATGCATAACTAGGCCGAATACGTCCACGACCTTTGGTTGATCACCGAACCCGCCCATATGTGTTATGTGCTTATTTATTGTCCTTATGTGCAATGTGATTTAAATACATGACTTAGTATTGTGAATTGCATGACAAATTGTAAATACTTGATTATGTGGAAAACTTGTCTTTTTGGTCGCCAGCGAAACTACCGGGCGAAACTGTAGTGTCGCCCGGTAGCCAGCTGAACTACTCGATCAACATGTGACCAGAGCTAGTTTCGCCTGGCCAGCGAAACTGCCAGCGAAACTAGCCTCTGATATAAATAAACTTAATAAACCCTAGTTTCTCCATTTGCCTCATTTCATCACAAACACACACACACTCCTCTCTGGAACCTGGTCAGCCGAGAAAGTCACCCGAGGACCAAGATCTCAGCCTCTAGGCCATCATCTCATCTCATCTATCGATTCTACCAAGATATTGTCCGCTTTGGCAGCCGGCATGCCCTCAGGCATCCGCCCCTCACGGTTTTTAAAACGCGTCTTGGTGGGGGAGGTATCCACACCCTTATAAAGGCATGCTTAGTTCCCCTCCCCACCAATGTGGGATGTTACAATCCTCCCCCCTTGGGGGGACTCTAGCGTCCTCGCTGGCACACTGGCCGACGATCGGCTCTGATATCATCTGTAACAGCCCAGACCCGCCGCAACCAAGATATTGTCCGCTTTGGCAGCCGGCATGCCCTCAGGCATCCGCCCCTCACGGTTTTTAAAACGCGTCTTGGTGGGGGAGGTATCCACCCCCTTATAAAGGCATGCTTAGTTCCCCTCCCCACCAATGTGGGATGTTACAATCCTCCCCCCTTAGGGGACCAGCGTCCTCGCTGGCAAACTGGCTGACGACCGGCTCTGATACCATCTGTAACAGCCCAGACCCGTCGCAACCAAGATATTGTCCGCTTTGGCAGCCGGCATGCCCTCAGGCATCCGCCCCTCACGGTTTTAAAACGCGTCTTGGTGGGGGAGGTATCCACACCCTTATAAAGGCATGCTTAGTTCCCCTCCCCACCAATGTGGGATGTTACATTTCATCTTTGGCATCGCAAACTTAGCATCGATAGATTCTTATAACCTCTTCAGAGAGCCAATTATTTATTTTCGTTCACCACCTCCTATAGATTTTCACCTCGATTATTTTGTGTGAGTGATCATCACTTGAAAACGCCTAATCCATTATTCAGGCCCCTCGTACCCTTTAAATTCAATAATGTAAGCCTTAACCATCGTATTTCAACCTTTCCAAATGATCACAACCATATCCCCACCTTTTCCTGAAGACTTTTCGTAATCAATTTCGAGGATGAAATCCCATAAAGTAGGGGATACTATGACACCCGTCAAATACCTGTATCGGTAACCCGGCCCATTTCGATAAAATTAGGTCATTTCATTTTAGCAAAATCGTTTTAATAAAAATGATTAAAATAATTTGTAAAACCTTCTAGAATGCAATTCATATATATAATTAAATGATTTTAAATTATTGTTCTCATTATATATTAAATAAGTAATATCATAAAAGGCGTTTAAAAAAAATGTTGTTTTATAAAGTATGGGTAACTCAAAAGGTAGTTTATAGAAATTATACTCATACGTATATACGATATCACATGTTATTAAAATAGTATTTTCTAATAGTAAGTGGGGGACTAAATACTATGTCACAAAGTTGTTTACTAAACATTAGGATTAAGGTTTGAAATAAATTAAACTATAAGCTTGAGGGGGTGGTATGAACTTTTCAAAACTTGAGGGTTTAAGGTGTCAATATACTAAAGTTGAATTTAAAGTGTTGTAAATTGTAATTTATTAAAAAACAGAAACTGTCGCCTCTCCGATTTAATTACCGACTTTAATTCCGACGTGGTTACGAGATTTAATTCGGACACCATAAACTCAATAATCATAACTCAA
Source organism: Deinandra increscens subsp. villosa (assembly GCA_039602395.1). NCBI lineage: Eukaryota > Viridiplantae > Streptophyta > Magnoliopsida > Asterales > Asteraceae > Deinandra > Deinandra increscens. Next base: position 13,094,426 of record JBCNJP010000006.1, on the reverse strand, counting down.
TCATCGATGGTTGGTAACCCCCACACTTGATCGACCACCATCAAGCTTCTGCCATCGAGAAGAAAACCGAGCACACCGACACATCTTCGCGTCTCCGATTATCATCCGATTGCGTCCTCTCGTTTCACCACTGATACACCGCCGTGAGACCACCTGCAACTTTGTCCGACCACCCTTTACCACCGCAAGCACCGCCGGTGAAGGCCGTGTTCGCATTGTCGCCACCTCATTCACCGGTGCGGGTTTCGACTCGCACACGGGTTCGAAGAACGTTTGCTTCGGTCGCAAGTTTGGATTCGGTTCAATAGTACAAGGTAACGAATACGTTTCTGATCGAGCTCGTATGAATCTGTAGTAGTTCTTAAGTAATATTTGCTCACTTGTGTTTTGGTTATGGAGATCAGGTGTGGCTAGGGTTGGGGGTGAAGAAGATGACAACCGGTATGTATTGGTTTAATACTCTACTTATCAAAAGAAATCATGAATTGCGAATTGTCTCAATGGTTTGGTCGCTTGTATGTGACCCGTAGGTTATGTGTTCCATTCCTGCGATCACCTGCTATTTTTCTTTTAATTTTCAGTTGTAATGCATTTGCACCTATCTCTATTTGAATTTAATTGATCCCCGAACAATTCTATACGCATTTTCTTAAAAACCTTGCAAGCATGTAATGTGTTTTTTATCAAACTCCGTATTTTTGGATTGTTAAGAGTAAATTTAATATTTATCGAGTTGGTTAATTGTTAAAAGTCGTTCAAAACTATTTTCATATATATATATATATAGGGAAGGGTTCCGTGTAGACCCCTTAAATTTTGTAGACCCCGTAGACCCCTATAAAACTTAATAAAAATAAAACTCAGTGTTGTAAATTTGGTTTTTTTTTATTACGATAAGCTTTTAAGAACAAAAAATAAATAAATAAATTTAAAAAAAAAACAAAGAACATTAAAAATCGAACGAACATTTTAAGACAATGAGTTTTAAAATAATGAGTTTTAAACGCAACACTGAGTTTTATTGAGTTTATTGAGTTTTAAACTCATTGATTTTTAAAACTCATTGTCTTAAAATGTTCAATTTTTAATGTTTTTCGTTTTTCTTTTTTTTAATTGTCTTTTTTTTGTTCTTAAAAGCTTATCGCAAATAAAAAAACTAAATTAACAAAACTGAGTTTTATTTTTAGTGAGTTTTAATAAGTTTTATTGAGTTTTATAAGGGGTCTACGGGGTCTACAAAAAATAAGGGGTCTACACGGATCTTTTACCTATATATATATATATATATATATATATATATATATATATATATATATATTGATATTAACTATATAATGTTAATTGGGATTTTTGCTTGTTTGTGTTTTAACGTTTCACTTTTACAAATTGAGTCAAATATAAATCTATGTATATATATAATAGTTGTATGTGTAAAATATATACATTCTATATAATTGGTCATGTATGTTTTTAGGAAAATATCCTCGTGCGTTAAGACGGTTTTTATTCTAATCATTGGGTATTAATTATTTGAAATAAACGACCATGACGATTAACCGGGCTAACCATCGTATCACTTATCGTTTTTTAAATTGACACGCACATCGAGTCAAACGACACAATTATCAAATCATTTTCATGTAGATCATGTCGTTAATACCTTAGACATGCACTTATTATTATATGCTTATTAGGTATTTACTTTTCAGGATTCACTGGATTTACGTTATTTAACTTGCTGTGCAACTTAAGGTGAGTTCATAGCCCCATTAATTTCTTTAAATTTTCAAAACCATTTTGGGGTGAAAAACACGTAGAAACATTTTTTTTATTTTGGTTACTTTATTTTCAAGTAAATAATATTATTTATCATGCTTATCATCGTGAATCTTTGCAAAACTTTAATTATTCAGACGTTCATATTTATCTATGCAAAGTCAAATATTGTTGAATACATTTACTTGTGTGCATCTGTGTGATATAATGTGATTATATACTTTGTCATGCTTGATATTGTATGCTATTTGGGAAACTTTATTCTTAAGGCTCCGGAGCATCATACATGAGGTTCCTTGCGAAGAACTGAACATGATGACGTTGAGTCTCTTGCAGGGGACTGATCGTGGTCCCAACGCTGAGATTCCTGAGAGGAACCAAACAGTAATCGTAGAGGTTCCTCGAGAGGGGAAATGAACACGCGGACAAACACTCTTACCGATTGTTGATTTGCGAACCATCAATCAGGCGTCCTGTTTATGTGATGAATATCTGTTATGTGATGAATATTTGTTTATGTGATGAATATGTGTGTGTAAATGTTTATTCAGGTATGACTTTGTGAAAACTTTTTTTCAATCATTTATTATCACTAAGTAAGTCATGTACTGTTAAATAAATTGCTTGTATTTATCTACATTATACAACATTCTAGGGACCTGTACTGGTAAGTTCTCATGAGCAATCGATGAGATTCTTTTGAGGGAATAGAACACTTGTAAGTCTCATGAGCATCATAATCATAGAGGTTTCTTTGAGGAAACTGAACATCATAATCGTAGAGATTCCTTTGAGGGAATTGAACATCATTTAGTACTGGGTGACGAATACGTGTGTAATTAGAGTAATACTTGCACATTTAGTTTAACACTGTGACTTTGCAAAAACCTTATCAAATATTTTCCTTAACTGTTTTTTTATTAAACCTATGACTCACCAACTATGTAGTTAGTTGACCTTTTGCGTGTTTTTCAGGTTATTGAGAATCAAGCCTTCATGATTGACATCACACATAGGATGCTTTTGGACCTAGTTAATTTAATCGAGAACTATTTTATATGTTTATGTTACTTGTATTCAATGTATAATTTTGGAATTGGATATTATTAAATAATGAAACTTTAAATAGTGTCATGTGCTTATGGACAATCATCATGCCCCGATGTTTCGCCGTCGGTTGGGGTGTGACATCGCCTCACCTCGGCGCGTGTGTGGGCTTAGCCATTTCCTTAAACCCCCACAACTTTTGGAAGCTGATGGAATACTAAGGCTTATAAACCCACTCATATTTCTTCCTTCCACCAATGTGGGTAGCCTAAAAACATACCAACTTGCATATTATAAGGTTACCACATTTATAATTTCCAACAATCCCCCACCAAGTTGGAATGTTTCCCTTCACTTAAAAAGATGATGTCACATGGGTGTCACGAAGATTTAACCCTGTTCATGTTGATAAACAAGAAGAGACTGATTCTACGGTGTCCTATGAACTTAAACCAAGAACCTGTTGACCCATTTGGTTTACCCCCACACATCAACGATCGACTTTGTGTTCTCACTGAGCGCGAATATGACCATGCTCTATAAATCATTTTCATGGCCCTCTATAAGATAAACCACATATCTTTATTTGAGGCGACACCACCTCTAGATCATATAGGCAAAGTTTTACATCATCCCGTTGCTTAGATGCCTCTAAAACGTTTTTAAAAGCTAAAGCTCAACCTCGTTCTCGGCAACGACATACTATCTTACCACTCATGGATCTATCAAATTTGATAGTACCTTCTATCGTTAAATGACTTCGTTATTACCCATTAAACTTGAGAAATAGGAGCACTAAGTTCAAGTTGGGTCTCCATCACTAACGATTCTATTATGGTTTTAGACCCATGACTCTCGTGGTTTTTTCTACCAAATCTCTCGTCAGAGGTTTGGTAAGAGGATCTGCCAAGTTCCTACTCGTCTTGACATAGACAACTTTGATGGTACCATTTTCAATTACTCGTCTCACGAAATTATGCCGCAGACCTATGTGTCTTGACTTCCTATTATACACTGCATTGTATACTTTAGATAGTGTGGCCTCACTATAATAGTATATGGGAATTGACGACATCGGAACATCCCAAGCACGGATGTCAGTGAGCATATCTCTAATCCACTCTGCTTCTTTTGCAACCGCTGCTAAAGCAATGAACTCGGCCTCCATTGTCGATGAGCAATGCATGTCTGTTTCTTGCTAGCCCAAGAGATAGCTCCTCCGGCTAGTGTATAAATCCACCCACTTGTGTATTTTAAATCACTAGTCTAATCAATCTAGCTAGCATCAGAATATCCTTCTAGTATTCTGGGAGATGGCTTGTATGTTAGTTTGAAAATACTTGTCCTTTTCAGGTATCCAAGTACTCTACCTACTGCCTTCTAGTGTTCTGTGCCCGGGTTGACAGTATACTGACTCAGTTTGCTTACAGCAAAGGCGATATCAGGGTGAGTACAATGTGTAGCGTACATCATGCTACCAATTGCACTTGCATACTCTAGTTAAGCCACTGCTCTCCCAGAGTTCATCTTAAGTTTCACACTTGGATTAAAAGGAGTATTAAACTCCTTGATGTTTAAGTGCTGAAACTTTGTCAGAATTTTCTCTATGTAATGTGATTGACTCAGAGAAATTTGACTGTCAGTTATCTTCACCTTGATGCCAAGAATGGTATCCACTTCTCCCAAATCTTTCCTCTTAAAGTTTGAGGATATATATTTATTAGTTTCAGAAATACCTTCTAGATGAGAACTAATGATCAACATATCATTGACATAAAAGCAGATTATCATCGTATAATCTGATTTGCATTTAGTATAAATGCACATATCAGCATTGTTGTGCCGAAACACGAATGCAGTCACAGTGGTGTCAAATCTCTCATGCCACTGCTTAAGAGCCAACTTTAAACCATACAATGATTTGATAAGTCTACACACTTTGTTTTCTTGTCTGAGTAATACAAACCCTTCTGGTTGCTCAAAATAAATCTCCTCACTATCCATTTGATGAATGTAGAAACCTTTCAATGTAGAACTTCCTATAAGAGTTCTAATAGAACTAATTCTAGCAACTGGTGCATAGGTGTCGAAGTAGTCGATTCCCTCTCTCTGTCTGTATCCATTAGCAACTAATCTTGCTTTGTAGGCAGAGATGGATCCATCTGGATGATACTTTTTCTTGATAATCCATTTAGATCCAAAGGGTTTCTTTCCCTTGGGTAGATCAGCTAACTCCCAAGTTCCATTTCCCATTATTGACTCCATTTCATCATTGATTGCGTCCTTCCATAAAGGAGCATCTATTGAAGAAATAGCCTCGCTGTAGGTTTTAGGATCATCATCCAAATTAATGGAGAAAACGACATGGTTTGTCACTTTCTTTCGAGATCCTTCAACCAAATAAGAAAGGAAATCTTCCCCATAACTCCTTTCCTTACTAACTCTATTACTTGTCCTTGGTTCTTCTATAACCTGTGAGGGTTGAACTATCTCTCGAGAGGTACTAGGAGTTAAAGTGGGGTTTAAGTTATCATCATCACTAAAAAACTTGTCTTTGAAAAATTCCACATCTCTGGATTCAACGACTATTCCTGATTCATCATCCAAAAGTCGGTAAGCCTTGCTATTAGGAGCATATCCTATGAATACGCTTTTCATAGCTCGAGCTCCGAGTTTGGTTCTCTTAGGATCAGGTGTTCGATAATAAGTAACACAACCTCAAACCCTGAAATATTCTAGGTTTGGTTTCCTTCCTTTCCACAACTCGTATGGACTCTTAGGAATCACACGACTAGTGATCCTATTGTGAACATGACAAGCAGTTAACAAAGCTTCTCCCCATAAATCTTTGGATTGACCTAACTGATTCAACATACAGTTGACCATCTCTACCAAAGTTCAGTTCTTTCTTTTTGCTAAACCAATTTGTTGGGGAGTATATGGTGAAGTTCTTTCATGTTTGATGCTACTCTTCGCTGAATGTATCAAACTCTCTGCTAAAATATTCTCCACCTCTGTCCGAGCGTAGAATTTTTATGTGTTTCTCACGTTGTTTTTCAACACCAGCTTTATATATTAAAAATGCCTCAAAAGCTTCGTCTTTTGAGTGTAGTAAATAAACGTGTAAATATCGGCTCGAGTCGCGCAGAAAGTGATGAAATATCTCTTACCATCGCGTGTAAGGATTCCATTCAGTTCACAAATATATGAGTGGATTAGTTCTAGTAGTGTAGCGTTGCGTTTTTGAATGCTTGGAAAAGGTTTCTTTGTAAATTTTGATTTCACACAAGTTTCGCATTTTTCAAATTCTTTATCTTTCAGTTTTATTAAACCTTTAGTTTTCATTTTTTCAATTTTTTTAATATTCGAATGAGCTAAGCGTTTATGCCATAAAGAAATTGAACACGTGATATAATCAAAAGACATAATAGGATTCAATTCAAAACCGATTACATTGTTTTCAGAAACACGACTAGCCATATTTCTAGCACTACCAAAACTACCAACATTACAAACACTTTCAATTTCATCATCACTATCACTGCTAATTTCTATCACTGAAACACCACCATTCACAGAAGATTCTTCAACAAAATCTTCATCCAGATCGAGGCGATACATTCCACCTCTATTCACCGCAAAAAGGGTCAACTATCTACATAGTTGGTGAGTCATAGGTTAAATAGAAAACAGTTATAGAAAACATTTGATAAGTTGTTTGAAAGGTCATACTGTTAAAAAAAACAAATAAGCACGAGTCTTTATACACACGCATTTGTCACATAACAAATATTCATCACATAAATAGTACACCTGATTGAAGGTTCGCAAACCAACAATCGATAAGAATGTTTGTCCACGTGTTCAATTCCCCTCTCGAGCAACCTCTATGATTACTGTTCGGTTCCTCTCTGGAATCTCAGCATTGGGACCACGTTCAGTCCCGTGCAAGAACCTCAACGTCATCATGTTCAGTTCTTCGCAAGGAACCTCACGATTGATGCTCCGGAGCCTTAAGAATAAAGTTTCCCGGACAGCATACAAAATCAAGCATAGCAAAGCATATATTCACATGATATCACATAGATACATACAAGCAAATGTGTTCAATAGTATTTGACTTTGCATAAAAGTATGAATGTTTGAATGATTAAAGTTTTGCAATGATTCATGATGATAAGCATGATAAATAATATGATTTACTTGAATATGAAGTAATGATAAATGAAAATGTTTATGCGTGTTTTCCACTCCAAAATGGTTTGGAAAATCTGATGAAAAAAGGGGCTATGAACTCACCTTAAGTAATTGGCTGCTACCTTGACGGAACGAGAATGTTCAAGTTCGAAGGATCCCTTGACGAATGATGAAATTGGTTAACCTAGGGTTACGATGGCGAATAATAGGGCTTCTAGAAATCTAGGGTTTTGGTGAACTTGATGGTTTTGGGGAAGATGATTATAACGTGACATCATGTGACTTATAATAATTAATTATGTAGTTAATTAACCAAATAATTGAAATACTAAATGAGCCAATGACTCATTAAATAGAGATATAAATTACTAATCAATATACATTAATGAATTAATAATTTCTTTTTAAACTATTAATGTATATCATATGTATGAGCGTTTTTTTTTTGTATTCATTCAATAAAAACGCAAAAAAATGATGAAAATATATGACATATGGTGCAACTAAGAAAAAAAAATATTAACTCATACTAAAAGTATGAGTTTTTTTTGTGATGCACATGTGCACCACACAAAAAGAAATATTTAAAAAAATAAAAAAAGCGTTAAGTTTTTAAAAACTTTTATAGGATTAAAGATATTATAATTTTAAGACTTTTGGTGCAAATTTTTAAAAAAAACATTAACGTATGAAATAGTTATGAAGGTTTTAAGATTTGTTTACGCAGTTCTCACAAAAAGGGTGTTTTCGCAGGATCCTTCCCCTATATATATATATATATATATATATATATATATATATAGTGAAAAGTTCATTGTACACACCTCCATAAGTGTAGACAGGTAGACACCTTTTTTCACCATTAGATCTCTTGATCTAATGATTATGATTAATTTCTTTTTTCTTTTTTTCCTTATTCTCATTGTTCAGAAAATTTCACATGTGAAAACACATGTGAAATAAAGTAATTTCACATGTGAAATAGGGTGTCTACCTGTCTACACTTATGGGGGTGTCTACAATGAACCTCACCCTATATATATATATATATATATATAGGGGGAAGGATCCTGCGAAAACTCTATTTTTTTTGCGAAAACCTAAAAACTAACATTAAAACCTTCATAACTTTTACATACGTTAATATTTTTCTATGAAACTTGCACCAAAAATCTTAAAATTTTATTGTCTTTGATTCTGAAAAAGAAATTGATATTTCGAAAAAAAAAATTAGTGCACATGTGTATTATTAGTGCACATGTGCACCATTTTCATTAGTACTACACAAATGAGAATTGTCATACGAAACATATTGTTTAGGTTAAAAACATTTAAAAAAACTAAAATATTCATAGAACTAATGATAATTCTACATATGCACTATAACTATTAGTTATAGTGCACATGTGTAGCATAAAATTTAAAAAAATTTAAAACGTTTAATATATTTTCAGAGTTAAAGATAACACAATTATAAGATCTATGGTGCAATTTTTCTTTTAAAATATTAATGTATACGACACATATAAAGTGCTTTTTATTAGTGCACATGTGCACTAATAAAAAACCATGAAAAACTAACAAAATTATAATGTATTTGATGCGATTTTTTCTAAAAAAAAACATTAACGCATACTATATGTATGAGTTCTATTATCCGTGCACATGTTGTCACACCCCCAGTTTCCACTAACGGAGTTTTACCGTTTGGGGTGTGAGCAAACCAGGATCTCGGTCCATTAGTTACATCAAACAACCGTTAAATATAAAAAAAAATTCATTATATTATAATATGATATAAATTCAGAGTTTTACAAATGCGGAAGCATAAATAAAATATGTAGTATTTACACAAAACATTGCCATCCGAAATAATGTAACTTGTATAGAAAAACCATAACAGGGTTTTAAAGGCTCATGCATGCATACTCGTGAAACTCGAACATCTGCGACCTGAGAAAACATGTTTAAAGAGGAAGTGTCAACCAAAAGGTTGGTGAGTTCACATAAGTACATATCTATAACTAGTATAAATATGCAGTACGAATACAACAGTCATTATTCGTATATAGGTATGTATATTACAAGTACAATCCATATCGTAGGTAGCGAGCCTAAGTTCATGTCACTAAAACGTTCTCAACCGAAGCTGACCAATAGTTGTAGGAATATTTCCTTACGTGTTTTGCCTTCCCTGCGTCTACTCGATCACGGTAAGTTAGGCTGACATTGTCCTCAGTCCGACCGCCAGTCGGGTGGTGCATCTCGTGCCCGCTGAGTGGGGTTTGTCAGACCCCAGTAGTACTACCCAATATCCCCTCGCTATATGCTATTAACGGTTAGATAAGTAGGGACTTGAAAATTAAAGCATTTTACGTGAACATGTGATATATATTGGATTTCTACTTTAATCATACATCAAAAGTTATCGTGTTATCACCCTAACCCGAGTGTAACGTGTTTGTGTGTGTTATCGTCCAAACCCGGACGTAACGTAAGAGGTTGTGTAACTTACCTTAGGAAGCACTGCTACAATTTAGTAAGACTCCGAGTCTTGTATAACTACCGATCACCTATTGAATTTACATACATAAGTGTGTGTTCGAACATGAGTAACATAGCCTAGACGACGATTCATTGTCAAGTAAATCAATACGTGACGTGTGTGATGACATCCAAACTTAACACGTGACAAAAATTGTTTTACTTTATAATCAACTTGATGATGACGTGGAGTTGAAAATATAAAAGCTCACTCAAATGCGGATAAAAGATAAATACCATATCTTTTATAAAAATCAAATGGTTGAAATGCATATATATATATATATATATATATATATATATATATATATATATAGGGGAAGGATCCTGCGAAAACACCCTTTTTTGTGAGAACTGCGTAAACAAATCTTAAAACCTACATAACTTTTTCATACGTTAATATTTTTTTAAAAAACTTGCACCAAAAGTCTTAGAATTATATTATCTTTAATCCTATAAAAGTTTAAAAAAACTTAACGTTTTTTTTTATTTTTTTTAAATATATTTTTTGTGTGGTGCACATGTGCATCACAAAAAAAACTCATACTTTTAGTATGAGTTAATATATTTTTTTTTCTTAGTCGCACCATATGTCATATATTTTCATCATTTTTTTGCGTTTTTATTGAATGATGCACATGTGCATCATACCAAAAAAACGCTCATTAATGTGATATACATTAATAGTTTAAAAAGAAATTGCACCCTAAATCTTATAATTGTGTTATCTTTAGATTTAAAGAAAAAAAATAGCATTTTATAACTTTTTTTAATTATATGATGCACATGTGCATCACACGGGAAAAAAACGTTCAGTTTTTTTTTTAATATTTTGCTCCAGATTTAAAGATAACGTAATTCTAAGACTTTTGGCGCAAATTTTATGAAAAATCGTTAACGTATGAAAAAGTTACGTGAGTTTTAATATGTGTTTTCGCAGTTTTCACAAAAAGATGTGTTTTCGCAGGATCCTAACCCATATATATATATATATATATATATATATATATATATATATATATATAGATATAGATATTTATGATTATATTATATATTCCCGAACACAACAAAATGTTTATATCGCGAAATACGACCAAATATAATATTCATATACGTATATTTTTGCATAAATATAAGGATTAATAAAACGTTCATTTTATATTGCCAAATACATTTATTTGTAATATATTTTTCCAAATACGCATTCATTATGGTTTTATTGTCAAATAATCAATATTTTATATATAATATCAAATTATATAAACTAACAGGAGAAAACGAAGGTAACGATGTTTATAAGGGTTTATACGGATCCAAAATAACATGGGAAACGATCGGTGGTGGGTTTTTAGGCTAAACAAGTTCATAAGACAAAAACTAAAACAAAGAATTGAAAACTGGAGGTCACTGGGTTCGAACCCGTGACCTCCCGATCACACAATAACACCCTCACCACCGGGCTATCTGCTATTTTGGTGAACAATTCAGTTGTAGTCATTTTTATCTAGCAGAAGAGATGGTTTTTAGGAAAAACAACAAAAAGAAAATAAAACGGGGACAACATGAATCGAACCCGAGACCTAACCGGCACAAGCGCAGGCCCTTGACCAGTGGGACAACAGCGCGATTGCTATGTTTTCTGAGTGTATATTTTATAAAGCTGACCCGTCTGGGTCATCTTCTTCCTTATGTAAACTCCGGTGATCGGAGTTTCATTCCGGTTGTTGGGCTATATTTATATGAGGCATGAACATTTGTTATTGGGCTTGTTAGTCTTTGTTTTGGGCTTGTTTAAGATTAGTTAGTGGGCTAGTTAGTGTTTATGATTGGGCCATGTGGGCTTCTAACTAGGTTTACGATTTTATGTGAGGACTATATAAGCCTCATTTGTTTGTGTTTATGATCAAGCTTTTCAATACAATATTCACATTCACGATTTCTTTGCTCTCAAGTGTTTACGATCAGCTTCCTTTAGTGGGTTTTCATCATTCGAGACTTCATCTTTTCACAAGATCTCGTCTATTCTTCCACTATTGTTCTTGAATCAAGCTTGTACAAGGATTCCGCACTCGTATTTGTCTAGATATCGTGTTGTTTGGTTGATCTAGGACCTAAAATTGGTATCAGAGCCAAGAATCACAGATTCGAGGCTCACACGATATAGATTCAAGAAGGTTTTCTGATTTTCTGGGTTGTTTTCGAAGATTTGAGGGTGTTCTTGAGGTTATCGATTCTGCTGCTGCTGCATTTTGGTGATTCCGATCGTCTTCTGGGTGTTCTTGGTTGTTTACGACTTCAAGACTGTGTTTTTGTGTGTTTACGATTGCACATTTGCAGTTTACGACATCAAGAACTCGTTTTTAAGTGTTTACGACAAGTACAATTGGTGTTTACGACTATACTTGATCGCAAACGGAGTTTACGATCCGGCATCTTTTTGGTGTTTACGACTCTCGTTGATCGTAATCGTGTTTACGATTCTGCAACATCGTAATCTTGGATCGGATTCAGGGTTTACGATTACAATTATCGTAATCGGGTGTGTTTACGACTTTTTCAATCGGTTTGGGTGTTTGCGACTTTGAGCTTTATCGGAAACGGTATTTCCGATCGTAATCGGCTATTGCGATCGTAATCAGGACTGTTTTATCGTAATCAAGACTTTGTGAACTTTCGGACTTTAGTTTTAGGTTTCCTTAGCTATCGAGATGGATTTTGAACCGAGCATGTATCAAAAGTTGGACTTTGAAATTGGGTCTATTACTCGTCCACCCAGACTTACTTCGGCGGATAACTTTTTGGAATGGAAGTATAGGTTCGAAAACCACTTGAAGAGTGTTGATTTAAGGTTATGGAGAGCAGTGCTGAATGGACCACACATACCGATGCATGGAGCGGGAGCTAAAGTAGGAAAGGCCAAGACTGAAGATGAGTTTGAGGATGATGACTGGGAAAGATGTAACAAGGCTGAGAGGGCCTTTGCTATTATGACAATGGCATTGACACCAGATATTGCTCAAGGCTTTAAGCATTGCAAGACGGCAAAGGAACTGTGGAATGCATTGATTGTTGCATATGAAGGAAATCCAGACATCAAGGCAAGTCGAAAGCAGATGTTGAAGCAGAAATTCAATTTGTTTAATCACATCCAAGGTGAATCTTTCGAAGCACAAGTGCAAAGATTTGTCTCTCTGATGGCAGAAATGTCAAGTTATGGTGTGGAGCCAGAAACGGAAGATAAGAATTTGAAGCTGCTAAACAGTTTGCCAAAGTCATGGAACACCAATATCTCAATTATTAAGGACAACAACAAATTGAGTGAGCTGTCTCTGGATGAAATGATCAACAAGTTGAAGTCCAAGCTGATTGATGATAAGCAGCGTGAGTTGAATCATATAAGCTCACTTAGTTTGGCTGGGAAGCTGAATCAAGCTTTGTTGTCGGAAGAGGTTGATGAGAAGAAGAAAGGAAAGACTGTTGGAAGTGGATCAAGTTCGATGTCCCAAACGAAGGCATTTGTGGCACAACCCCAATCTAGTTCAAGTGGAGGTGACACATCTGAGGCTAACAACGATCCCAATTTTGCACTGGGTATGGGATTCATGAATAGTTACCATGCTTTAATGGCCGGAACCCTAATTCCTTCTGAGATTCTTTCGGGGGAGCTTAATCAGATTAATCCAGAGGATGTGGAGATGTTGGACGTCTCTTGGCAAATGGCTATGGCGGTGTTCAGGGCTAAGAAGTTTATGGCTACTACAGGGCGAAATGTTTGGAAGGATCAAGACAAGATCAGAATGGGGTTTGATAAGACAAAGCTTAGGTGCTACAATTGTGATGAATATGGACATTTTGCTAGGGAGTGCAGCAAACCAAGGAAGGAGAAAGCAGAGATGAAGAAGCCAGCTGATGGGAAGGCTAAGGCCGAAACAAGTGCCTTGATAGTGCAGGGAGGTGGAGGTTATGACTGGACCCCCCAGCTGGAAGATCTGACCCCCCAGCTGAAGGATCTTAGTCTGACACATGCTATGATGACAACTATGGATGATGATGATGAGGAGGAGCATGCTTTTGTGGTTACTGAAGAAGAACCTGAGGAGAATGAAGCTATGGCAGCAGACCACACCAAGGTATGTTCTAATCCTGTTTGTGATCGTATAATTACTACTCTTAGACAATATTGCAAAAACTTTGAATCTGAATTGTTTGAAGTAAAATGTGAAAAGAGTTCATTTAAGGGTAGATGGCAAAAGAACGAAGAAAAGGTTAAAGCCCAGAAATTAGATATAACAAAATATAAGAACCTTGCAACTGAGAATGCCTATTTGTATGACAATGCTAAGTTAGAAATAGCTGAGCTAAGTAAACAGATAGAAGACCTTAAGCATAAGAACAATGAGATGCAGGTTAAGCTTGATATCAACCTTATGAGAAGCAAAAGGATGTTGCAGGCTAGTAAATCTTTAGACACTTGCATAACTGAGGTTAGAATGGGAAAGGACAAAGGTGGAATAGGAATTAGCTTTACAAGCAAGAACGTTGTTCCTCAAGACAAAACTAGAGATGTTATAGGAATGATCTTAGAGGAGGATCAGATAGATAGATCTGCATCGGAAATGCATGAGGAAGGACCTCCCTTAGATAGTGTCTTGGTTGGAGTGAAGCCTTTGACTGAGGAGGAAATTGAGAATGAAAAACACATGACTTATGGGTTGGGTAAAATGGACAGAGTGATGACAGACCCATGTGAAGCAGGTCCATCCAATACTTCACTGAATAACTGTGTGAGCGCTTCTAATGTATCTGTTTGTTGTGCAGATGAAGTAGAAATCAAAGACATTTCTGAGAAGGATGCAGAGTGTCAGAGAGTGGATGAGAGTCATGCGTCTAGTAGTTCTAGTAGTTCTAGTTTATGTTTACCTAAGGATGATGTAATGGCACTTGTGTCAGAACTAGAAACATCCAAGTCAAAACAAGTAGCTGTATCGTTATTAAAAAATGTTTCAGAATCTAATGAAAAAGTGTCTGGTTTTAAAATTCGTGTGCCTAACACAAAAATCAGGTCGTGAGACTAAGCCCAAAGACTTTGTTGCTTATCCCCAGGTTGTGTCAGCTTTTAATAGAACAAACAAATCTAAATCGGAACAATTTTGTTTAATTACACAATCTGATAAGAATAAACAACGTGTTATACACAAATGGGATGATAAGCCAGAGTGGAAGTCGTCTTACCCAAGACGTACGTACCTCTGTAGCCATGTCAATGGGCCTAGGCTCATGAATTGCTTTCAATGTGGAAAGCCAGGACATTTTGCAGCTAACTGTGTTAATAGACCTTACCAACCATACTATCCGCAAAACCCACGGACTAGTATGTTGGAGAAAATGATGACCGGAGAAAAACAAAAACAAAAGCAGAGAACAAGCTGTGTTTCAAGGGAAGCAGTGTTCTGAACCAATGAAGACTGAGCAGTCTAAGGTTTCAAACACAAAGGCACCTGTGACAAAGCCTGTTGTTAATAAGTGGAAAGTGACCAGAACTCCAAAACAAACTTATGTATCTAAAGGAGTTTCCCACAAGATAAAACCAGAATTCATTGAAAAACAAGTGGCTAAAGTAAAAAGAGCTAATCAACCTAATGGCAAAGCGAAAGCCGAGCAACAGGTTTTGAAACAAAAAGGTGTCGCTCAAACAAAACAACTTGTGTATACTAAACTGAAACTTGAGTGGACACCGGTTAAAAAGCCAACTGGTAAAAAGGTCATTTCACCACAAAAGAAACCTGTGATTGTCAACAATTCAACAACTGTGTTGAAACCAGAGAAAACCACCACATGGAAACCAAAAGTCAACATTCAAAATGAGAATGTGTCTGGATCAAAGTCTGAGATGATTTTCCAATTAGTTAACTACATGGATGCAAAAGGTGTGCCCAGATCTGTTATGGCCTGGGTACCTGGATCTCATTAATTTCTTATTCTTGTAGGGACAGCCAAGAAGAACTATCAGCAATCTCTGGTACGTTGATAGTGGTTGCTCCCGACACATGACCGGAGATCTGTCCCTTTTGGAAGATGTAGAAGATTTCGATGGTGGAGGAGTTTCATTTGCAGGTGGTGTGGGTGGTAGAATTAGTAAGAAAGGTGTGGTGAGGAGTGGAAATCTGTCTTTTTCTGATGTTCATTATGTGGAGGAACTGTCGCACAGTTTGCTGAGTGTTTCTCAGATCTGTGACAAGGACTATTCGGTGATGTTCAATCGAAAGGAGTGTATTATTTTGAAGCCTGGTGTGAAGATTCCCGAGGAGTGCGTACTGATGCGTACTCCAAGACGATCAAATTCATATCTTCTAAACATGGGCAAACCTCCAACGTCAGAAGAAGCATGCCTCATATCAAAACAGAATGAAAATTTGGCTATGTTGTGGCATCGACGACTAGGGCATGCTAACATGAAGAATTTGACCAAGCTCGCGAAGGGAGAGCATGTCAGAAAGCTGCCGATTAAAGACTTCTCATCTATTGAAAAATGTGTGGCATGTGCGAAGGGGAAGCAGCACAAGTTGCCACATCGTCCGAAGATAGCAAACTCTGTGTCATCTGTTCTACAACTTCTACACATGGACTTATTTGGGCCTATGCAAGTTCAGAGCATCAGCAAGTTCTCCTATTGTCTTGTGATTGTGGACGACTATTCACGTTTTACTTGGGTCTTCTTCTTGTCTAACAAGTATGAAACTCCAGCCCTAGTGAAACAGTTTGTCACACTCATAGAAAACCAGCTGAACAAGAAGGTCAAAGCTATCAGATCGGATAACGGAACGGAATTCAAGAATGCTGAGTTGAATATGTTTTGTGGGGCTAAAGGCATAGACAGACAGTTTAGTGCTCCCTACACTCCACAACAGAATGGAGTAGCCGAGAGAAGGAATAGGACACTCATTGAAGCTGCAAGGACAATGATGTGTGAAGCAAAACTACCAATCTTCTTCTGGGCTGAGGCAGTCAACACAGCATGTTATGTGCAAAATCGCGTTCTGTTGAACAAACGTCATGAGAAAACTCCATATCAGATTGTCTACAAAGAGAAGCCGACAGTGGGTTATTTCAAGACTTTTGGGTGTCCGTGCACGGTGCTGATTCAGTCCGACGTAGGGAAATTCGAGGCGAAAGCGGATGAGTGTTATTTCGTTGGTTATTCGGGAAATAGTGCTTATCGAGTCTATAACAAGACCACTGGGTTGATCATTGAAGCATTCAATGTGGACTGGCTTGAAGATAATCCGACGGATGCAGGGACTGGACCAGATTGGATTTTTAACTACGGGTCTCTGTTTGAAGGTTTCAAGTTTTCGAATGATCTTCATAATTTGGGTGAAGAGGAAGAGATTATCACACAGCCTTCTGAATCAAGACCTTCTGTTGAAAGAGTCAGTGACAAAGCACCAGTTCCAGTTCCCACAACTGTCACCGCAGATGCCAACGCAGATGCCAACGCAGATGCTTCAGGAACTTCGGGAACGTGTGATATTGATTCAGAAATACAACAATGTTCAGGTATTGGTGATATAAATGATAATCTTGTGAATACTAATCTGCCTGTTTCAGTGTCTGTGCCAGATATACAGGTTTCAAGGATCAACAAGGACCATCCAGTCAGTAACATACTTGGACCTGTGTCTTCAGGAGTTAGAACTAGAAGCCGCACAGGAGATATCAATGTCTGCATGTACTCGTGCTTTATCTCCCAGATTGAGCCTCCGAATGTGATGGTAGCTCTCAGAGATCCGAGTTGGATAGAGGCCATGCACAATGAGCTTAATCAGTTCTCAAAGCTGGGAGTGTGGCGACTTGTGAAGAGGCCTGATGGTAAGAAGGTGATTCCCACGAGGTGGCTTTATAAGAACAAGAAGGATGATTCGGGGATCATTGTAAGAAACAAAGCAAGGTTGATAGTACAAGGGCACAGGCAAGTCCACGGTATCGACTATGATGAGGTTTACGCTCCGGTGGCAAGATTGGAAGCAATTCGGATCTTTCTGGCTGTGGCCTCGTATCTCAATTTTACCGTACATCAGATGGATGTGAAGACTGCCTTCCTGTATGCAGAAATGAACGAGGAAGTCTATGTTGCTCAACCACCAGGGTTCATAGATGAAGAAAATCCAGATCACGTTTATCTGTTGGATAAGGCTTTGTACGGTCTGCATCAAGCTCCTAGAACCTGGTATGAAACGTTGTCCACTCACCTGGTGGAGAATGGATATTCAAGAGGAGTTGTTGATCAGACACTGTTTAGGAAGAGGGTGGACGAAGACATAATCATGGTGCAAGTGTATGTAGATGATATTATCTACGGATCGACAAACGAAGAATTGTGCACCGAGTTTGAGGAGATTATGAAGAAGAAGTTTGAGATGAGTGACCAAGGCGAGATGAGTTTCTTTCTTGCACTTCAAGTTAAGCAGGATGATTCTGGGATTCTTATTCATCAGGAGAAGTACGTGAATGAGATTCTGGAAAAGTTCAAGATGCAGGATTGCAAGCCCATCGCCACTCCCATGGCATCCAGACCACTCTTGTCAGCGGATCTTAACGGGGAGTCAGTGAGTGAATTCCATTATCGGTCGATGATTGGATCACTAATGTACTTGACAGCAAGCAGGCCAGACATCATGTATGCAGTTTGCGTGTGTGCTCGATATCAGGCTAACCCTAAACTCTCTCATTTAGCTGCTGTTAAACGTATCTTCAGGTATCTGAAGGGCAGGCCTAGGCTTGGTCTTTGGTACCCGAAGAACACTGATTTTCAATTATATGCTTTCACTGACAGTGATTATGGAGGTAGTGACCTTGACAGGAAATCTACTACTGGAGGATGTCAGTATCTGGGAGATAGGCTCATCTCTTGGCAGAGCAAGAAGCAGCATACCGTATCCAAATCAACTGCCGAAGCTGAGTACGTAGCCGCATCTGCCGGTACTTCACAGGTAGTGTGGATACAAAACCAGCTCACGGATTACGGTATGGAATTCGTTAACACTCCCATATTTTGTGATAACGCTGCTGCTCTTGAGATTGTGAAAAACCCTGTCCAACATTCCAAAACCAAGCATATTGATATCAAGGTACATTTTATTCGTGATTGCTTTGATCGTGAGCTAATTCAGCTTCAAAAGGTAAGCTCCGATCAGAATGTTTCGGACATCTTTACAAAACCCCTTCCTCGCCCTAATTTTGAATCTTGTGTTGAAGGCCTGAAGATGATTGCCTTCGAGGAATGATCTGATTATATATGTTTTTGTACAAAGTTTTTTTTTTTGGTATTTAAATTTTAAAAAAAAAATGGAAATTGACTGTAAATTGAGTCTTATTTCAAAAGCCTCACAAAAACAGGGGAAGAAATGGTGCTGGTTAATCTGAAAAGTTTTTATGATGTCTTTTGTTTTGCCTTGAGTTTGTAGGAAGTGATATAAATTTCCATGACGATCGGAGACTGACACGCGTAAGGCAGAAGTGAAAGACGTCTCAAAGATGATGTTCGGTAAGCTAAATCAAAAACAATGATCATCCATTCTAAGTGCAGTAATCTTAACTCTTATATATGTTTAGTTTCCCATCCTAGTCAACATAGTTTAAAAAACTGAGTCCCAGCAAAAACGGATTGAGAGTGGTATTTACCTAGTATTCACTCTCTCACACGCCATGCTTTGCTGTTATGACAACACCGCATTCAAAAAGAAAAAGAAAAACAAAAAGAAAAAGAAAAATGAAAAGAAAAAGAAAAATGAAAAGAAAAAGAAAAATGAAGAATCAATAAAGGAATTATTCAGTTTGGTATTCTTTGCGTGCTTATACGGCCGACCTGATCACCAACTGATAATTAAGAAAATAAAGCGTTTGTCATGACGGTGTTGCACGGTTCCTCAAGTTGGGGGTTTGTGAATCCTCAATAAACTCTGAGGTTGGGTAGGTTTTGCTATGAACAATTGGGTGTGGGGACGGTTAAACATGACGGTAATTCAGTACCATATCTAAGCACTTTGAAATTTTTTAACTGGATGTGAGTTTATGTGATTTCAAAATTTTGAGTATTCGTCTAGAGCGTCGAGTAACGGAAGCTGAAAAGGGTTCTTTGGTTAATGATCTGTCTGGTTTGATCCATGAAAAATATCAAACTCAAGGTAAGTACGTTTTATCTAGTTTGTAGATTATCTTAAGTTTGTGTTTTATCAATTTTTTTTTCTTTAACTATTTAAAGTTTTTATGTTTTATGATCAAGATCAGTTATTCGGGGCTAAATCTGAGGGGAAGCTTCGTTAAATTCTCTGTTTTATCTCATACTTAACATTTTTGAGAGAATTAAAGGTCTGGGAGGTGTTTAAATTGTTTTTCAAACATGAGGGGTCAAAATTGAAAATCTTAAAAAGTAGGTATAAAAACCCCAAACCTGATTTCGATCTTCACTCTTCACCGTCCCTTCCGATTACGATCCCGCCTGAAAACTCTAACCGGCCGCCGCTGTTCACCGGAACTTCAATCCAGTACATCTCCGACCATCGTCCGTCGAAACCGAACACACCACAGTGTTCGCGATCATTTTCCGACCATAAACCCCATCACAATCGTCTGTTCTTTCAAGATTTCATCACACATTCGCAGCTTTTGCTCTCGAAACCCTAACTCGAGTTATTGACTGATCTCGAGTGCCTTGTTACAAATTTTGAAGTCGTTTTTGTGTCTGAATCTGTTATAAGGTAGTTGTTGTTGGTCTGTCTAAGTTTTTGTGGTGTTTTAACGCGACTACGAGAAATTGCAGGTTTGGCTATGGCGGAAGTGGGCGTTTACGACAATCTCTGTGAAGAAGACGATTGTTGGTCTTTCCGATGCGTGTTTACGATCGATCGATTACGATCAGCGTTTACGACATGTGTTTACGACTGGATGATTACGATTGGGCTTTTGATTCACGTTTACGATCGGATACGTCATGATTACGATTGGGCTTAATCCATTAATCTTTAACCTGATCGTAAACCCTTTTTGTGATCGTAAACTCGGACTGTGATCGTAAACCCAACATAAAATCATAAATATGATCGTAAATACTTGATTTTTATTAAGTTTCATCAAACTTAATCGTTTTAAGATAAAATCAATGTGTTTGTGAAACGTGTGATTCAAATGTCAAATATTTCACTTGAATGATTAAATTGAAATGTTTTTTATTTAGAAGTTATCAAATTAAATGATTCAATCAGTTGAATTTCAATTTGTTTCCAAAGATTGAATATGTCTGATGCATATGTCTTGTCTTTCTCAGATGGCTGAAGAGATGCTGATTGGAGATATAAAATATGAACGAGATCACTGTATGCCGGCTTATCTAGAAGATCCGCCAGAAAAACACATGGAGTTATTTTACTCGCTGGTGGCAGGGATGAACACATGTAAAATAAATTATGCCCTGAGGACGAATGTGCTCATCGACGAGATGCTGGTCAGAGAGTTTTGGGGGTCTGCTAGAGTGAATTCAGACAAGACAAGGATTACCGCAACGGTCCAGAACAGGCATGTTGTCATTGAAGAAGAGGATATAAGGCAAG
>JBCNJP010000006.1:13055756-13072756 GCA_039602395.1 Deinandra increscens subsp. villosa | reverse complement strand
AAAAACTTCCATGAAAGTCTCGATCATGTCCTGAAAGATGGCCACCATACACCTCTGAAATGTGGCCGGAGCGTTGCATAACCCGAATGGCATACGGCTGTTTTGGTCAAAAATTCACAAAGGAATTTCGTATTCCAAACTTAGATTGTGAGGTTGAGTGCTTAATGATCAAATGAGCAAGTAATCCAAGTTAGGATGGTGACACGATGATATAGCGAGGAAAACTCCAGAATCCTTCGAGTTGCCTCTAGGAATCCTGGATAAAAACCTCGGGAGCCGGCTGAATAGCCGCCTCCTAGTCAATTTTATTGATAACGAAACGAAGAATTACAAGTGTTGAGCTATTGTGATCGAAATCTAAGTGTTACAGAGAGTATTCAGTGAGTGTGTGTGGTATCTGGTCCCTATCATCGATCACAAGGTTGATATATATAGTTACAAGTCAATAACCGAAAGTGCTAAAAATAAGGGATTCTTCCACCAAGTCTTTGTGAACATTGGGAGTCAGTTATGGCACGTTATTTAATGCTTGAACTGGTCTTTAGTCTTTATTTACACGTCCCTTTAAGCCTGCAATTGATTAGGACACGTGGACAATTGAAACGGTTAGTCGATAACTGCATTTCAGGATACTGAACCTGTCAGGATACTGAACCACTTGAGCTTCCGGCAAGGATCCTGAAATAAAACAACCAACTGTCCTATATTTCAGGGATTCTGCCCATTAAGTCAATATGAACGTTGTGGACCACTTAGTCCACGTTCTTTAGTCTTTGTCCGAGTCTTTAGGCTTGTTTTACACGTTTTCTTTACCTGCAAGCAAATAAATACGAGGAACAACATAGCGGTTAGTCGATAACTGTAATTCAGGATTCCCGAGCCTATCAGGATTCTCAACCCGTCTGAGGATACTGGACCACTTGAGCTACCGCCAAGGATCCCGAAATATCAGCCCAAACAATTGCCCCTGAATTTTGACAGTTGTAGACCACGAAGACGGCTGTGAAAATTCAAACTCTTGAAATATTACGGAGGCGACTCATTAGCTCTTGATTTGATAGCGATGGAACTTCTCATGAGACTTCTCCATAAATAACCCTGGGTTACCATCGGAAGCTTCTTGATTTCTCTTTTTGTCCAGGTCAGCTCCCTCCCTTTTCTTTTTGATTTTCTTCTGCGATCAAGGCCAATGAAGCAGATTATGAAGGCTTCACTGCTAAGGCTTGGATGCAGCTACCTGGAAAGGAACTCTGGAGAAACTTGGGGGTGCAGAAGCTGGAGTTGCCTTTCTTGAATTTCCTGCATGGTTAATACTAGTATTCGACTTTCTTTATCATGGTGTGTTTACCCCTTGTTTTGGATTTTGTTCATGAAAAAAGTTGAAATACTTAAGTGAGAATCCCATCAGGTTCCTCAGGAATTTTAAGGTAGTAAAAACACTTTAAGTTAAGTATGTAAGTTGACAAACCATGACACAAGTCAGCATGATAAAATGTAATAGTTTGAAAGTACATTACCTGAATCCTCTTTCAGCATCCTTGAGGATACCTGTGGTAAAATCATAGTAGTTTCGAAATAGAGTTAAACTGGGGATAAACCCGGGATGCTTGGGACTAAGCCAATTCTGGGGACAAGCCCGATAAACTTGGGACTAAGCCAATTCTGGGGAAAAGCCCGATAAACATGGGACTAAGCCAATTCTGGGGACAAGCCCGATAAACTTGGGACTAAGCCAATTCTGGGGACAAGCCTGATAAACTTGGGACTAAGCCAATTCTGGGGACAAGCCCATTCGTAAGTGACATGAATATGTCAAAACCTTAGATAACACGTCAGTGTTATAAACCTTGAGAATCCTCCCAGTAGCCTTCAGTGACAAGATTGTTAGCCACCCCTGGAGTGGACTGGTCCGGCCACCTCGAGCATACTGGTGGACAACGTGCGCTCCTGGCGAGGTTCGTGCGCTACTGGCGATTACCCAAACTTAGGAGAGGAGTCAGCCTCTCAAACCTTGGAAGGTATGCGGGATACCTTAAACGTAGGAGAGGTGGCCAACCTCTAACTGGGGATATACCCAAAATACTTCTAGGATTCTCAAAATCTGCAAAAACACTCAACACTTGGTGAGGGGTGGGTGTTAGCATAGCTAACACCACTCCGATGCTTAATTTAGTAATGTGTCATAAAGATAATAAGAATAACTTGAAATAGGATTAGTATACGTACCTTGCAATATTTAGACAGTGAGGATCCTTGGGATTTTGCCTGAGTTTCTCAATGAGATTCTCACATAAAATACGCTTTAAGGTGGATGGCATTCCAAGCTCTTGGCAGAGGTTCTCCTTCCATATTTACCAAACAGTATGCTTCCTTTCCTTCTTCAGAATCTATAAGGTAAGGGCCTTCCCACTTGGGTGCTAACTTCCCATTAGTAGGATTGGTAGTATTCTGAAAAGCCTTCCTTAAGACCAAGTCACCTACTTGGAATATTCTTTGCCTGGTATTCTTGTTGTAGGATTTTGCTATCCGCTGTTGATAAGATGTCATCCGGATTCTGGCCATATTTCTGAGCTCCTCAACTGTTTCGAGATCCTGAAGGAGATTCTGGCTGTTAGTTTCAGGACCCTGGCAATTGACTCTGGCTGTCGGGAGTATCATCTCTGTTGGGATTACAGCTTCTGCTCGAAACACTAATGAGAATGGTGTTTGGCCAGTAGCATTTTTGGGTGTAGTTCTGTCTGCCCAAAGGACAAACGACAGCTCCTCAGCCCATTTCCCTTTCTTGGAGCCCAGCTTCTTCTTGAGGTTGTTGATTATGATCTTATTGCTGGATTCTGCCTGCCCATTAGCCTTAGGGTGGACAGGTGTTGAAGTGATCATCTTGATGCCCCAGCTTTCACAAAAGCTTGTAGTTCTCTTGCCTATAAACTGGGAGCCATTGTCGCATATGATTTCTGCCGGAATCCCAAATCTGGTGAGGATGTTCCTTTTGATGAAGGATATCACTTCTTTTTCTCTCACTTGAACATAGGATCCTGCTTCAATCCACTTGGAGAAGTAATCCTTCATGGCAAGCATAAACACCTTTCCTCCAGGAGCCTTTGGCAGCTTGCCCACAATATCCATGCCCCACTTCATGAATGGCCATGGGGATACTATAGGATGCAGATGCTCAGCAGGTTGGTGGAGGATATTGCCATGCCTTTGACAAGCATCACATTTCTGAGAGAAGTTTTCGGCATCCTTCTTCATAGTTGGCCAATAATACCCGAATCTGAGAACTTTAGAGAACAGTGCCCTGCCCCCCTGTATGGTTCCCATAATCTCCACTGTGGATGTCTTCAAGCGCCTCAAGAGCTTCTGACTTCTCTAGGCACCTTAAGTAGACACCTGCAAGAGATATTCTATATAGGATATTGTTAATAATAGTATAGGGTACTACCTTTGTGCGAAAAGCCCTGGGATTTTTGCCCTTGGGAATCTCCCCATCTTTGAGATAATTCTTGATTAGGTAAGTCCAGGATTCCTGAATGTCTTCAGGACTCTCAACGTCTACGCCTGCATTATTGTCAACAGCCTGAGCTTCCTGTAGAGCTATCGCTGGCGTCAGGATGTGAGTTATTGGAATCTTGACATCCTCAGGAATCCTGAGCGATGAAGCCAAGTTTGCCAAGGCATCGCCTTCTGCATTATCTTCTCTTGGTACCTGCGAAATGTTAAACTTTTTAAAAAATAGAGACAATTTTTTAACAATTTCAAGATATTTTTTCAGATTTTCTCCTCTCACTACATAAGAGCCATTAAATTGGTTAGTCAATAAGAAAGAATCAACAAACACTTGTATGGACAGGATTCCCATATCCCTAGCCAGCTGTAATCCAGCGATCAAAGCTTCATATTCAGCTTCATTATTGGTAGCCTGGAATTCACATGATATGGATAGAGGTATTATGTCCCCCTGTGGCGATTTTAGCAGGATTCCCAGCCCTGTTCCTCTGACATTTAAGGAGCCGTCAGTATAGAGGATCCAGTCTTCCTTGAGCTTCTCAAGCTGCTGGACTTCCTTTTCAACTTCTGGTTCAATGTCACTGTTGAAATCCGCCACAAAGTTAGCTAATGCTTGGGACTTGATTGCTGTTCTTGGTTCATATTTGATGTCATAGGCACTCAACTTGACTGCCCACTTAGCCATCCTTCCTGACATTTCCGGCTTCCTGAGAACTGCCTTGATAGGATTATTAGATTTTACAATTATAGTATGGGTTTCAAAATAATGTCTAAGTTTAGTGGAAGCCATTATAAGAGCTAGAATTAATTTTTCAAGGTGAGAATACCTGGATTCTGCGTCTAGCAGAGTTTTACTTACATAATATACCGGATGTTGCTGACCTTGATGCTCTTTTACCAGGACTGCAGTGATTGAGCTTCCGGAAACAGCGAGATATAAATATAGTTGCTCTCCATCTTCTGGTTTCATTAGCAATGGGGCTGCTGACAGGTAGTCTTTCAGTCACTTCAGGGCTTCTTCATGCTTCTCAGTCCACTCGAATTTCCTATATTTCCTCAGGATATCATAGAAATCCTTACTTTTTTCTGAGGATCTTAAAATGAACCTGTTGAGTGCTGCGATTCTTCCTGTCAACCTTTGTACCTCTTTTACGTTTGACGGGGACTTCAAATTTAGGATTGCTTTGATCTGCTCTGGACTTGCTTTGATCCCTCTTTCGGTAACCATATATCCTAAGAATTTTCCAGCTCGCACTCCAAAGTGGCATTTGGAGGGATTGAGCTTCATGTTGTACTGATTAAGGATATCGAAGGCAGTTTGGAGATCCCTGATGTGATCTTCAGCTTTCTTGGATTTCACCACCATGTCATCTATGTAGACTTCCATCGTGTCCCCCAGTTGCTCTTTGAACATCATATTGACGAGCCTCTGGTAGGTGGCACCTGCATTTCTTAAACCAAAGGGCATAGCAGTTTAACAATATATACCTGTTGGAGTCATAAATGTCGTATGCTCCTGATCGCATGGTTCCATTTGAATTTGTTGGAATCCTGCTAAAGCATCCATGAAGGTGAGCATCTCGTGACCAGCCGTGTCATCCACCATAGCATCGATATGGGGAAGTGGAAAAGGATCCTTAGGACAGGCCTTATTCATGTCTGTGTAATCGACACAAACTCTCCACTTTCCATTCTTCTTCTGGACCACCACCACATTTGCTAGCCACCTAGGATATTTGACTTCTCTAATCATCTTGGTTTTGAGAAGCTTGTCAACTTCCTCTTGGATGAATATATTCTTCTCTGGAGCAAACTTCCTCCTTTTTTTGTTGTATAGGCCTAAAAGAAGGATCTAGACCAAGTTTATGAGTAATTACATGTTTAGGGATACCTGTCATATCTTCACGCTTCCAGGCGAAAGTTGAAGTTCTGGCTTTGAGAAGCTGAATTCTTGCTCAACATTTGCTGGGATACTCGTTCCCATGAGCACCTTGATTTCAGGATTTCCAGGGTCTAAAGGCACTTCTTTGACATCCAGCTCCCTGTCCTCCTGCACTTCAGGTGCCTTTTTCTGTAATTGCTATCCTTTCGTCACCTTAGTGGTGTTCTTCATCGAACTTGAGTAACAGTTCTTGGCTTCCTGCTGGTCACTTTCAATTCTTACACTCCCCAAGGTGTAGGAAGCTTGATACACTGGTGATAAGTTGAGGGAACTGCCTTCATCTCGTGGATCCATGGCCTGCCAAGAATAATATTGCAACAAGAGAGAGAATCTATAACACAGAATTTTTGCATAGAGTTTACCCCCTCTATATATACTGGCAACCTGATATCCCCAACGGTGCTTTTAGCAATATATAAAGTAACCACAAGACTATCATGATGAGGATCCTGAACATGAAAACGATCACTCTTATCAAAAGATATGAGTTTGTCTTGAGTTAGAGTGGACGTCCGGACAGGTCTGTCACCCTGTTCATATTTGGATTCCTTAGCATGCTTTTTGGCTGAGGAATATGAAGTGCCGCAGATGTCTGAGCCTCCTGAGATGAAGTTGATTATCTGGGCATCCTGTGGTGGAGAAGCTGCTCTCTGAGGCACCTTGTCGGCTTCCTGAGTCTTGACCTTCTTTCTGCCTATCAATTCTTTAAGATGCCCCTTGCTGAGTAGATAGCTGATTTCCTTTCGGAGTGCTATACATTCGTCTGTTAGGTGGCCAAAATCTTCATGGAAGGCACACCACTTGGTCTTGTCTTTCCAGGATCCCTGCTTAGTATCCTTCCTGGGCCATCTTGCCTTATCACCTAGGTCCTGCATAGCACACATCAAACCACCAATATCAACTGAAAAACAGTATTCAGATACCTTAGGGTACTCCTCATCATCATCGTCTTGGTTAACAGTATTGATTTTTTGATTTTCCGGTTTGGAGTATGGACGAGATCTTACGGCTTCCCAGGGGATTCCGCCTTCTTACTGTTGGGATCATATTTAGGAACCTCCAATCTTTGGTGGATCCTCTTGTCATCTTCCAAACGGATAAATCTCAAGGCTCTACTGCGTACTTCATCAAGGTTCCTACAAGGAGCCATGATAAGGTCATCGTAAAAACGTGAATCCTTTGAGAGCCCCATTTTAAAGTCTTCTACTGCTGCTGGCATATCCAGATTAGGAATCTCAAGAGATTCTCGTCCGAATCTGGCAATGTATTCCCTGAGAGGCTCATCTGGCTTCTGAATTATTCGGTACAGGTCACCTGTGAGCTTCTCAAAGGTCCTGCTGCAAGAAAATTGATTGTTAAACAGGTTAACTAAATGAGAAAATGATGTAATAGTGTTAGGAAGAATGCTCAGTAGCCATTTCATGGCTGGTCCCGTTAAGGTTGATCCGAAGCCTTTGCATAGACAGGCTTCTTTGATTTATGTCGGAATAGGATTGATCTCCATACGCTCCCGGTAATGTGCTACGTGTTCTTCAGGATCTGTGGTTCCATCGTAAAGCTTCACACTTGGAGTTTGGAAGCGTTTCGGGATCTCCACTTGGGATATTGGCCAAGTAAATCTAGAGATCTTGTGGCTCTCCAAAGGAACCTCAGGAATAGGTTTCAGGATCCCTGGAACATTTGATATCATTTCTTTCAACTTCTGGAGCTCCCTAGCGATACTTGGATGAATACCTGCATCATAAGGAGCACCCTGGTTAGAAATGATAGGAATTTAATTGGACACATTACCTGGGCTAGGATTCTGGACTGGGATCCTGGGATTATATCCATAGCCCGCTGGGATGCTCGGCTCTGTAGTAGCTGCTGTTTGCATGGGGATGACGTCACCATCATGCACTTCTGAGGAGCTGGTCTTGAAGATCCCTATAGAAACAGAAGGGTTAGAGTATGGATATCCCTGGGGATCCTGGCTTGGATTCCTAACAGGAAAAGGATATCCTTGAGACGGCGAGGCTGAGGTCCCCAACAGTGGTGGAATCCAAGGACCCTTATAGCGTGAATGTGAGGATTCTGGTGGAACAGCTCCTGAGAATCCAGCAATACTCTCTGCATATCCAGCGGCCTGAGAAGTCATTGTAGGGGCTGTAGTGAAGCCTGGCGCTGATTTGTAATTATAGCGAGACGGATCTGAGGATCCTAAAGCATTGAAGTCAAGATGCCTGGGAAATAGAGGACTTTGTTCCTCCACAGGTTTCTTAGACTCTTAAGCTGCTCGATCTCCTTCATCACTGCTTGATTGGTCTTTTCATACTAATCCATTTGATTTTTCACCTGCTTAATCAAGGAAAACAAATCATTGTTAGTAATAACAGGATCAACAGATTGGACCTGGGATCCTGTGAAGACAGGATAGTCAGTTTTTCTCGGCTGCTCGTCCACTTTCTTCTGACGGTCATTAGTCTTCTTCTGGCTTCCTGGAAAGGAAGGAAGAGGAGGAATGGAGGACGATGTAGAGGCCGAAACAGTCTTCTGTTGGTTTGACATTTCCGAGATTCGAGATCAAATAGAGCGGATGATGAATGGAATTTTCTTAGAATAAAAGCACCACTTGCCCCACGGTGGGCGCCAAACTGTTTTGGTCAAAAATTCACAAAGGAATTTCGTATTCCAAACTTAGATTGTGAGGTAGAGTGCTTAATGATCAAATGAGCAAGTAATCCAAGTTAGGATGGTGACACGATGATTTAGCGAGCAAAACTCCAGAATCCTTCGAGTTGCCTCTAGGAATCCTGGATAAAAACCTCGGGAGCCGGCCGAATAGCCGCCTCCTAGTCAATTTTATTGATAACGAAACGAAGAATTACAAGTGTTGAGCTATTGTGATCGAAATCTAAGTGTTACAGAGAGTATTCAGTGAGTGTGTGTGGTATCTGGTCCCTATCATCGATCACAAGGCTGATATATATAGTTACAAGTCAATAACCGAAAGTGCTAAAAATAAGGGATTCTTCCACCAAGTCTTTGTGAACGTTGGGAGTTAGTTATGCCACGTTATTTAATGCTTGACTTGGTCTTTAGCCTTCATTTACACGTCCCTTTAAGCCTGCAATTAATTAGGACACGTGGACAATTGAAACGGTTAGTCGATAACTTCATTTTAGGATACCGAACCTGTCAGGATACTGAACCACTTGAGCTTCCGGAAAGGATCCTGAAATAAAACAACCAACTGTCCTATATTTCAGGGATTCTCCCCATTAAGTCAATATGAACGTTGTGGAGCACTTAGTCCACGTTCTTTAGTCTTTGTCTGAGTCTTTAGGCTTGTTTTACACGTTTTCTTTACCTGCAAGCAAATAAATACGAGGAACAACATAGCGGTTAGTCGATAACTTTAATTCAGGATTCCCGAGCCTGTCAGGATTCTCAACCCGTCTAAGGATACTGGACCACTTGAGCTTCCGCCAAGGATCCCGAAATATCAGCCCAAACAACGGCGATACGCGAAGGTACCATACGGGCATGTGAAGGTGGTTTTCTCCTGATCCTTGGGTGCAATAGGAATCTAAAAATAACCAGAAAATCTGTCGAGGAAATAGTAATACTGCTGACTCGACAAACGCTCCAACATCTGGTCAACGAAAGGCAATGGGAAGCGGTCTTTCCTAGTGGCATCATTAAGCAAACGGTAATCTATACACACTCTCCATCCTGTGACGGTCCTACTAGGGACAAACTCATGTTTCTCATCCATTACCACTGTCATACCTCCTTTCTTTGGAACTACCTGAACCGGTCTAACCATGTAGAATATGAAATCGGATAAATTGATCCCGCATCAAGTAGTTTGAGGACTTCCTTCTTCCAACCTCCTTCGTGTTTGGATTCAAGTGCCTTTGAGGTTGAACTACAGGTTTATACTCATCCTCCATGAGTATGCGATGCGTGCAAAATAAAGGGCTTATACCCTTAATATCAGTCAATCTCCATGCAATTGCCTGCTTATGCTCTCGCAGAACCTGTATCAGCCTCATCTTCTCCTCCTCCGTCAATTTAGCAGAAATAATGACGGGCGAACGGGACTCACCTTCTAAGAATGCGTACTCTAAATGAGATGATAACTCCTTAAGCTCTAAAGCTGGTGGTTCCTCTACAAACGATTTTTCACCTCTTTCCTCTTCACTAATCTCTTGTTGATACCTGAAATGTACGTCGTGTGAAGTATCGAACGAAGACCAAGTTCAAGCCAATATAGGGTTGGCCGAACTAGGTCCGAACCTGAAGTTCGGACCGGCCGAACCTGGAGTTCGGAGGGAGTTCGGCCGATCGAGTATATATAGTAGTTTGGTCTTTGTGTTTTGTAGTGCTGAGCATGTGAGCAAATCTTAAGTGTGTGTTTCTGAGTGTGTAATCTCTGTGTTAATTCTCTGTGTTTACACTGATTGTAATTGTTCGTTTTGATCAATAAAACAATCGGTTAATTACGTTTCGATGTCCGGATATCTAGATTGAGTAGACGATCCTATGCTCACGGATTTTCAAGTGGTATCAGAGCTTTCTGGTTCACTCTACTGATCTGTGGTTGCTATTCTCGGATTATTGAGCGTTTTTGAAGTTTTCTCGAGTTTCATTACGTGTTTTCTATCATTTTTGACGTGTGTTTTGTGTCAAAATTGTTCCTAAACCATTTTCTATCGACTTTTCTGATCTACCATATCAAGTTTCGTCAAAATCAGTCCGTTTTTGCGAGTTTTCGAAAAATGTCTTTGAGGTTCGGAGGTTACTGGGCAAGCTCGGAGTAACCGCTCCGAACTTGAGGTTCGGTGGTGTCTCGGAGAGCGTTCGGCGAGGGTTCGGTGGTAGATCGGTTAGAGTTCGGAGTTTGACATAGATTCGGACAAAGTCCGGTGCGAGTTCGGAGGCTGATCAAGGTTCGGACTAAGTTCGGAGGAGGTTCGGACGGCTGACAAGGTTCGGAGCAAGTTCGGAGGACAGAATTTTTCAAATTTTCAACGATGTCGGATTTTCAAGCTTTTGCCGCAATGCAAAGTGCGATGCAAACTATGTTAAATTTTGACAATGAAATTGGAACAAGTCAGAAAGTTCCCAAATTGTTAAAGCTTAAAGATTACCAAAATTGGAAGAAACGATTTTCTGCGTATATTAGCACGAATGACATTGATTTATGGATTCCAATTCGAAAGTTGTATGAACGACCAATGGAAGATGGAGATCTTAAAGAAATTCAAGACTTTGATGGTGCTGAGCGTGTGAGCTAATCTTAAGTGTGTGTTTCTGAGTGTGTAATCTCTGTGTCAATTCTCTGTGTTTACACTGGTTGTAATTGTTCGTTTTGATCAATAAAACAATCGGTTAATTACGTTTCGATGTCCGATTAGCTAGATTGAGTAGACGATCCTATGCTCACGCATTTTCAAGTGGTATCAGAGCTTTCTGGTTCACTCTACTGATCTGTGGTTGCTATTCTCGGATTATTGAGCGTTTTTGAAGTTTTCTCGAGTTTCATTACGTGTTTTCTATCATTTTTGACGTGTGTTTTGTGTCAAAATTGTTCCTAAACCATTTTCTATCGACTTTTCTGATCTACCATATCAAGTTTTGTCAAAATCAGTCCGTTTTTGCGAGTTTTCGAAAAATGTCTTTGAGGTTCGGAGGTTACTGGGCAAGCTCGGAGTAACCGCTCCGAACTTGAGGTTCGGTGGTGTCTCGGAGAGCGTTCGGCGAGGGTTCGGTGGTATATCGGTCAGAGTTCGGAGTTTGACATAGATTCGGACAAAGTCCGGTGCGAGTTCGGAGGCTGATCAAGGTTCGGACTAAGTTCGGAGGAGGTTCGGACGGCTGACAAGGTTCGGAGCAAGTTCGGAGGACAGAATTTTTCAAATTTTCAACGATGTCGGATTTTCAAGCTTTTGCCGCAATGCAAAGTGCGATGCAAACTATGTTAAATTTTGACAATGAAATTGGAACAAGTCAGAAAGTTCCCAAATTGTTAAAGCTTGAAGATTACCAAAATTGGAAGAAACGATTTTCTGCGTATATTAGCACGAATGACATTGATTTATGGATTCCAATTCGAAAGTTGTATGAACGACCAATGGAAGATGGAGATCTTAAAGAAATTCAAGACTTTGATGGTGCTGAAAGAAAAAGTTATGAGCTTGAAAAGAAAGTTTATGGTTATCTTACTATGGCTTTACCTACTGAATTGCTTCATCAATTTAGTACTTGCAAGAAATCTAAGCAATTATGGGATGCTCTATCCGCAAGATGTGAAGGAAATGCTGATTATAAGAAGAGTCGAAAGAAAGTTTTGAACAAAGAATTTGATAATTTTCAAAATTATGACAATGAAAACATTACTACTCTAGTTTCAAGATTTTCACATTTGATTAGTGAATTGAAGATTATTGGAATTGAAAAATCTGATGCGGATTTAAAGGAAAAGATTATGGAAGCATTACCTGAAAAGTGGGAAAATTATGTTTTGCTACTAACTCATGACAAGGATTATTTTGCTTTAACATTTCACGAGCTTACTGGAAAACTTCATGCTCGAGAAATGGAAATGTTAAACTCAAAGAAGTCAACAGCTACCTTGCAACATCCTGAGCTGTATCATGGTGAAAATAGTGCAAGCATGAGTGCAAAGTCTAAGCCAAATCAGAATACAGCACCAAGTGTTGCTTTTCTAGCTGGAGCTTCAGGAAATTCTGATAATAATTCCTCAAGAAGTTGCAATTTTACAATTCCAAATTATTCAAGTCAAAATGCTTTTTCAGCAGAATCAACCGATGATTGTGCCAAAATGATTTCTGCATTGATTTCATCATCTTTTGGTCTGATTCTCAAAAATGTTGCTGACGCAAAGTTAACCAGTGAGGATCTTGATGCTCTTGATGATGATCAATTGACTGAATTGGATGTTTCATGGCAATATGCTATGTTGTGTCAAAGATCTAAAAGATTTTTTAAGAAGCATGGAAGGAATATTTCTGGTGACAAATTGGGATTTGACAAGTCAAAACTAAAGTGCTTTAAATGTTAACAACTTGGACATTTTGCCAAAGAATGTCAACAGAAAGCTAATATTTCACAATCATCAAAGCCTGGTTTTACTCAACCATCTACTAGTAATACAGGCAAGACCACTGCTTTGGTTGCTCAAAATGATGGTGTATATGATTGGGGTCAACAATTTGGGTATGATTCATCAGCCTTTATAGTTACCCATGATTTACAAGAAGATTATGGTTCAGATACTAGTTCAGATACTAGTTCAATACCAAGTTCGTATGCATCTGCTGAAAATTTGGAGAGTTTGATGAAGGAAAATGCTTTGTTGATGAATAAAGTTCAACAATTGACTGAAGAGTTTGAGGTGGTTAAATCTGAATTGAAGATTTCTAAAGAATGTGAAAAGGATTTGGTTTTGAAGAATGAGGATTTGACTAATGAAATCAAAATGTTGAATAACGTTTTAGAAGTATTGAAGCAAGAAAAGAAGAATGTTGAAATTTCGAAAGCTGAAATTTGTGAAGAAAAAGGTGAGTTAGTCAAAGAAGTGAAGAAATGGAAGGAAGAGGCAGAAGATGCTGCAAATGATTTTCAGAATTTGTTTGATAAATCCAAGATTAAGCTTGATTTGCTTACTAAGAGTATTGAAGAATCTGATGATAAAATCAAAGCATATCAAGTTGATATGGAAAAATTATTAGATGATAAGCGGGAGTTGACTAGGGTTAACAAGGTTCAAACTGCAAATCTGGAAATTCAAAAGAGAAATGAGGATAAACTGAAGAAGGAGCTACATGAAGGTCTTGACAATCTTCGTCTGCAAAAGTTTGAAACTCATAAAGTTGCCAAGCGCTTGATTGCTAAAGAAAAAGAATTTGCATAAGGTCAACAGCAAATTTCTGATCTCAAAATTCAAGTTCTTGATGCTAAAAGATTGTTCAACAATGTTTCAAATTCACAAGTTTTCACGAGCTTCTTAGCAAATGATGCAAATTTTGAGAGGATGTTTGATAAAACTGCATCACCCCCTGCTCATATCAAGGAAGCTGTCAAAGACGTGAAGGAACAGGTTGATGATTTTGATTATTCAAAGATATCAGTTTCTACTTCTGAAGAAGCAAAGGTTGTAGAGAAAAAGAAAACCAAGAAGAACAAGAAAAAGGTCTTGAAATCTGAGATTCCTCTAGCACCAATGTTTGTATCTGGTTCGTCGTCTGCTGATAATGAGAAATCGGCTACATCAAGTGACAAGATTCAGTCTCAACCTGACTTTGATGAAACAATTTTCTATGAACAAAAGAAAATTCCTGATGTGAAAGCCGAATTCACAAGATTAGCTAAGAATGGACATCAGAATTCAACTACTGAGGAAAGGATTTCAGGTAAATGTACTGGTCTAGGTTTTCAAGTTCCAAAGTCTCAAGCTGCAGAAGTTCCAGCATCTGAATCACCAAATCTCAAGAAGCTTAAGTTGAAGCAAGTGAAGAAGGAGGTTTTCAAAGCTGAAAAAGTTCAACCTGAGAGATTCTACAAACTCAAGGGTTCTGATCAATTGTTTTCTGATAAAGAGTTTCCTCTTCACTGCGTGGATGCTCGGAAGATTTCAGAGGTTTTTGTGAAAGATAATATTTCTTCTGCAAGTTCTAAATCTCGAAGCCCAACTTCTAAATGGGTGCATGATCATAGGCATCAGGTATATGATTCTCATTCTGATCATGTTAGAGATATTCATGTGTGTAATTCTGTGCAGGAACATCAAAAGTGGGACAAATCGACACGTGTATGTTATGTTTGTCGTCAACGAGGGCACTTAGCAAAAGATTGTCCACTTCCTGCTGAATCAAATTCAAGGTTTCACAAGAAACCAGTTTTTGGTAAACCTGCCCAATCTAAGTTCTTCAATGAACAAGGCAGAGTTTTTGATGAAGTTGAGCCTACATTCTTTCATAAACAAAAACGTTTTGTTCCAAAATTTTCAAAGGATCAAAATGTAGGTTCATTATCACAGTCACTAGTGACTGTTTCATCGAAAACTGAATTACCAAAACACCAACAATGGAAACCTAAGGTGGTTTCAAAGCAAAATCAGGACACTGGTCGACCAGAAGCAATTCGCTTCGGGTCATTTGTGAACTAATCAGGTTGTCCAGTGTGCAGGTACTTCTAGAAGACCTATCGATGATTGAAAAATTGTCGATGGAGGAGTATTCTGTTTTAACTTAAATTTCATGAAATATTTTTCTAACCTGCAAATTTTCTGAATTCTAAAATCTGAAACATATCCGTGTTGATTGATCACTTTTATTTGTTTACAAGTTTTTCTCCAAAAAGCCAAAAATAGAGTTTTGTTTTTGTGTAAAATGAAAATTCAAAAATAGAGTTTTCATTTTAAGGGGGAGAATTGTCAGTAAGGGGGAGTAATTGAGAAAATGCATGGTATGGGGAGAAGGTGAATACATGCAATATATATAAGGAAGGAAGGTGAATACATGCATAATATATAAAATTGAGAGAAATTGATCATTGGGAAATGATGGTACATTGGCATACGTATCTGACTCATGGATAAAGTAGATGAAAGGGTCATAAGATCATTGTTTGATGTGCTTGGTAGGCTCGACAAATCAGAAAGTATTCAGATGTGATATACACTAAATACTAATGCTTGACCAAGTGGACAACATCTTGATGCATATTTCATGACACAAAAAGAATAATAAGTGTGAAATTCAAAATGAGAAGTCACTGTGTATACATGTGTTCATTTTGCAAAGATTTAATCTTGTTTGATTTTCTTTATTTTGTCAAACGATCGGACTTTCTCTGCGTATCGAAAGATCGACCTGATCGTTGTTCGTTTGACGTTCTGCTTTATTTTCTTTGGTGTTTCGTATAACTCATCGGACTTTCTCTGCGTGTACGGGAGTATCGACCTGATTGTTGTTGAGTTATACAACTTCAACTTGTTTTATTTTTCTTATTTTGTTAAATCCGAGGCCTTATCTGCGTATCGAAAGATCGACCTTAAGGTAGACGATTTAACGTTCTTATTTCTTTTTGCATGGAACACAGTTGACTGTATCATGAAAAATATTATGCAATGTGAAAGTTCACAAATGCAATCACACAATAGAAAAAGAAAGACAAACAGAAAATGTCTGAATATGTCTGATAGTGTGGGGTACACTGGTCAAAGCAAATCTAATCCTTAACATATCCAGATGTTATGAGTATGATTCTGTCTGAGCTTAAGATGGACAAATTATACCGGCAGTCGACATGACTTGTGTGCTTCAATTAATTGAAATTGAAGTGTAGTTCAGTGCGTTATGATCAATATGATCCCATATAGTGATCTTTCTCATACCAAAAATAGCGTTTGATTCTGTGTTGCAATTTCATTTCATATCAAAAAAGTACAAAAAGATTTTTGGTGTGTTTTAGCATAAATTTGAAAAATCAAAAAGATTTTAGGTGTGTTTTGATATAAATTTTCAAAAAGCCAAAAAGATTTTGTTTCTGCTTTATTTTTTATCTGATCAACACGTGATATAAAATCAATTTTCAAAATCATATCTTGGAGTCTCGAAGAGACATTTTGCGTCAAGATTATTTAAGTGATAATGCAGGGTGTTGTCGTGCAAACTATCACAACTTCAAGTCTTCTGAAGCTGTTGATTAAGACCAGAGATATACTAGCTATCATCAAGTATTCAAGATCAAGCTACAATTGAGTTGAGGAGGAGTTTGTTCGAAGAATCATTTCATTGGATAAACGGATTCTTTACTTGAGGGGGAGTTTGATTGAAGATACATATTTGATGATGTTGAGAACAAAAGAGAAGAGATACTGCACACGACGAGGGGGAGTTTGTTGATACCTGAAATGTACGTCGTGTGAAGTATCGAACGAAGACCAAGTTCAAGCCAATATAGGGTTGGCCGAACTAGGTCCGAACCTGAAGTTCGGACCGGCCGAACCTGGAGTTCGGAGGGAGTTCGGCCGATCGAGTATATATAGTAGTTTGGTCTTTGTGTTTTGTAGTTCAGAGCATGTGAGCAAATCTTAAGTGTGTGTTTCTGAGTGTGTAATCTTTGTGTTAATTCTCTGTGTTTACACTGATTGTAATTGTTCGTTTTGATCAATAAAACAATCGGTTAATTACGTTTCGATGTCCGGATAGCTAGATTGAGTAGACGATCCTATGCTCACGGATTTTCATCTCTAACACCTCATGACTCTCCTCAACTACCTCATCCTCTAGCTCCTGATCCTCACTAACTATTGACTTACTCTCGCTCCTAACCAAATCAGCCCCACAAATATAATCCAAGCAACGATCCATGTAAGAAATGAAAGAATCAATGAAATAAACTGAATCGTCCTGGCCTAAAGAGTGTTCCATGAACTGCATGATATCGAATGTAATCGTCTCTAATTCACGTGATTTGTATATCAATAATGATGAACTATTGTACGAAAAGGGCTTTAATTTTATATACCTAAAACTAT
>JBCNJP010000006.1:13036548-13055256 GCA_039602395.1 Deinandra increscens subsp. villosa | reverse complement strand
ACAATTTGATTTAAACAAGATAAACAAGTTGCGGAAAGTAAATCAGATTAGAAGACAGCAATTCATAAAAGGGTTATTGTTGATACCTGAAAATGTGCGTCGTGTGAAGTATCGAACGAAGACCAAGTTCAAGCCAATATAGGGTTGGCCGAACTAGGTCCGAACCTGAAGTTCGGACCGGCCGAACCTGGGGTTCGGTGGGAGTTCGGCCGATCGGGTATATATAGTAGTTTGGTCTTTGTGTTTAGTAGTGCTGAGCGTGTGAGCAAATCTTAAGTGTGTGTTTCTGAGTGTGTAATCTCTGTGTCAATTCTCTGTGTTTACACTGATTGTAATTATTCGTTTTGATCAATAAAACAATCGGTTAATTACGTTTCGATGTCCGATTAGCTAGATCGAGTAGACGATCCGATGCTCACGCAATTTCAAGTGGTATCAGAGCTTTCTAGTTCATTCTACTGATCTGTGGTTGCTATTTTTGGACTTTTGAACGTTTTTGAAGTTTTCTCGAGTTTCATTACGTGTTTTCTATCATTTTTGACGTGTGTTTTGTGTCAAAATTGTTCCTAAACCATTTCCTATCGACTTTTCTGATCCACTATATCGAGTTTCATCAAAATTAGTCCGTTTTCACGAGTTTTCGAAAAATGTCTTCGAGGTTCGGAGGTTACTGGGCAAGCTCGGAGTAACCGCTCCGAACTTGAGGTTCGGAGGTGTCTCGGAGAGCGTTCGGCGAGAGTTCGGTGGTGTATCGGTCTAGGTTCGGTGAGAATTGAGGTTTGGAGGTAGATCGGAGTATACAGAGGTTCGGAGCTCGTTCGGTGAGGGTTCGGAGCTAGTTAGGTGAGAGTTCGGAGCTAGTAGTTAATTCGGACAAGGTTCAGAGCTCGTTCGGAGTCTGATTTAGGTTCGGACTAAGTTCGGAGTAGGTTCGGACGGCAGACTAGGTTCGGAGCAAGTTCGGAGGACAGAACTTTTCAAATTTCCAATGATGTCGGAATTTCAAGTGTTTGCCGCAATGCAGAGTGCAATGCAAACTATGCTCAATTTTGACAATGAAATTGGAACAAGTCAGAAAGTTCCCAAATTGTTAAAGCTTGAAGATTACCAAAATTGGAAGAACCGGTTTTCTGCTTATATTAGCACGAATGACATTGATTTATGGATTCCAATTCGAAAGTTGTATGAACGACCAATGGAAGATGGAGATCTTAAAGAAATTCAAGACTTTGATGGTGATGAAAGAAAAAGTTATGAGCTTGAAAAGAAGGTTTATGGATATCTTACTATGGCTTTACCTACTGAATTGCTTCATCAATTTAGCACTTGCAAGAAATCTAAGCAATTGTGGGATGCTTTATCCGCAAGATGTGAAGGAAACGCTGATTACAAGAAGAGTCGAAAGAAAGTTTTGAACAAAGAATTTGATAATTTTCAGAATTATGACAATGAAAACATTACTGCTTTAGTTTCAAGATTTTCACATTTGATTAGTGAATTGAAGATTGTTGGGATTGAAAAGACTGATGCAGACTTAAAAGAAAAGATTTTGGAAGCTTTGCCAGAGAAATGGGAAAATTATGTTCTGTTACTCACTTATGACAAGGATTATTCTACAATGACATTTCACGAGCTTACTGGAAAACTTCATGCTCGGGAAATGGAAATGTTAAACAACAAGAAGTCAACTGCTATCTTGCAAAATCCTGAATTATACCATGGTGAGAATAGTGCCAGCATGAATGCAAAATCTAAGTCAACTCAGAATACAGCACCAAGTGTAGCTTTTCTAGCTGGAGCTTCAGGAAATTCTGATAATAATTCTTCAAGAGGTTGCAATTTCATAATTCCAAATTTTTCAAATCAAAGTGCTTTTTCAGCTGAATCAACAGATGATTGTGCCAAAATGATTTCTGCATTGATTTCTTCATCTTTTGGTTTGATTCTCAAAAATGTTGCTGATGCAAAGTTAACCAGTGAGGATCTTGATGAACTTGATGATGATCAATTAACTGAATTGGATGTTTCGTGGCAATATGCTATGTTATGTCAACGGTCAAAGAGGTTTTTCAAGAAACATGGAAGACGTATTTCTGGTCACAAATTGGGTTTCGACAAGTCAAAACTAAAGTGTTTTAAGTGCCAACAACTTGGTCATTTTGCCAAAGACTATCAACAGAAATCTGATATTCCACAATCATCCAAACCTGGTTTTACTCAACCATCTACCAGTAATACAGGCAAGACAACAGCCTTGACAGTTCAAAAAGATGGTGTTATTGATTGGGGTAAACAGTTTGTGTCACACCCCCAAATAACCACTAACGGAGTTTATACCGTTAAGGGGTGCGAGCAAACCAGAACCACAACCATTAGTTACAAATACTAAACGAATCAGAGTAAAGTCCAAAACATTCATTTCAAACAGTTTCAAAAGTTATGCAGCGGAATAAAAACAATAGTATCTTAGCACTAGCCACGTGCTTTACAAATCATTGTTTCAAATCAAAATCCCCAGTTAGTTTAATGAAAGTAAAAGTCTTCACGTGCCATGCCAACCTTCAATGGATACTCTTCAACGATCTGCAAAAGTGAAAACCACACAAGTGTCAACCTAACGGTTGGTGAGTTCACAGTGGGCATGTCATGCATTGGCCCGGTCTCATAATCATAATCGTGTCAACATATGTATTCGTAATATTTGTTTGTGAAAAGCAATGCTCAGTTATATACGCCAATTTATAAACATTTGCTATTTAGTAGAGTTATTGTCCGTAACAGAGTTATCAGGTATGTACTAGTCTTGTATAATTAAAGTGCTCAACCGATATCGCGGGTAGCTAATCCGTTGTTTCCATGCACTAAGGAAGTTTGTACCAAAGCTGACGATTAAGTATAGTAGAGGCAGAGCCTTCAGCCATTTTGTTTTGCGGACATTCG
This sequence comes from Deinandra increscens subsp. villosa, assembly GCA_039602395.1. NCBI lineage: Eukaryota > Viridiplantae > Streptophyta > Magnoliopsida > Asterales > Asteraceae > Deinandra > Deinandra increscens. The sequence goes on along the minus strand of JBCNJP010000006.1, from coordinate 13,052,316 downwards.
TCATCGCGGCTTTGCCTCCCCCGTGTCCTCTCGGGATCACGGTCAGATAGGCTGATATTGTACCTCCGTGCACCTCCAGTGTCACGAGGCGGAGTTTGTCAAACTCCAGTAGATCTACCCAACATCCCCTCGCTTTACAATTAATGGCACAATTAAGTTGAGGACTTTTTCAGTTAAAAAGGCAATCCTTAGAAATCATGTGATATCATGTGGTTTAGACTTTAACCTACACTAGCCATATTAAAACGGTTTTCGTTTCAGAAATAGTTTGTTAAGTTTCACAAGTGTTTCCCATAAAACACTTCAAGTTCATCCAGTAGATTCATAGCATTCTAAGTTTTCAGTTTCATCAAGTAGTGCATAGCACTCGTAAAGTTGTCAGCATTGTTTTCCATTAAGTTATTCAGTGTGTCCCAAACGGGCTCACAGTAAACGGGTTAGTGACACTCACCTTTGGTTGCACTGCTACACTTGTTATATAATCCAAGTTTTGCTTAACGAAGACCTATGAACACGTTTAGGTCTTAAGTATTAGTTTGGTGTCTAATCTTTACTTAACGTCACTATGGCCCATAACATAGTACGTTGAAACTATGACTCGACATACGACACACGACACCGATGGTTGATCATAAACAAGGGTTCATATACATCAGAAATCAAAGCATGTATCATCATGGTATAATCAAGTAAGTCATGGCATAACATTCAAGCAAATTGCACAAGTTTGGATTTTGGTCTCAGTTTCGCTAGCAGTTTCGCTAGACAGTTTCGCTGTGTGCACGGGCAGCACTTTCGCTAGGCAATACCCAATGACACAGTTTCGCTAGGCTAGTTTCGCTCGAAACTGTGGGCACAGTTTCGCTAGCCTAGTTTCGCCCGAAACTGGTTTGAACTTTCGTTCAGGGAATTTCGCTCGGTAGATTCGCTCGAGCTGGTCTGGTCGGTTTACCTGGCGACACTGCAGTTTCGCTGCATAGTGTCGCTGGTTGAAGATTCACATAATTTCGCTGGACAATTTCGCCCAGAGAACAGTACAGTTTCGCTGGTCGCGAAAAACATACGGATCAGCCTAAAAATCAACCTAACAGCTTCCATACTTCATGCAATTCATTGTTTAGCATACATAGGCATTTACCAACATCAAACAACAAGTTTTAACACCTTATTCATGCATATTCATCATCAAATCACCAAAATGCATTTAAAACCCTAAAATGACCTAAATAGCATAAATCTTTATCATGGATCAGTTTCACACGTAAAGTTATCAACTTTATGGTAGATCTAGCATTCCTAAGCATTCCTACAGAAGATCTAATGATAACACAGAGATTTAGGCATGCTTTATGAAGAAACACATAGAAAAGCATAAAAATGGTGGTTTTGGGACTCACGGTTGATCTAGGATCGATGGATGATCTTCACAACTCGAGGTGATGGCTGATTCTTGATGGTTCTTGGTTGGAATCAGCTGGTCCAGAAGTTTCAGGAGAGTGTGTGTGTTTTTGTGTGAAATGAGGCAAATAGGTGAGCTAGGGTTTATTAAGATTATTTATATCAGAGGCTAGTTTCGCTGGCAGTTTCGCTGGCCTGGCGAAACTGGCTCTGATCACGAGTGAGCCAACAGACTGCCGGGCGACACTATAGTTTCGCCCGGTAGTTTCGCTGGTTACCAAAAGTGGTCAATTTCACATTCTAAGCAAGATAAACACGATTCATAAATTGTCATGCTATTCACAATACTAACTCATGTATTTAAATCACATTGCACATAATGACAACAACAATTGAACACATAGCACCAACAACAATTGAACACATAGCACATATGGACGGGTTCGGTGATCAACCAAAAGTCGTGGACGTATTCGTCCTAGTTAAGCATTAGTTACTAAGTTAACACTTATAACGTAACTAACGGAATTGTCTAACGGAAGTAAACCTTGAAATTCTCGGATGTCACAGTTTGGATATGATTCATCAGCTTTAATAGTCACTCATGTTCAACAAGAAGATTATTGTTCAGATACAAGTTCAGATACTAATTCAGATACTAGTTCCATTCCAAGTTCTTATGAATCTGCTGAAAACTTGGAGAGTCTGATGAAGGAAAATGCTTTGTTGATGAAGAAAGTTCAGCAACTGAATGAGGAATTTGATGTGGTTAAGTCTGAGTTGCAGATTTCTAAAGAATGTGAAAAGAGTTTGGTTTTGAAGAATGAGGATTTGACTACTGAAATCAAAATGTTGAATGACGTTTTAGAAGTATTGAAGCAAGATAAGAAGAATGTTGAAACTTCGAAAGCTGAAATTTGTGAAGGAAAGGGTGAGTTAGTCAAAGAAGTGAAGAAATGGAAGGAAGAGGCAGAAGATGCTGCAAATGATTTTTAGAATTTGTTTGATAAATCCAAGATTAAGCTTGATTTGCTTACTAAAAGTGTTCAAGAATCTGATGCTAAAATTAAAGCGTATCAAGTTGATATGGAAAAATTGTTGGATGAGAAACGTGAGTTGGTTAGAGTTAACAAGGTGCAAGTTGCAAATCTGGAAATTCAAAAGAGAAATGAGGATAAACTGAAGAAGGAGTTACATGAAGGACTTGACAATCTTCGCTTGCAAAAGTTTGAAACTCATAAAGTTGCCAAGCGTTTGATTGCTAAAGAAAAAGAATTTGCAGAGGCTCAACAGCAAATTTCTTATCTCAAAATTCAAGTTCTTGATGCAAAAAGATTGCTCAACAATGTTTCTAATTCTCAGGTTTTCACAAGCTTCTTAGCAAATGATGCAAATTTTGAAAGGATGTTTGATAAAACTGCATCACCCCCTACTCATATCAAGGAAGCTTTTAAAGAAGTGAAGGAACAGGTTGATGTTTTTGATTATTCAAAGGTTTCATCTTCTACTTCTGAAGAAGCAAAGGTTGTTAAGAAAAAGAAAAGTAAAAAGAACAAGGAAAAGGTTCTGAAATCTAAGATTCCTCCAGCACCGAAGTTTGTTTCAGGTTCTTCTTCTGCTGATAAAGAGAAATCGGCCACAACAAGTGACAAGATTCAGTCTCAACCTGAAATTGATGAGACAATCTTTTATGAACAAAAGAAACTTCCTGATGTGAAAGCTGAATTCACAAGATTAGCCAAGATTGGACATTCTACATCGGAGGTGACAGGATCTGGAAACAATGTTGGTCTGGGTTTTCATGAGAAGAAGGATATAGCTGTGGAGGTTCAAGCATCTTCATCCCCAGATTTCAAGAAATTAAAGATGAAACAAGTGAAGAAGGAAGTTTTTCAAGCTGATAAAATTCAACCCGAACGTTTTTACAAACTCAAGGGTTCGGATCAATTATTTTCAGACACAGAATTTCCTCTTCACTGCGTGGATGCTCGGAAGATTTCAGAAGTCTTTGTGAAAGATAACATTTCTTCTGCAAGTTCTAAATCTCGAAGCCCAACTTCTAAATGGGTGCATGATCATAGGCATCAGGTATATGATTCTCATTCTGATCATGTTAGAGATATTCATGTGTGTAATTCTGTGCAGAAACATCAAAAGTGGGACAAATCGACACGTTTATGTTATGTTTGTCGTCAAAGAGGGCACATGGCAAAAGATTGTCCACTTCCTGCTGAATCAAATTCAAGGTTTCACAAGAAACCAGTTTTTGGTAAATCTGCCAACAAAAAGTTCTTTGATGAAAAAGGCAGAGTTTTTGATGAATTTGAAACTACATTCTTTCAAAAACAAAAACGTTTTGTTCCAAAGTTTTCAAAGGATCAAAATGTAGGTTCATCATCACAGTCACCTGTGACTGTTTCATCGAAAACTGAATTACCAAAACAACAGGAATGGAAACCTAAGGTGGTTTCAAAGCAAAATCAGGACACTGGTCGACCAAAAGCGATTCGCTTCGGGTCATTTATGAACTAATCAGGTTGTCCAGTGTGCAGGTACTTCTAGAAGACCTATCGACGATTGAAAAGTTGTTGATGGAGGAGTATTCTGCTTAATTTAAATTTAATGACAAATTTTTCTCATATGCAAATTTTCTGAATTCTAAAATCTGACACATATCCGTGTTGATTGATCAATTTTCTTTGCTTAAGTTTTTTTTCTCAAAAAGCCAAAAATAGAGTCTTATTTTTGTGTAAAATGAAAATCCAAAAATAGAGTTTTCATTTTAAGGGGAGAATTGTAAGTAAGGGGGAGTAATTGAGAAAATGCATGGTATGGGGAGAAGGTGAATACATGCAAAATATAAATTTGTGAGAAATTGATCATTGGGAAATGATGGTACATTGGCATACGTATCTGACTCATGGATAAAGTAGATGAAAAGGCCATAAGATCATTGTTTGATGTGCTTGGTAGGCTCGACAAATCAGAAAGTATTCAGATGTGATATACACTAAATACTAATGCTTGACCATGTGGATAACATCTTGATGCATATTTCATGACACAAAAAGAAAATAAGTGTGAAATTCAAAATGAGAAGTCACTGTGTATACATGTGTTCATTTTGCAAAGATTTAATCTTGTTTGATTTTCTTTATTTTGTCAAACGATCGGACTTTCTCTGCGTATCGAAAGATCGACCTGATCGTTGTTCGTTTGACGTTCTGCTTTATTTTCTTTGGTGTTTCGTATAACTCATCGGACTTTCTCTGCGTGTACGGGAGTACCGACCTGATTGTTGTTGAGTTATACAATTTCAACTTGTTTTATTTTTTCTTATTTTGTTAAATCCGAGGCCTTATCTGCGTATCGAAAGATCGACCTTAAGGTAGACGATTTAACGTTCTTATTTCTTTTTGCATGGAACACAGTTGACTATATCATGAAAAATATTATGCAATGTGAAAGTTCACAAATGCAATCACACAAAAGAAAAAGAAAGAAAAACAGAGAATGTCTGAATATGTCTGATAGTGTGGGGTACACTGGTCAAAGCAAATCTAATCAATACCTTAACATATCCAGATGTTATGAGTATGATTCTGTCTGAGCTTAAGATGGACAAATTATACCAGCAATCGACATGACTTGTGTGCTTCAATTAATTGAAATTAAAGTGTAGTTCAGTGCGTTATGATCAATATGATCCCATATAGTGATCTTTCTCATACCAAAAATAGTGTTTGATTCTGTATTGCAATTTCATTTCATATTAAGAAAAGTACAAAAAGATTTTCGGTGTGTTTTAGCATAAATTTTGAAAACTCAAAAAGATTTTAGGTGTGTTTTGATATAAACTTTCAAAAAGCCAAAAAGATTTTGTTTCTGCTTTATTTTCGATCTGATCAACACGTGATATAAAATCAATTTTCAAAATCATATCTTGGAGTCTCGAAGAGACGTTTTGCGCCAAGATTATTTAAGTTCTGCTGCAGGATGCTGTCGTGCAAGCTATTACAACTTCAAGTCTTCTGAAGCTGTTGATAAAGACCAGAGATATACTAGATATCATCAAGTATTCAAGATCAAGCTACGATTGAGTTGAGGAGGAGTTTGTTCGAAGATTCATTTCATTGGATAAACGGATTCCTTACTTGAGGGGGAGCTTGATTGAAGATACATATTTGATGATGTTGAGAAGAAAAGAGAAGAGATACTGCACACGACGAGGGGGAGTTTGTTGATACCCTGAAATGTGCGTCGTGTGAAGTATCGAACGAAGACCAAGTTCAAGCCAATATAGGGTTGGCCGAACTAGGTCCGAACCTGAAGTTCGGACCGGCCGAACCTGGGGTTCGGTGGGAGTTCGGCCGATCGGGTATATATATTAGTTTGGTCTTTGTGTTTAGTAGTGCTGAGCGTGTGAGCAAATCTTAAGTGTGTGTTTCTGAGTGTGTAATCTCTGTGTCAATTCTCTGTGTTTACACTGATTGTAATTGTTCGTTTTGATCAATAAAACAATCGGTTAATTACGTTTCGATGTCCGATTAGCTAGATCGAGTAGACGATCCGATGCTCACGCATTTTCAGTTATTCTGTATATCTCAAATGTAAATAATGGTTTACACGAGTTTATAGTATAACTATGTATCAACAGAAATAACTTTTCTAAGGGAGTGATGTTGTAATTGCTTTGAGAATATATTGAATTGTATGATTGATGTCTTTCTTTGTTTGGTGAAGTCAGCTTGCTATTTATAGGAAGATGTAGTAAGTTGTATTTGGGTAAGGTGGTTGAGGACGGTTGATTTTCGAGTGTGTCAGAGTATATAGAGATAAATTGAAGATATCCAATTTATCTCTTTTTCAACTGTCTTCAACTACTTTCGTGATTAATGCCAAGTTGGCATTCATTTTGCTTGTTCTTCATACGAAAGTAGAATTTGTTCTTCTCGTAATCTTTATCTATTGATAGTCCAGAACTCCTTCAGGACTCTTCTTTGAAGACAATTGCTGCTTCCCATTAGAAGCCTTCTACATAAATGAGGCTTTCTATAGAATTTAGTATGTACAGAACTACTTCGGAATATCCGGAGTAGTTGTGTATGAATACAGAAAATATGCAGAAATCTGTACTTCGTACACACTTTCATATCTTTTCTCTTTTAAGGATTTATTTTATCTTTTCTTCTAATACTTGACTATTTTTGTGTTACAATTAAATTGTGTTCTAACAAGGGTTAAGTTTTAACGAGAACTTTTTATTTTGAGAACTAAATCTCAACCACTAATTTCAGCTGGGGACCACTATAACTCATGAGGGGAAGGGGGGTTTCCATATATATAAACTAGTGGCTTAGAATGGTTCTCAAAGGTTCTCAAAACCAATTGGTTCTCAAATGATCTTCTCCCCATATATATCTATATTACTTTAAAATACATATTGGAGAGAGGGTGTTGGAAGTTGAATTTTTAAGAAATATACAAGAGGGATAGCATTGTGTACAAGTCCCTTGAGCATCTGGGTTACCCGTTTTGCTTCTCATGGGCATCTCTTTCAAACGGGTACCCATGAACCAGACCCATCATCTTGCTTTTCTTTTCAGAAGAAACACTTTTGTCTTAAACAAGGTGTGCTGATGATTTATATGAGTTTTGTTTATGCGATTTGTAGTGTGGTCTGTTGTTATGTTTTCACACTGTGTTTAATTAAAGTCTTTTAGGCTTGAATTTTATATATTTAGAAATAGATTGGGTTTTTTTAAAAGAATCTTATGATGTTTGAGTATGTAATGTGTTTCATATGCTGTGTTCAGAATTTAAACATGAATATTTAACATGTTCGTGTCTTTTCTTTACAGGTGGATGTGAGGGTTACTCTTGTGGATTATCAGTATGTAATGTATAATGGTGGTTTGTGAGCCCATGTAGAGGTACCTTTCTTTGCAGCCTTCATATATATGTTGTAGTTCATGTGTTAATTGGGATTCCAAAACATTTTTATCTAATAAAAAATATCTCAAAGTTAAGAAACCAAGTGGTAAGATACACTTGCTGCCTTGGCCTCCTAATAGGATGGCAGGGCTGACTACATTCTCTACTCATTTGGTGCTACATATGAAAATTTTGTTATTGAGGCTGGTTAGGTGCCAAAGAAGCTTGGTATTTATGTACACACTTGTTCTCTATACCTTCTGATTTATTTTATTTTTCTAAAATCATGTTAACATTGTTGGTTTGGTTGTAGATGTCTACATAGATGTTGATGACATCATAGGCATTGGTCCCCCACACGAAGCAAAGGTATTCAGCCAGATGGTATCCGATGTTTTGAAAATCAAGACTTGGGCTGTAAAATACCTCTTTGATTATTTGCTAGATTTGGAAATGACTGTGTTTGATTGAAATGGCTTTGTAATGACACGTGGGTCTGTTAAAAAAAGTGAAGTTGTAGATTATACACCATAATATAAGCCTGCAGTTATTCAGAAAAAAAAAGTAAACCTGCCGGTTTGCACTCTTCTCTCTCTTATATTCCTTCACAGAAACCTGATAATCCTGTTACTGTTACTTACCCATTTTTAGTTAAATATTATTCATTAAAATGCAAGTTCTAACTTATTTTTTGTATATTTTTTCACAGATGATATCTTTTTTCTGTTACTTCCCCATTTTAGTTAAATATTATTCACTTTTGCAGTTTATTTTTTTTTTTTTTACAAGAGAAAGCATAATCGTGCTACCCTTTGATTCACTGTCCGTACACCATTTGTTGGTAAGCCTTTGGTGTACTTTTTTAGTTATTGATTATTAAAGACACAATGAATCGTGTGACATGAAAATTGTCCCAAGTCACAGATTACGGGAACAAGAACCGTTGAACATCTTTTAGTGTTATTATAGTTTTGTTCTAGATGTAAGCATGTTAACCATTTATGTATCAAAGCTTTAAAGAGTGCAATATTTAACAGAGAAAATGTTTTTTTTTTTCGTTTCAAATTTTGTACTTTGATATAAGGACTTGTATATTTTCAGGTTCTTGTAATACTTCGAAAGCACCCAGATCTTATTAAAGGATTTAGCGCATTTCTTGAAGTCTGTGTACTTGGAAAGCAACCAAGTTACAAAATTCGTTAAGATCACAATATATTTGGTCAAACCATCTAGGAAGGCAAGTTTTGAGCTTTTATGATTTGGGTTTAAGATTTGATCAGAGAAACAATATCTTTATTTGAAAAATCAATATGGGTCATTGATTAAACTAATACTTTTATGACTTTTGGTTTAAATATCATTTTACAGAATTTTGACTACAAGTTTTGTCTATGTTGTGTGTGTGTTTTTTTTTTTTACTATTTTTAATTAAAGACTGAATGAGTTATGTTTTTGGTGTGATTAACCAAGTAGCTACGATAAAAATGTTTGAAAATGACTTTGGATTATGTTCAGTAGATTGGTGCTATATAAGTTCTTTATGTTTTATGTGATGCGAATCGGTAAATCTTAGCTCAAGATCAGAAATGGTTGAGCTAATGTTAGCGATCGGAGACTGAAATGGAAGAATCAATCTCGGAATGGAGCTAACTATGAATGGAGAGAATCAATTTGGGAGGGAAAAGTCGTTTATTATCAACCGAATACCCAACAAATCGTTACAGACACCACTATATAGACGATACAACGGACTCCCTTAACTATCTACAATTGTCAGAACTGACCCCTCTAACTTTGGACGACCACTAACAACTTTTACAAGTATGGGAATTGACACAAATAGCCCCTAGGCTTACTATTTCGTATCAATACCCTCCCCTTAAGCTAAGACTTGTCCCCAAGGCTCAAAATGAGGAAACTAAGTTTGGACCAATGCAGCTTCCTCCCACGTGGCATCTTCAGGAGCTACATGTTTCCACTTAACCAACCAATGCACCACCATACGATTATGCCGCTTTGTCGTCACTTTCTTGTCGATAACACTTTCGGGTTCCCTGGGCAGTGTGTGAACAGACCCCTCAACCATAGATTGAGGAGGAGGCATAGGGCCATGGTACTTTTTCAACATCGATATGTGCACCGTAGGATGAATAGCAGCAGATGCAGGAAGTTGCAATGTATAAGCTACTGGTCCAACTCGAGCGACCACTGGATAAGGACCAAAATATTTTGCTGATAATATTTGGTTGAAACGAGCAAGAACAGACTGTTGCCTATAAGGAATAAGCTTTAAGTACACCCAATCCCCAACAACTAATTCTCTATCAGTTCGATGCCTCTCAGCTAACTCTTTCATTCGGTTTTGAGCATGTCTCAAATTAGCTTGCAGCACTTTAATCACCTCCTCCCTAGTTGAAAGACTTCGATCAACTGCATCATTAGAACTTTCTCCTGGTAAATAGGGAATATGCAATGGTGGTGGTTGACCATAGATGACCTCATAGGGACTGCACTTTAAAGCTGAATGATAAGAGGTATTGTACCAGTATTCTGCTAAAGGTAACCACTTAGCCCACTCCTTTGGTTTATCAAAGCACATGCACCGAAGATACCCCTCCAAGCATCTAGTTGAGGACCTCCGTTTGTCCATCAGTTTGTGTATGGAAGGAGCTAGACAGTTTGTGGTCAACTCCTTGAAGAGCCATCAACTGCTGCCAAAAATTGCTAATAAAAATCTTGTCTCGGTCAGAGATAATAGATCTTGGAGACCCATGTAATCGGTACACCTGATCCAAATAAACTTGAGCCACATCCATAGCAGAAAAAGGATGTCTTAAAGTAATAAAATGTCCCCCTTTGCTAAATCTGTCCACTATTACGAAAATCACATTTTTATTAAAAGACATAGGCAATCCTTCCACAAAATCCATGGAAATGTCTTCCCATACCCCCTTAGGAATAGGTAATGGTTGAAGCATTCCTGGATAAGCAGCATTATCAACTTTACACTGCTGGCAAACAGAGTAATTCTTGACATATAAAGCTACTTCCTTTCTCAATCTAGGCCAGTAGAAAAGAGAGGCTACCCTGTTGGCAGTAACATGGGACCCAGAGTGCCCTCCCACAGCAGAGTCATGCAACCAAGTTAATATTTCCTTCTTGAGATCACCATCATTACCAATAACCAATTTTCCCCTTCTTCTTAACTCTCCATTAAACCATTCAAATTGAGGGTGAGAAGTACTATCTACTTGCAGATCTTTAATGATTTTTACCAGCTCTATATCCTTTTCCCAGCAGTTGTTTATAGACAACCACATATCAGAGTGTATAGATGATGTCATAGTTTGTAACACCTCCCCATGAATCACCCTAGACAATGCATCAGCAACTTTGTTAGTAGCCCCCTGTTTGTACACAATATCAAAGTTGAAACCCATCAGTTTTGCTGTCCATTTCTGCTGAAAGGGGGTGGAAACCTTGCTATCCAGCATATACTTCAAACTTTGCTGGCCAGTTTTGATCACAAAATGATTGTTGATCAGATAATGCTGCCACTTCTGGACTGCATGAATGATGGCCAGCATTTCCCTTTCATAAGTTGATAACAGTAGATTTTTTGCAGATAAGGCCTTGCTAAAAAAAGCTATAGGATGACCTTTTTGCATAAGGACAGCACCAATGCCTACTCCTGAAGCATCAGTTTCCAACTCAAAAGGCTCTTTGAAATTAGGGAGAGCTAACATAGGAGGACTAACCATAGCTGATTTAAGTGTTAAATGCTTGCTCAGCCCTTTCAGACCATATAAAAGAGTCTTTTTTTGTTAAATCAGTTAGAGGTTTAGCTATTTTACCATAATCCTTGACAAACCTCCTCTAATATCCAGTAAGACCCAAAAATCCCCTCAAATGTTTCAAATTTTTGGGTGTAGGCCAATCTTGAATTGCTTTTACCTTGTGAGGGTCAGTGGCCACTCCTTTCACATTGATTAAATGGCCTAAGTATTCCAACTCTTGTGCAGCAAAATCACACTTGCTCTTTTTGACCACCAACTTATTATGTCTCAACAATTGGAAAACCATCTGCAAATGTCTTAAATGATCTTTCCAAGTGGGGCTATATATCAAGATGTCATCAAAAAATAGTAAAACAAATTTTCTCAAATAATCCTTGAAAATGTGATTCATCAATCCTTGAAAGGTTGAAGGAGCATTAGTCAACCCAAAGGGCATAACCAAAAACTCATAGTGGCCACAGTGAGTTTTAAAAGCAGTTTTATGAATGTCCCTTAGATCCATCCTTATCTGATGGTAACCAGATTTGAGATCCAGTTTTGAAAAATACAATGTGCCACATAACTCATCCAATAACTCCTCAACTAAAGGAATGGGAAATTTGTCAGGTATAGTGGCTTGATTCAATCTTCTATAATCTATGCACATTCTCTAGCTACCATCCTTCTTTTTAACCAACACTACAGGAGAAGCAAATGCACTGTTACTGTATCTAATCACCCCCTGCTCTAATAGTTCCTGAGTCATTTTCTCTATTACATCTTTCTGCAAACCAGGGTATCTGTATGGCTTAAGATTGATACCCTCAGTCCCTTGCTTGAGAGGTATCCTGTGATCAAAGAAATTTCTTAAAGGAGGTAAAGCCTTCAAATCACTGAAGACATCAAAAAATTCTTCTAACACCTTTTGCAGCTCTTTTGATTGTTCACTATTACATTGGTTTTCTTGTAAGATTACTGATGTAGCAGTAGGAACCCCCTCTATGGCCATCACCTGAATTAAAGATACTTCACCCCTTTGCTGACCCACTTTATTAAGGCTATTTTTCCCCAAAACAGTCAGTTGTTTACCCTTTTGTCCCCTTAATACCATTTTATTACCATTAAACTTGAATTGTATAGTTCTATCCTTGTAATTCATCTTAATACACCCCAATGTTGTAAACCATTGAACCCCTAGTACCATTAAACTTAAATTATATAGTTCTATCCTTGTAATTCATCTTAATACACCCCAATGTTGTAAACCATTGAACCCCTAGTACCATGTCACATCCCCCTAAGGGCATTACATAGACATCAGCCTTGAAATTATAAGCCTGCATTTTCCATTGAAAATTTTGAACCATCTTATCACATACCAATGTGTTCCCATTAGCCACCCTTACTATCATTGCAGGTTTCTTTACCATTTTGCATCCCAACTGCTGAGCTAGATTTATATCCAGGAAATTATGAGAACTTCCTGTATCCATTAAAATTTGTATATCACTTTTACCACAGTGGCCAGTTACCCTTAGTGACTGAAAAATGTCACTTCCTTCCAAGGCATTAACAGAAATTTGTGCACATTCAACATTCTGATTTTCCAATTCACTTAACTCTTCTACATCATCATCTATGTATTCAACTTCAATGTGATACAACTGAGGCCTTCTACCTTTACACACATGATCTCTACTATATTTATCATCACAGAAGTAACATAAGCCTTTAGATCTTTTATCATCTAATTCTTGTTGTGTTAAAGTTTTCCTGGAGCTAGTAAATTTATTGACTTCTTTAAAAGCAGGTTTCTCATAAGGGATCATAGATTTACTACTAACTGGTGCAGGATTAGGCAAAATGGATTGTTTATACCTGTTCTTGGTCATCTTTAGAGCTGCTTCTTGCAATTTGGCTAGTGAACATGCTTCTTGAATGTTTGTGGGATGAAACATCCTTACTTGTAGTTGGATAGTCTCTTCCAACCCCGCTAGGAAACAACTAAGAGCATACTCTGTAGGAAGAGATAATTTGCTCAAAATTGCATCAAAGGAATCGTGATAATCCTGCACTGAACCCAACTGCTTAAGATTCTTTAAATCAGTCATCGGGTCCTCATATAGTCATATATTTTCCCAAATCTTAACTTCAGGGCTGCCAACAACTCAGTCCATGTGATCGGTTGATCACCCTTATGCTTAACAAACGACTGAAACCACTGAAGTGCCTTCTTCTCAAAATGAATTGAAGCCAAACGTACCTTATTCTCATCTGTTACTTTGTCCAACAAGAAAAATTGTTGCACCTTGAATAACCAATCATCTAATTCATCTCCCCCAAACTTAGGGAAATCATTATTCGTCATCTTTGCAGCAAAATTGTAATCGCCTTCACTTCTGTTGCCTCTGTTATTGTTCGAAATCATCTGGTTCATCTGCAACGTCATCGTCGTCATGAATTGCTGAATCGTCTCTAGAGTTTTCTCGTGTGCCGTCAAACGATCGGTGACTCCTTCATCGGAATCGTTTCTTGAACTGTCACCATCAAGAATGGTTCATCTCGTCATTGTGGTACTGAAATTGTGAAATGTGAATTGAAATCGACAGCCGAGGAAAGCCGAGCTCTGATACCAATGATGCGAATCGGTAAATCTTAGCTCAAGATCATAAATGGTTGAGCTAATGTTAGCGATCGGAGACTGAAATGGAAGAATCAATCTCGGAATGGAGCTAACTATCAATGGAGAGAATCAATTTGGGAGGGAAAAGTCGTTTATTATCAACCGAATACCCAACAAATCGTTACAGACACCACTATATAGATGATACAACAGACTCCCTTAACTATCTACAATTGTCAGAACTGACCCCTCTAACTTTGGACGACCACTAACAACTTTTACAAGTATGACAATTGACACAAATAGCCCCTAGGCTTACTATTTCGTATCATTATGTTCGACACCTAAACTGTCTATTAAAAAGTAACAAACAGCATAAAAAGTTATCACTATAAACTAAAGTTTATTGTCATTCAACAATACGATCGAGTCATATATGTCTAAAGAAGCGATGGACAAATAACAAAGAGGATTGAACTAACCTTCATTAAGAGTTGAAGGCAAATAGAACATTTGTTTGATTAAACTGATTGTAAAGAAAGAACCAAATTTTATCACCTGATTTGAGGCTTAACAATGTTGTAGTGTTCGGAGAACAAACTGTCGTGAAATTTAGGTAGGGTTCTGATCAAGAAACTGAAATATACAAATTCGACGGGGATTAAACTCTCAAATTAAAGGCTTCAATTGGATTTCCATTTTGATTGGATAATATATAAAAACAAAAAATTAATAACTAGGTAATTATTATAATTTTTTTTCATACTATTACTAACTCACTACACCAACGTTGCACTTTAATACCACATCTTGCGTGACATCCTACATAACACACATTTTAGCTTTATAACACCATATCCTATATATGGCTTTATGGTTATGATGGCTTATTGCAATTCACTGTAAATTGGATCGTCAATAAGTCCATTGAACTGCGCGAGGTGCCAACTTGAAAATTTTCAGGCCTTAGAGAAGCAACACGTGACAACCAGTTATTTTCTAATAAGAAGCAGATATTTAATATAAGGTGTGCCTATTAGTTTTTCATTATTTAATTATTTAATTTATTTGATTTAATATAATACGTAGAATACAATATATATATATATATCACGAGAATAAGAAACCTAACAGACGTACAATACAATATATTACGAGAAAATTGATAAACTATTAGAAAATAAGTATCGAGTTGGTTCATTGTCGTCGCAGCAGCAACTCGCGAGTATACCCCTAGTATATATATATATTTCATTCTACCAATTCATTCTAATAAAGCAATAACTTATTGGGTGTCACATGTCATTTTTCTAGGGCCTCCACCTAAGCTTTGTCCACTTGTCAATACCACACTCAAATTCAAGTTTTCATCATTTAAGAATTTAAATTTTCCAAATTTAATATTTCAACTTTCTAAATCTAAAATTCAATATTGGATTTACTTATATTAATTATAAATAGTTATTAACATAAATTATTTATTAACTAACTTACCAAATTTACATAAATTATTTTAAATTTTTTTATTTTAAGAGATGGAACAGTCAATTGTCGAACTTTTAATAATAGTTACTAATATTTATTAATTAAAATATTATATACTAGGATGGTTGCTTTGTACAAATTAAAATATTAAAATGTCAAACACCCTTTTATATTCTTAGAAAAATAACTTTTATGAGATCAGTTATCATCTTCAAAATGTTCTAATTCTCCTTTAACATTCTCTGAAAGTTCAAGTAATCCTAAATAATAATAATTTTAATTATTGTAATTGTTAACACCTCTTTAAAGTAAACCATTAAGCATTTTATTTTTTAATTGTAATATACCAAATACTCTAATTTTCTATATTTTATCAAAAAAATGTACTTTTTACTTAAACTACTATAAAATAAACATTTAGTATGATCTCACAATTATATCATTCATAATTTTTAAATCTCATATCAATTTTAATTTTATTATATTTATCTCATATTATAAACATTTATTCAACCCGTGTAGTACACGAGTTACTATGTCACACCCCCAAAA
>JBCNJP010000006.1:12990282-13036048 GCA_039602395.1 Deinandra increscens subsp. villosa | reverse complement strand
AACATGCCTAAAATCAAACTTTTTGAAATCTAAACCAATATCAACTTTTAGCTCAGCGGTTAGGGTGTTGCGTGGGGACCCAGGGTTCAAGGATTCGAACCTAATGACCTCATTTATTGTTATTTAATTTATATACTTCTTTTGTGAACTTTCTTAACCTGAAACCTATCACCGATTGTTCTATACGTTATTTTGGACCGTAGGCTCTCGTAGACATGGTTGTTTTGGTTTTAATCCGTTATTTTATATAACTTGAATTATTATAAATTATAAATACATATACATACGTATGCTATTAGAATTTCGAAATGGATTATTTTTATAAAAAATGTGAGTATTTGGGATATATATATATATATATATATATATATATATATATATATATATATATGTATGTATATATATAACTTGGTATTAATAAATACATAGACGTATAAAATCCAAATATAAGTACATTTTGGGAGTACATGTTATTGATATAACTATATATTTAGTTATGTATATATATTTACATATATACATATTTTATTATTTGATTTTATGTACGTATAGTATTATTAATTAGTATATTTCATCAACTTTCGTAATCGTCATGACTTTCTCTATGAGCCGTCCTCGACTCGTTTTAAACCTAGTTATTTTCATCATATCGTCGTTCGAAAATATTTATTTTCATCATTGGTCTAGATTAAGTCACCTTTATTAAACACGCACTTACGTATATATGCTTGTTAGGTGCTTGGTAAAACACACAAGACCCGCTATTTGATCATTTGTTGCAACGCACCCTAAGGTGAGTTTCACAACCCCTTTCTAACTATTTTAATCCAACTGGGGGAGATTAACATGCATGAAAAATTTAACTGTTTGATTACATATCGCCTAAATACTTGAGCACATGCAAACATAAAAGTCCTCACTTGAAAGTTACTATTAGTATTCTATTAGCGGGAAGTTATTGAGTAGTACTACAGGGTCTGACAAACCCCACCCAGGTCACTCATGGTGGCTCGATTGGATGTCAAACGGGTGTTATAATTTTCCTTAGTCTTAACGAAGCACAAGCTTAACGGGTTAAGCTCAGTAACGTTCTAACTATTTAACATGCCTAGATTCTTGAAAATTGCCTACCTAGCTACTCTATATGTTTTATCATGATCTTAAACTAAACTTGAACTGTTGTTGAACAGTCATTAAACATTGAGCATGAACTGTTGTTGAACAGTCGTTGGACATCAAACTTAATTAAACTATTTTTAAACTCATAAACCTGGGAACTCGCCTACCTTTGTGTTTACACTTTTTAGCATGTTATTTCACAGGTTGCATATGTTCGAGTACCACGAGTACCACGCATGCATGAGTATTTGAAGAACTTTTAGTGTCTTGAACAAGCCACGTCACCTTGGCTGATAACGTCTATACATACATACTTTTATTGTAATTACGCATCCGCACTTGTAAAACTCTTCATTTATATTTTAATGAAACATAAATCCTTTTTTAATTATTGGTCCCTTGGTGTAATTAATGGACTCCGATCCTGGTTTGTCACGCTCCCTACAGTGGTATTCCCCGCGTGGATTTTTAAGGGTGTTTAACCCAGGAACTCATCTTCTAGCCTTTGGAGTTCCTTGTATGGGCAATACACGTCTCTTAGTAGCTATTTCATCTCCTCCCATGGTATAGCATAAGTTAGATCAGTTCCAACAGATTCAACATGTGAATTCCACCATGAAAGAGCACATCAACAAACGGGGCGGGAGGAAAACTTGACTTTAGAGTTATCATGACAATTGCTAATGCGGAAACCATATTCGTTCTTCTCAAACAAGCGGATAAGACCTAAAGCACCCTTAGTACCCTTGAAATTGATTAGTTTACAATTCTTGAAGTCTCTATAAGAGCATTCGCACACACCTGAAATGTCATATACAACCTTTAAAACAATTTTTGGTCATCATAATTGTTGGTATCCAAGACTTGTTGGGTCTGTCTTGCCGCTATGAGAACCTTCACGGTGTCCTCCTACGGCACGGGCATCTTTGTTTGTAGCTATGGTATCGACTACTCGCTGAGCGATCATAGCCTCAACTTGCTCAACGTTCAGTGGGGCTGGTGGAGGTGAGGGAACTCGGTTGTTCAGAGGGCATTCGCATCGTCCAGACATGTTTTTCTTAATTCATAAAAGTAAACACTAAAATATTTAGACAATACATGGCAATACAAAGTCTACGTATATAAAGAAATGACATCAACCACATCATACATCATAACCACAATATCACAATAGGGGACAATAAAAGTAATACAACCATAATTAATTAACATAAGAAAACATCCATCTTGACAATACAACAAGTTTTAGTATGAACATGCAAACATTGTTTTCAAAATATGGAGGCGCAACTCCATTTGCCAAAATACATAATAATTTTCATAGATTAAATTAAATAAGAACACGACGGTATTCTTCTGGGAATATACTAGTACGGGCCTCTCGGGAAAGATGTCATGGGGAATAGTCCAACAATCTATCCATCGTTGCCATGAATTTCTGAAATAGCAGAATACTCTCCCCCATAGCAAGCATGCGTCTCTCGAATGACTCTAACAATGGTGGTGGCTGATGAGCTTTAAATTACACATCTTTTTGGTAATTAAACACCCACGAATTTTGATGGTTTATGTATTATTTTGGTCCATTTTACCCTTTGTTTGGTGTGAAACATCATAAACAAGTGAATAGAGGGCGCCAAAGTGATATTTGAAATTGCTCAAGATTCGGAGGATTTGCTTTTTCTCCACATCACGACCTGTTACAAGCATTACGGGCCGTTACAGGAGCATTTCCAGAAACCCTAATCCGTTAATTTATGGGGGCGTCACGACCCTTTACCCTAACACGAGCCGTTACGCCCTGTTTCCGAAACCCTATATGAAAACTATAAGTACCAAATCATTTCAAAGTTTAAAGAGGTTAGAGAGTTCAGACCTGATATTCACGATTACAGAGAGATTCCAGAAGATAAAGTTCGAGATTCCAAGCCTTAGAAGATCAAGTAGGTATCCAATCGTTCATGTAATCAAAGTATTTGAAGATTTGGCCATCGATCGACTTCGGTTTGCATTTACAATGATGTTTTCATTTGTTATTGTTGCTTTCATTAGTTTAGCTATGAGAGGCTAACTCTCTTGATACCGTCTAAGACAATGTGATATGTTTAGTGTTTTACCTATGATTTGACATTGACAATGTTTACATAATGATTTGAGTATAGTATTTATAATTCCTCTTGCATATTAAAGATGTGTTGTTGAATGATGTGTTTGATCCTTTCCTAGTAGTTTTCGATTTGGTTGGTAGGATTGACCTATTCTGCTTATTGAATTGATGTTATTTCTTAGTTGTTATCTAGCTATTAAAATATGTGTTTAGGAACTCTAGCGAGCCTAGATAGGAAATGGTAATTATGCATGTTCAATAATCTATCGTGAGTGAAGCATGTATTTATCTTTCGTCATGAATCTTAGGTTCCATGTCTTGGGTAAAAGGGATAGTGAATTGACTAGATGTAATGTGTATGTTATGGTATGTAATTGGGCTATAACTTATTAGTCCATCATGGTTAATCAGAGTAGGATTGGTCTATGGTCCTAGGTTTTAGATCATGTGTTTGGTGCCCAATAGCTAGGTCATTAATTCGTGGATACATTGTTATGGTTGTGGTTATAATTGCATAATCATTGTCTAGCGACTTTGTTTCTATTAGACAGTTAATATACAAATGTCAATGTCAGGTCTAGGTAATGCATGAATAGTAATTAGTCATAGATGATATCTGTTTCTTTATACTGATTTCATATGTTATTCATTTTTTGCTACTATTTGCTTTCGTAATTGCTTTCTAATAGTTATTAGGAATCGTGACAGAATCCTAATGATAATAATTAGGTTTAGTATGTTTACACCATTGCTTCCCTAGGTCGACCTTGAGTTGTTCTTATGCTACCATACGATAGGTCCGCTTTCCTATATGTGCATGCGTAGTTATAAGATGATTTAGGTATTAAAATCTTAAAGGTCATATTTGCATGTATTATTTATATATACCCGTGTGCACCAAAGGTTTTTTGTCGCTACTGCCGGGGAAGCAAGTCGTCATTTTGGACCTAGTTAGATTAGTTAGCTTAGGTAGTCTTTCATTTCTGTTTTGTATTTCTTCGTTCAAAATTTCAGAAAAACCAAAAAAATATAAAAACCCAAAAAATCCAAAAAAAAATTCTTCTGCTATTTCCACTCTTGCGAATCGCCCACTTCTTATTTAAGCTTTCGAAGATCTTGAATGCATCATACACCAAGCAAGAAGGGCGAGGGATGCAGCGCATCGTACCATCACTGATTACGCGACGCCAACACTCGAAGGAGGGCAATCAAGCATCACAAGACCCACAAGTCAAGGAAAGTTTAAGATCAAGCCTGGAGTCATCCAGATGTTTCAGAACACTTCGTAGTTCCACGGGTTAGCAGATGCATTTCCACACACACACATTGACACGTTTCTTGAAATGTGTGACACATTAAAGCTCGGTGGTCTTACTAATGATGAAGTCTTGCTTCGTTTATTTCCATTCACTCAGGTGAACAGTGCCAAAACGTGGCTTAAGAACTTACCAGTAGGTTCCATCACTACATGGGATCAGTTGGCTCAGAAGTTCTTAGTCAAATACTTCCCTCTCTCGAAAACTACTCGTCTTCAGAATAACACTACCACATTTTCCCAAGATGAGGGGGAAGGTTTGCATGAAGCCTGGGAAAGATATAAGGTATTACTATGCAAATCTTTGCATCACAACATAAACGCGTGGCTCCAAATTCAGTATTTTTACAACGGGTTGTGCAGTCCCACCCGTATGCATGTTGATTCCTCATCTAGAGGGTCAATTCTTAGCAAAACTCTGGCTGATGCCATCACGTTAATCGAGAGTCTAGCAGCCACTAGCTATGACTGGCAACCTTCAAGAGGTCGCCAAATCTCTAATTTCGATCAACCCGGCGTTCATGCCATAGAGAATGTCACTACATAAAATGGAAAGATCGAAGCTCTCACAAGCCAAGTGAATCGTCTAACCACTAAATCTAATAGGTGTGATGCCTATGGTAGTGCTCATACCTTGGATAAGTGTCCGGTTTTTGCAGCTATGTTAACTGAGCAGATTAAATCCACTCATAACTTCTATGGTTGCTCGTCAGACCAATCTAATCATTAACCTTTAAAATTAGATAAAAGGAATAAATTCAGTAGCTCCTGACGAAACTCAAATTTTGATAACTCCAATCAACCTTATCGACCACCTCACTACAACCAAGGTGAGCCATCCAAATTGAAAAAATTGGAAAAGTTAGTCCAAAGTCTAGTGAATGCTGACAGTAAACACGATACTGAAAAAAAAATCAGCAAGCTAGTATCCAAAATATGGGGACAACGGTTAGGGAAAATAACAAGTCTGTTGTCTCAAAGTAATAAGGGTGAGTTGCCTAGAAAAACTGAAGTGAACATTAACGCCAGTGTCAACATGATCTCCATCATTGATGTAGAAAAAGACTAACTTGAGAAGAAGCGTGCCTAACCGAGAGACCACACTAGTGCACATTTCAAAAGAAGCAGTTGGAGGAATATTATGAAGATCACAAGGAGGATATAGAAGAAAAGTGGAAATATCAACAATTCCTCGATCTCATCCTTGAACGCGACACTAATGGAGAAGACATCTCACCTTCCCCCAAAGGTTATATTCTAATCCACTCCTTTCTCAAGTTTCTTTCTTCCAATCGCAAGAAATCAGTTTTGGTCACTTTGACCAAAACTACTTTAGAACTACCGGAAAAGCGAGAGGATCCAGGAAGTTTCATTATCCCCTGCGGGTTTGGATCTTCATCCACCGTAGATGCATTGGCAAACTTAGGCTCTAGCATAAGCATCATGCCTTATTCCACGTATAAAGAGCTCGAGCTAGGTCTATTGCAGCCAATAAGTCTTAGTATTCAACTGGCTGACCAATCATACATCAACTACAAGGGAGTTATCAAAGATGTAATAGTTGATATTGAGGATCTAAAGTTTCCTAGAAAATTTTATTGTGCTTGACGTTCTTGTTAATAAATTTCATCCTATCATTCTAGGACATCCGTTTTTGGATACTACGATACGAAGGTACTGATTGATTTGCAACTGATCATATCACCCTAAGAAGTAATGAAAAAGAAGTCTCATTTGCGCCAACACAGACCAATCTCAAGGCACTGATTTTCAAAGATAACGAGGAGACCATGTGCTTTATGCAGTCCACTGACCCGAACGAGTCAATTCCTCCTTTAATTTTATCTGAAATCCCTCAAGGGGTGCCAATTGAACCAACAATGCTAGTTCCTAGCTTGTTGAGTCTTGAACATGTCAACCCACTCCTTGATTTCAAAAACCCAAAGATTGAGCCACCTGACGAGGAGGTGCGTTCACACCTCCACTCTCTAAAAATCTGAGTGAAGGTGGGTCTGGCTGAAAATCCTATAAAAACATAGCGCCTCTTGGGAGGCAACCCAAATTCGGTTATTTCATGTTTCTTTTCATTTTCGTTTTTCGTGTGTCGAAATTTGTTGAGTTTCTATTGGAATTCTATCAATTCAATTAACTTGCTTAATTGCATCCATTCTTTCTTTATACTTCAATGCCTCTTTTGATCAATCTTGCTTAAAAATTGTATGAAAGGAAGTTCTGAACAATTATGTTTAGGGTTACGTCACGGCTCGTTACCCTGTAACGGCCCGTTACGAAATAAAGACCTAACGGCCCGTGTTTAGATACGACTTGTTACCGACTTAAATTCAAAACTTATATATAGAATTTTCCTGACGGCTTTTCAAAACCCTAAATCGCATTGGACAGTACTTGGGGCATCTTTGATTAATCCAAGGTACGAAATTCAATGTTCTTCATTGTTTTATCTTCTTTATCTAGAAAGATTCAATTAAATAATCTCTTGTTCAAATTTATTTTGCTATTGAGAACAAAATGGTTTCTTTACCCCTGTTATGTTCTTCATTCCATTCTTTTTACGATCATCACACTTATTTCTTAAATCTTGAATCAGATAAAAGGATTAAGTGTGGGGATGGAAACAAGTTTCCATCCCCAATTCTCACTTAATGGCTAATTTTTTATCATCCATGGTTCTGGTTAGAATCGAATTTTTCCGATCTTTTTTTGAAAATTAGCCCGACACGACCCATTACCTCGTAACTGGCCGTGACGATGTCCTTTACCGAGTACTTGGTCGAACGACTCGTTAGCCTGTAACCAACCATGACGCCATGTAAAATTTCAATCTTTTGTATTTTTTATTGTCTCGTTGTTTTCTCGTAGATGAAAGGCAAACGTCCTATGATTGAAGTCGCCAATGTTAGGAGCTATGATCATGAGGATGGTCCTTCAAAAAGAAGGAGAGGAAGACCAAGAAAGGTGCAACCTCTGGAGCAAAAGATCAAATTTTCCAAGTGTCTGTAGCATTCATCACTCTGTGCCAGCATCTTGACGAGATGGAGACGAACATGACCAATAGCTACAGAAAATTGACCAACAATATGCTAGATGACCATGACAGGCTGGATGTGGTTGGTTTTCACTTGAAAAGTCTAAAGAATCGAGTCGTTTACTTGATGGTCTCCATGCCAAATGCTACTGTCACTCCACCTCCTTCTATCTGTCAGAATGTGTCATTCAATGAAGCCATGGAGAATCTTCATCACCCTGACAACACTGAATATGAAAGTGAACTAGAAGAAGACCCACCATCGTCGTGATAGCTCAAGTCTATATTTTCTATATTATTATCTATCTTTATTACTATCTAGACTTCGTATGTGACTTTTGATTGTTGGACTTGGTGTGTGCTGAGGTGTTCTACAAATATGGCAATTGATCATACATGTGTAGCAGCTAAAGCTTTTAAATTTATAATACCTGATTTACTTGACAGCTACCATTTCACCACATTACACGGTCAATTATACCCATCGTGGAGCAGTATAGTAGTGGTAAGTTGAATTGGGGTCGATCAAGACACAATGGAAAATGAGAGCTCTGAATACTTAGTTCGTTGTTATTATCTAGCCAAATCTATCTTTTAAGTTAAGGAAAAGAAAAGAAAATAAAAAAAATAAAAACAAAAGAAAGTTAATAAGATGGTGTTTAAAGAAATGTAAATCGAAGTTAATATTGCTTGGGAGAACTTACCAGTGGTTAGGGAGAGCTAAACAGTTACTTATACCCTTGCTTAAGATTGTTCACTGGTAGGAGGTTAGCCACCTTTCGGCCCTCTTTGGCTATCTCACCATCCAAACGCTAGTTATCTGCGAGAGTACGAATGTTGAGGTAAGGTGCTGCCAGTGGACAAATGAAGTGGTGTGATGCCACTTAGTTACGGGGTCCCTAAACTCGGCTAACTTACAGTACTCGATAAACCGTCATGAACCAGCAGGGGAACAACCCTGGATGCCATATTATATTATTAAAAAACAATCTTTTTAGGGGGCTAAGGCCAGTTCCATACATTGCTCTCACGTAACGTACGCCTGACCAGAGCCAAGTTCACGAGCACGTACCTCTCGGTCCCGTGAAGTGACAAAATATTACCAACCCTCATTACCAACCAAATACTTTCAGCCCACACATGCGTGGTCAGCCGAGTTTGCTTACATAGACATAAGGACCTCGAACGTATCATGTAGCATGGGGCGCGAGTCACCTTTCAGATCATGCATCGTCCCTCGACCGGGTGTCACGGGTCCTGCCTTTGGGATTTCAACTCCCCAAATGGTCTATGATACATGAAGCTTGGTTTAGAATATCAGTAATATACTTTCAATAACAAGGATTTTTTATAAAGTCATTAAACACACCTTAAGCAAGGCTATAAGGCTATTAACCAACCCGCTAAAGGTTTGTTACTTCCCAAGCAAGTATAAGAGTTTAGCCAATCATGGCTTTAAGGATTTGCTTAAGAGAAAAAGAAGATTTCATAGATAAAAGCTTGCTAATTCTTACTTAAGTTAATGTTCTTACAAACTTGATTACAAGACTTAAGAACGACCAAATGACTCAATACTAGGGGAAGAAGAGAAGAATTAAGCAAGGAAAAGTGAAGGAGGAGCTCGGCTTTTATAGGCAGAAATCGGACTCGGGCATGGGCCGTGCTTGGGTGGCCAAGGGGCGTGCCATGTCGGAGGAATCTTTGATTCTGCACAATATCAGATGGCATTGCCCGTGTGAAGTTGGGCACGGGCAAGCAAGAAGGAGCACGCTTGGTAAGAGGCACGTGGCAAGCAAGAAGGAGCACGCGGTGTGTTGTGTCAGTGAAGAGGCACGGGGCGTGCTGGCCTTGCTGGTCTCGGAACTTTGTATCTTCTTTTACTTTTTTGACTGTAATCCGTTCCTTTTGTGACTTTTGCCTTCTTGAACCTGCGAAACTAAGATTCAAAAGACGATTTGCATCAATCACTTGGATCTTTAAATCAAAGATCTTTTGTTGTGCTTCAGCCAATTCCTTCTCGGTAGTTATCAATCTCTTAGCAACTTTGTGAGTTTCAAATTTCTGCAGTCAAATATTATCTAACTCAGCAAACAATTCTTTCTTTCATTTGTCTTCGTTTCTTTTTTGAACTTTGCACTTTATTCATGCTTGTTAATTCTCTCTTGTCATCCAATAACTTTTCCATGTCAATCTGATAAGCTTCAATTTTAGCAACGTACTCATTAGAAGTCTTGGTAAGCATATCAAGCTTAATCTTGGATTTATCAAACAAATTTTAAAAAATCATAAGTTGCATATTCTGCTTGATCCTTCCATTTTTGGATTTTTTAACCAACTCATCCTTTTCTTTAACTAACTTAGCATTCTTTGCTTCAAGATCCTCAACATCTTTCTTAGATATTTCCAAGTATTCCTTTACCAATTGAAGAACTTCGGTAAGCTCTTAACTTCCTTTACCAACAAATCATTTTCTTTCAATAATCGTGCATTTTCCTTCAACAAACTTTCTATCTTAGAAGTAGAATTTTCATTTTCAACGGATTCATAAGAACTTGAATCAGAAAAATAATCATCTTCCTTATGCGTGACAATTAATGCTGATTTATCAAGAAATACTTTACCCCAATATTTAATCATCCCGTGCAGTCAATGCTGTTATATATGAATTACTTGATGATGGTTGAGAACCATTAGTAGCTTTTGAATCAGATTTGTGAATATGAGATTGTTGACATTCTCTTGCAGAATGTCTAACATTTGAACATTTATAACATTTTATCTTGGATTTATCAAAACCTAGCTTTCCATTTGATCCAAAATGTTCTCTTCCAGTTTTCTTGAATTATCGCTTTGACTTTTGACTCAACATACCCAATTACCAGGCAATATCCATGTCATTTAACTGATCATCATCAATCTCATCAAGATCTTTTTCAGTTAGTCGAGCATTGCTGACATCAGTGATATTAATCATTCCAAAAGAAGGTGAAATGAGAACAGAAATCAATTTAGCACACTCATCAACTGACTTGACAGAAAATGCATTTTGATTTGAAGATTCTGGACTTGTAAAGCTATAAACTCTTGAAATAGTATTACCAGATGCTTCAAACATAATTCCAATAAAAGCACTAGTTGGTGCAGAACTAAGACTACTTGGTTTGGCCTTAGCATTTATGCTTGCAGCATTCTCTCCATGATATAATTCTGTCTTTTGCAATTTAGTAGTTTACTTCTTTGAATTATACATTTCCATTTCCCGAGCATAAAGTTTACCAGTGAGCTCATGAAATGATAATGTGGAAAATTCTTTATCATGTATAAATAGCAAAACATAATTTTCTCATTTTTCTAGTAAAGCCTCCATTATCTTCTCTTTTAATTCTTCATCGGTTTTCTCAATCCCAACAATTTTCAATTCACTAATAAGATATGAAAATCTTGATACAAGAGCCGTAGCATTCTCATTTTCATAATGTTGAAAGTTGTCAAACTCTTTGTTCAACACATTTCATCGAGCCTTTTTTTATTAATCATTGCCTTCACATCTCGCCGATAATGCATCTCACAATTGCTTCAACTTCTTACAAGTGCTGAATTGATGTAATAACTTGGTAGGTAAAGCCATGGTCAGATAACAAAAAACCTTTTTTTCAAGCTCATAGCTTTTCCTTTCAGCAGCATCAAAAGTATGAATTTCTTTAAAATCCCCTTGATCAGATGGATGCATGTAAAGCTTTCGAATTGGAATCCACAAATCGATATTATTTGTACTTATGTAAACAGAAAACCGTTGTTTCCAATTTTGATAATCCTCCAATTTCAACAACTTGGGAACTTTCTGGTTTGTTCCATTTCGTTGTCAAAATTAATTAAGGTTTGCATTGCGTTTTGCATAACGGCAAAAGCTTGGAAATCCGACATTTTGAAAATTTCAAACTCTGGTAGCCGAACTGTAACCAAACTCAAAACCTTTATCCGAACTGAAATGTTAGCCGAACGGAAGAGGTTATCCAAACCGTAGCCGAACTAAGATTTATCCGAATTGAAAATGAACCAACCGAACTGAGAATATCTGAACTGGTACTTCAGGTAACCAAACTGGAAACGAACTCGTCCGAACCAAACTTAAACAACCGAACAAGAAACAAAACTGGTACTTCGGACGTATGAACTAGAGCCGAACCAGAAGTTCGGATGACGGTTATTCCGAACAGAATGTTCCTCAGCCGAACTGAACCATTTTCACTCAAAACTAACGATTTTGAACAGATTTAACCAAGATTTTCAGCAGTGAACCAGAAAAAGTGATAAGAAATGATTTAGGAAAACATTTTTCACTTAATTCTCGACTGAAACAAACAAAAACTTGTAAAAACACTCAAATTCTTCAAAAAATAACACGTTTGGTTTCAAACTGTAAGCGAACTCAAAACCTTTATCCGAACTGAAATGTTAGATGAACTAAAGCCGAACGGAAGAGGTTATCCGAATTGAAAATGAACCAACCGAGCTGAGAATATCTGAATTGGTACTTCGGGTAACCAAAGTGGAAATGAACTCGTCCGAACCAAACTTAAACAACCGAACAAGAAACGAACTGGTACTTCGGACGTATGAACTAGAGCCGAACCGGAAGTTCGGATGACGGTTATTCCGAACAAAATGTTCCTCAGCCGAACTGAACCATTTTCACTCAAAACTCACGATTTTGAACAAATTTGAACGAGATTTTCAGTAGTGAACCAGAAAAAGTGATAAGAAATGATTTAGGAAAACATTTTTCACTAAATTCTCGACTGAAACAATAAAAAACTTGTAAAAACACTCCAATTCTTCGAAAAACAACAATTTTTGTTTCAAAAACTCCAAAAATAGCAACCATAGATCAGTAGAATGAACCAGAAAGCTCTGATGCCACTTGAAAGTTTGTGAGCATCAGATCGTCTACTCGATCTAGCTATTTCGGATGAGAAACGAGTAATTAAAGATTGTTTTATTGATCAAAGTGAACAACTACAACTTGTAAGGCACTTAGAACGTTCATAGAGATACACCACTGAAAACACACACTTAAGACTGATCGTTCTCCACTCATTACAGAAAACAAAGACAAAACATCTATTTATACCCGATATGCCGAACCTCAGACGAACTGGCAGTTCGCCTGATCCAAATTGTCAGTTCGGATTCATTTGGCAGCCTTTTTGTTTTGTCTTGTTCTTCACATCGTCTTGTTCAGATACATTACACGACGCACAGATTATGCATCAACAGAATCCTAATGATAATAATTAGGTTTAGTATGATTACACCATTGCATCCGTAGGTCGAACCTGAGTTGTTCTTAGAGCTACCATATGATAGGTCCGTTTTCCTATATGTGAATGCGTAGTTATAAGATGATTTAGGTCTTATAAATTTAAAATTCATATTTGCATATATTATTAATATATACTTGCATGCATAAATGCTGGATCTGGAAGCATCCATCATACGAGGATGCAGAGAGTCTATAGCAAAACCAGCAGAACAGAATGATCCTCGATTACCGAATGACGAGACTCAAGAGAGTGAATAGTACCATAAGCTAACAAAGAACGAAACTTAGAAATCAACTGATGGATGGCATGCTCATGCCCCGATAAACGGGACTGAATGGAATTGAGATTATGCAAATGAACAGGGACACATCTAGAACAAAAGAGGCGCCTTCAACTGCAGAGGCGGATGACTCTCCATCCTAATGAACACTAGGGAGAACAGGGGAATGAGACACACGCTGCCTCTTTGGGGCAGGCTCATCATCGGGTGCGGAAGTAGCAAAATGGAAATGACGGTATGGGGTGATAGATTTCCTAGGTGTGTACTTCAGCCTAGGACCAGCAGGGGAGAAGCAAAAGGAACAATGAGACGAGGATAGAACAGTGGAAGGATCCACGACAAGAGCAGTAGGGACAAAATTAGAAACGATAGGGACAGAAACAAGAGCTTTAGGAACAGACAGGATAGCAACCGGTGGCAAAAACATAACAGGAATGTAGTCTTCCGGATCATCATCGCTCTCATCATCAGAAAAGATGGGCTCCAGTGCCCTCCTCGGTGAGGGCGGCGAGGTGAATCTTCAATAGAAGCCGTCTCAGGTTCCGGGGATGAAGGAGTGTACTTCGGTGATGTAGGAGCATAAATAGGCGACGATGGTGTGTACTCGAACTCCGGCTCAAAGTCGGATGGTACTGTGACAATCTCCTTGTGTGCTATGTTGCGACAAGTTCCAAGTTATAAAATTAATATATATACTATATTCATATAGGCAATTACATCGAATAAGCAGGCAGAATAGTTTTCAGGTTTGCATACATACAAGACAATGCATGAATACACACACACAAATGAATGACGTAGAGTTTAGGTTATAGACTAGGTTTAACACAGGCATGTGACTGATTCACATCGTGGTCATGGTTATGAATGAACGACCACTAACTGAACATCTAGAAAAGGTCATCTGTTTTTTAAACGCGAGTCATAAGTATATATTGAAAGTACTTAATGTGGTAGCAGAAAAGTAGTAGTGGTACGACATGTTTAAAGTTTCAAAAGACAATTGTATAACATTTAAAAAGATAACATCCTAAATGGTGTAATTCAAATAAATCTCCAAAAGACTACATGAACATGGAAGCAGGCAGACCGTGAACAAGACATGCAGGATCCACAGATTAACTTCATGAAATGCATCGTTAGTTACCTAAGAATTAAAGAATTTAAAAAGTCAACAAGATTGTTGCTGATCTCATAGGTTTAATGACACATGAAGATGTTTGAAACATGTTTGAATGTTTGGCCATAATGTTATTATATATATGATACAGAAGTTGTAAAGATTGTATATGAACCTTGAATTCAAAATCTAACTCATTACCCACTATTGGCATTCTTCCACAAGAACACCGAATGACCAGAATAACTAATATGTACCCCTTGAATATAACCGTGAAGTCAGGAATGGAGCGACCAATTAGGACAAAGTCGTTAACCGAAATAGATCTCTTCACTAGCTATTGCTTCGAATGAACTGATTGAATTCATTTAATAGTGGGGTTTGACATTTAAGCATGAATCATACAAGCTGGGGAATAAGAAGAGAACATGCAATCAATACCTGTTACAAGAATCCATAATATTAGACAAAGTGTTTGAATTTGCGTTCATTGAATTCTCCCCCATAGTTTTAGAAAATATAAAAGTGACAAGGGGGCGTGAAAACTCACATGAACAGATGATGAACTGGCAGGTATGAGCACGAAATGAAAGCGGCTAACAAGTGTCTACAATATAATATTCAAACGACATAGGGTTGGCTACATTGGGTAAGTGAACAAGTCACCCAATGTTCAAGGTCAAGTCTTGACATAAGTTACCCGATGGTATTGATGGACATCATAAATTCTTATTGCTGGCAAACAAATAATGTGAAGTTAAGAAGATGAATACTTATTTGAATAAATAAATAAAATCCGGGTTTTCGCATCTAGAAAATATTATATCGAATAACATATTTATTTCCTTGGGATGACACAAAAAATACAAATATTTAATTTCATTAAATATTTATAACGTTTTGAACCCCTAAAAGTATTAAATAAATTCCTTCATTTATTAACGTTATAATAAAGGTTTTCTACCGCGCATCGATACACGGTATTAGTCGCATTTATATGGAAAATCACTTAATACATAAAATACATTAATTTTATGAAATAATAATTCAAAATATAAGAACTTATATTTTGTAAATTTGAACGTCGGTTCACCCGACATGGTGGTGGTTTCACCGGTTTAACCGTCACGACTTATTTTATGACATTTTGAGTTTCATAACACTTAGGAAAAGCTTTTGGGGCTGTTTAATGTGGTTTATGGTTTAAATTACCAAGCTTCACAGTAGAAGTCTAATTTGCAAAAATTAGCATTTTTGCGTTACCGAAAGTCACAATTTTTGTCTGGTTTCTTTTTAAAACATCATTATCCAATTTTAAACTTCATGAAACATTTTTATAACTAAAAATGAGTCTATTTGGAGGTTCTGGACCAGAACCTTAATTAGTTCAAAAATCCCTGATATTTTAGTTAGAAATGTTGTGTTAATTTCGGGTCCCGGATATCCCTTTATTTGAACATATAACTTTTCAGGTTTTTGTGTGACTTTTGAAAACTTGTGGGTAATTTCTAAACATAAATTTGTAAGTACTCAAACTAATCATTAGAATATCATGATTATTTCACCAAAAATTCATATTATATGATATTAACTCATAAAATCATCATTTAAAATACTTCTTTATCTTTAGCATCTCTCTTAACAAAATAGTAATTTGATGCTTAAAATACTAATCACAATAATAAGTGATGAATTTCTAGATAGACATTTTGAAATCATTCTTATGACACACATTGCCTATGTCATATTTAACATAACATATTTGCATTATAAAAAATACACACCATTTTAGTCATGTTGTCACATTACATATGTATATCATCCATGACATACTATATCAAAGAAAACATACATAGACTAATTTTTATGGTTTTTAAATCCAATGATAATTTTGAACATGATTTTACTACATGATGTTATTTATGTCATAACAACATTAAATCATCAATTAGATTTTCAAAATAACATGATGATCCCTAAAATAGTTCCATCAAAGTAAGATACATTTACTAACAACATGGTTTGTTAGTTAATCATCAAAAAATAACATCGAGACTTGGTTGAACATGGATTTGTGACATGATTATGAACAAAATTAAAGATGAAATCACAAAGAAAGAAAGGAATCTGTCTAAAGCTTCCACGGGATCGGTTAATGACGTAAGTGGGTTGTTGGTTTAGCTTTCGGGTTAAGCTCTTACCCACCCTTGATCTTGAATGTGGAAGTGATGATGGTAGAAAGAAGAAGTGTCAAGATTATGATGATAAACAAAAGTATGGTAAGAATAGATGATCGTTTAGAAAAATGATGAAGAAATGATGATGAATATATGATTACCTTAGGATTAGATGGATATTAGACGTTTGATTGGGATTGAAAAATTAGTATTTGTTGAAGGTGGTGGAAGGTTTGGGTGTAAACCGTGAAGGGGAAAAAAGGAAGAGAGAAGTAAGAAAGTAATTGAGGCTGTGAAAAAAAAAATGGTTAAGTGTTTGAGTATTCAGTTGGTTAAGAGGACCTTGTGGTTCACGATTTTAAGAACCGATTAGGGGGCTCGGTTTGGGTTAGCTCGAACCAAGAAATGAAGAAGGGGAAAAGAAAGGTTTGAACTACTTATCCTGGATCTTTAATTGATCAACATGGTGGTGGTTTGGGTCCCTAAAACTGTCCAAAAGAAGGAGGGAAGAGGTGGAGGGAATTATTTTTTCATTGGTTAATAACCATTTGTTTTGTGATCTTGCTTGTACTTAACCAACATTGTTGTCTAATATCTTGAAGCTTTGGTGGGCATCTAGGGAACATTTAGTATAGAGTAGCATTAGTTGTAATAAACATAGGACAGTTAACAACAAAAAGTCTAGTGAATGGTTGGATTTGGTTTAACCGTATTAAAAAGAAAGGGAATGGAAAAACCGAGGAAAAGAAAATTGGAGGGAAGAGGATCGAACTCGGGTCAAATAAACGAAAAGAGTGGAAAGAATGGGCCTAGGAACATGGGCTAGGCTGAAGAAAAAAATAAATACTTTATGTTAGATGAGCTAATAACTTTTGTCATTCTACTCATTCTGTGTATGTGTTCTAGAGAGAGAACCAGATAGTCTTCATGGTAATCTTTAAGTGATTCAATAAGAAAACTCGTATTTACTATCTCGCATTCACTAGATCGATTGATTCTATCAGCAGTAAGATCATTCCGTGTACTTACAAGTGGTAATAGAGCAATTCCAGGTTGCTCTGCTGATTAGAATTGATCAATTTCAGATTTCTAGTGAGAGAAAGTTGGGTTTTCTTATGATTTTCATCAATTTTCTTGAATTCCGAGAGTTTCTGATGTTAAATTTGATTGCAAAACGTTCCTAGTGTGTTTTTGTTGTCTACTGCTGCAAATACCCGTCCAAAACGACCAAAATCTCAAAAATCTGTCGAAAATGTGTTGGTACGCTGGGCGAACTTGTTGGTATGCTAATTCGTATGTTCATTAGTACGCAAAGCAATCTTCAACACTGGTCCGCAACAGTTACGCCGTACCAAGTTTGGTCCGTTACTGTTCACTGGTACGCCACTGGTTTGGTACGCTGAGAATTGTGGTACGGTGAGAGCTTGGTCCGGTCAGAGCTATTGGTACGTTGGTTAACGGTTTGGTCCGCTAAGAGTGTTATTGGTACGCTGAAAGAAAAGTGGTGTTCACTAAAACTAACATAACTTGAGTTCCATTAAGATTTACGAGAGCTAATACCAGCCAAAACGACCGTCTCGACGAGATCTACAATTTTACTCACTTAACAGCTAGTACCCTTCGGTTTGACCCCCAAAATCCATCTTTAAGACCTCCGTCTTGGCATCCGAAGTTTTCGATACCGAAAGTTTATCACAAGATGTCTAATTTTCAAGCATTCGTGGTTATGCAAAATGCGATGCAGACCCTGATGAACTTTGATAACAAAATCGGGACAAGCCAGAGAGTTCCCAAGTTGTTGAAATTTGAAGATTATCACAATTGAAACACTTTACACACGACCTACTGATAGAGAAGAGTATAAACAATTGAACTTTGATAACAAACGATGTTGATCTGTGGATACCAATTGAAACACTTTACACACGACCTACTAATAGAGAAGATTATAAAGAATTGAAATATTTCTCATATGCTGAAAGGAAAAGTTATGAACTGAAACATAAAGCTTATGGTTATCTTGAAAGTTTTGTGAGAATCGGATCGTCTACTCGATCTAGGTATTTTAGATACGAAATGTAATTAAACCGATTGTCTTATTGATCAAAGTGAACAATTACAATCAATAAACATAAAGAAAAACCATACGAAACACACACTTTAGCTCAGTGTCTTACACGCTCAGTCACCAGAAACAAAGACAAAATAACTATATATAGTCGATCTGCTGAACCCTGGGCCAACTACCAGTTCGCCCTGATCATGCAGTTCTTTTGGCAGACTCACTTTGTCTTTAGGTTCATATCGTCTTGTCTTGATACTTCACACGACACATAGATTATGTATCAACAAACTCCCCCTCGTCATGTGCAGTATCTTTAACAACATAACAAAACTGTATCTTCAATCAAACTCCCCCTCAAGTGTAGAATTCGTTCAAAATATCTTCAAATAAACTCTTCCTCAACTTGATAATAACTTGATCTTGAATACCTGATGATGCATAATGTGTTTCTCTCTTTATCAGCAGCTTCAGAAGAGTCTAAGTTGTGACATTTCTTTCACTTAGCAACCTGTTCAAATTTAAATAATCTCAGCGCAAACGTCTCTTCAAGACTCCAAGATATGATTTTGAAAAAAGAATTTGTATCACGTGTTGATAAAATCGAAAATAAAACAGAAACAATATCTTTTTGTCTTTTAGAAAGTTTATATCAAACAAACCTAAAATCTTTTCGATTTTTCAAACTTATGCTAAAACACACCGAAATTTTTTTGTACTTTTCCGAAATGAAATGAAAATTGCAATAAAAAATCAAACTCTATTTTTGGTATGAGAAAGATCACTATACGGGATCATATTGATCATAACGCACTGAACTACACTTCAATTTCAACTAGTTGAAGCACATAAGTCATGCAGATTGCCGGTATAATTTTCCATCTTAAACTCAGGCAGAATCATACTCATAACATCTGAATAGTTGTGATTATCACATAGCATAATGTTTACATGATATCGTCAATTGTGTTCCACGCAAGAAGAAATAAGAACGTTAAATCGTCAACCTTAAGGTCGATCTTTCGATACGCAGATAAGGCCTCGGATTTCACAAAATAAGAAAAACCAAACAAGTTGAAATTGTATAATTCAACAACGATCAGGTTAGAAAGATATATCATGAAATTTTAGTTAAGCAGAATACTCCTCCATCAACAACTTTTCAATCGTTGATAGGTCTTCTAGAAGTACCTGCACACTGGTCAAACTTATCAGTTCATAAATGACTCGAAGTGAAGTGCTTCTGGTCGAACAGTATCCTTGTTTTGCTTAGAAACCACCTTAGGTTTCCATTATTATTGTTGTTTTGGTAATTTAGTTTTTTATGAATCAATCACAGATGACTGTGACGAACAACCTACATTTTGAACTTTTTGAAAAGTTAGAACAAAACGTTTTTGTTTTTTAAAGAAAGTAGGTTGAAGTTCATCAAAAACTTTGCCATGTTCATCAAGAAACACAGGTTTGGCAGATTTACCAACAAGTGTATGTTGGAACTTAAAATCTATGTGACTGACGCCATCAAATTTGTTTACCGAAGCATTCGATTGAAGAATCCATGTGAATTGATTCAGAGATGCGGGTTGTGATGCTCGAGGCGAGCAGTTCGGACAGAAGACATTGTTCGGGAAAAGTCAACCGTTCCGGTTAACGATCAACATAAAAGTCAACGGAAGATCGGTTCGAGCGAGTCAAGCTTCGGATTAATTAAATCATCTTCGATTTAATTAATATTTATGTTATTTGCCTTTCTTGTAAATTTGTTCAGTTGTTATGTTTCTGTTGTTAGTCACCCTCACTATATATATAGTGAGGGTGCCTATTACAAGAAAGAGTCTCTGAGTGTGGAGATGATGATTTTCTTGTAGAGTGTGAGATTTCCATTCTAGAGAGAGAGAGTGAGTCATGTATTTCTAGAGAGAGAGTGTTGTCATGATTTCTTGATTGTAATCATTCGATTAATGAAATCATTCGATTGTTCATCATCTTTCTTATGTTTATGATTATCTTTGATTCATCTTCATCTTCATCTCATTTTGGGGTTTTCGAATCTGAACCTTTGTTCTTGCTCAAGATAAGGATTCTTAATGTGAGAATCGGTCCTGACAAATGGTATCAGAGCGGGTAACCGATCAGATTTCATCTCACGATGAATCTGGTCACTCGAATCTGGATTTTGAGCTTGAATATGGTGAAGATTTGAAAACTCACTTTTATAGAGACTTTTTCATATTTTTCTTCATTTTTGGATGTTTCTGGATGGATTCTGATGATATGGATGATTGTTTCATGTTTGGGAGTTCATCTAGATGATATTTCATGTTTTACTTTTACAAATCTATGGAGAAATTGAAGATCAGAGCTGATTTTTTCGTAACAGTGGAGTTCTTCACGTTTTTAGGGTTTTTTTAAGATTTTGGAGCTTTGATTTTGCGTTTTTGGTGTTATTGTTGATGGATTTGGATGAAACGAAGCATGAATCCTAGTGGAAATCGCATTCCGGATCCATTGGAAGCATCCGTTATGTCTGAATCTCAACCATTTTGGCAGATCTGGAAAAACACATAGTAGTGTGTGTTTCGCGGTGTTCTTCGTGTTCTTAAAGATTTCCAGAAATTGGGGATGATTCGAATAGTTCTTGATGCTGTTTGGGATATGTAAGTGGCCATAGCATGTTCTACAACAGATTTGTGTCCTGAATCGCTCGTTTCAATTCATTTTCGGGACTGTTTCGAGAATCGAAGTTCATGTGTTCTTCATTTTTCTGGGTTGTTCTTGAAGCTCTTGAATATGCTCTTAACGACCTGAGTTCAGTTTGAAGATTGCGTAAACGACTTGCTTGTTCTTGACGATCAGGCTCTTAACGATCTGGGTTAACAATCAGGTTGATGTACTTAACGATCTGGGTTCATTTGAAGTTGTCTTAACGATCTGACCTTAAGTCTTAACGACTTGGTCTTGGTCTTAACGACCTGGTGAGCTGATCGTTAAACTTAACCTAATGACTTGGTTTTTGGGTTTTCGTTGAAGACATTTTCAGAAGATTTTGATCTTCAAGAATGATAGAGAATTGAATTACGAGTTCAGGCATATAAAATCCATAAATTTTCGTTAAGTTTTGGCTAAGATATTCGCATTTCACGTTTTCCGGCGAGATACATTTTCCCGAAGACTGAATTAGGTTTACGGCTGCTGGTCGGAACTTCTTCAAGATGAAGATGACACCAGGCTGGCGTGGCGCTTGTTTATTGGTCCACCGAGAATGTATTCTCTCTCATATGTCGGCTGAAAGAATTATGGGTCAAACATTATTTTTGGTTGTCGACTTGTGATTGGATGAAAGGAATTGGAGGGGCACCCAGCTTTCAAGATTATCCGTTGAATGTGATGTGTGTTGTCTCATTCTTATTGGCGCTCAGCCTTTTAACACGGATCAGCCAATGCCACCGTTGGATGCTTTGTCTCCTGGCCGTAGATTATCTTGTGTGCTTGTTTCCTGATTGGTGCTCTTTTTTTCACGAGGATCGCCTTTCTTAGCCATTAGATGGCCTTCATTTCCAGCCGTTGATCTTGTGGAATGCTCCAATCTGATTGTCTTTTACGAGACGAACGAGATAAAGCCGCGACGGAATTTCAGAAAATTTTTATTGGTCATGGATTTATTCCATTTTATTGGGGTTCTCGTTTATTGACGTCACGCGCAACGTTTGCTATCGATCACTGAAGGGTTAGCTTTATTATCCGGTTAATTACTCAACTTTCTCGTTATATCTCACGGTTTATTTTTAATGGATGCAGCGCGGATGTCAACTAACCGGATTAACTGGAATCTCAGTTAATTATGGAATTTATTCGTTTAATCTCTCGGATAGCCGTTTCTTGACGAAAATTGACGGAATTTTTCAGATCGCGTCGTTTTCGCCTGTTTAACTCAGACATCTTCACGAAATTTTATTCCGAGCTCAGTTTTCTTCGCCCAAAATTACGAAGACTCCGGTTATGATTATTTTCGCTCGGCATCTCAGTTTTTCTCCGATTTGACAATTATCTTTATTTTTCGTATCCAACCACAGTCACGTGGATCATTCACAACTGTCAGCATCTGGCTTTCGGTTTTTCACAAGATCGTCCCATTTCAAGATTGTTTATCTGGTTTCTCTAGGCAACCGATCGCGACGGTTCGACTCTCCGCATCAGAATTTTACGCTTCCGACTTGATGTTTTTGGAGAGATTTAGAGAAATATGAGGAATTAAAATGGAACTGGATTATCGGGTTGATTATTCGGAGTTGGAGCATGTTCGATGATTGATTGGTTTATCTGATTCAGTTTGTTGCGGTTTTGACTCTGATGTTCAGCATTTTCTCAGTATTATACCCGACCGTGTGAACCGAGTGAGCGGAACACTTGGATCTTGAACTGGAGCAACAAGAACAGAAGAAGTTTATTCAGAGGGGGGATCTCTACGACATATTCTCTCCGGTTTATCAGTTTCTCATTGAAGATGTACGACAGAGCGATTCTTTAGCAGTTGAACAGATTTGAAAGCATCAGTCAAGGGGAAATTGTTGGAACTTAAAATCTATGTGACTGACGCCATCAAATCTGTTTACCGAAGCATTCGACTGAAGAATCCATGTGAATTGATTCAAAGACGCGGGTTATGATGCTCGAGGCTTGCAGTTTGGACCAAAGACCGTTTTCTGGAAAAGTCAACTGTTCGGGTCAACGGTCAACGTAAAAGTAAACGGAAGATCGGTTCGAGCGACTCAAGCATCGGATTAATTAAATCAACTTTGATTTAATTAATATTTATGTTATTTGCCTTTCTTGTAATTTTGTTCAATTGTTATGTTTCTATTGTTAGTCACCCTCACTATATATATAGTGGGGTTGCCCATTACAAGAAAGAATATTTGAGTGTGGAGATGATGATTTTCTTGTAGAGTGTGAGATTTTCATTCTAGAGAGAGAGAGTGAGTCATGGATTTCTAGAGAGAGAGTTTTGTCATGATTTATTGATTGTAATCATTCGATTAATGAAATCATTCGATTGTTCATCATCTTTCTTATGTTTATGATTATCTTCACTACGTCAAAAAGTGGCTTTGGCCACGGTTTTTTTGATAACGCATAGCCACTGTTTTGAAAAAAGTGTGGCCAAAGGTAAGAAATTCTCGTTTTAGCCACACATATTGTGTACCCGTGGCCAAATATATAGCCTTTGGACCCTTTTAGCCACGTATTTTTTTGTTTATGTGACAACAACAATCAGGTGCAGTGGCTTTAGCCACTGTTTTACAAAAACATGTGGCACTTATTTGTCACACTTATAAAAGAGTGGCGAAATGCACCAAACGGCGACGGAATTTTTATGATTCTTTATTCGTGTGACCAAAAAGGAATGTATGGCCACACTTAAATAATGTTGTGTGACGAAAGAGTAGATTTTATTACTTAGTAAATTAAAAGAAAACAAAACTATTAAGTATATATTATGTGTGGCTAAATGTGAGCAATGGCCACGCTTTTTACTTAGTTATGTGGCTAAAAGCTAGTACATATGGCCACTGTTATTAGGTTGTGTGACTAAATATTAGATGACTAATGGTCACGGTAGGTTGTGAGTGACAAAAATCTATTACCTATGGCCACATATATTAACCGTGACTAAATGGTAGGTTGTGAGTGACAAAAATCTATTTTATGGTCACGGTAATATTAAACGCGTGGCGAAAAAGAGAAGATTTGTGTTTATATGTTTATCATTTTTTATTATCTTGTGATATGGCTACTCATATTAAACATTGGTTGCGTGACAAATTATGACAAATGGTCACGGTATATTAATTTTAGGTGGCTAAAAGAAGACAAACAGTCGACGGCGCTTGTAATCATGATTATTTCATTTACTTTATCGGTCTAATCTCCATCTACCACGCCCCTCGATTATCGATATATACTTATCTCTGTATCAGTTTTCATCATCATCTCCACCATGCCCCTTTTCTCCCAGTCTCTCTCTCTCTGTTTTTCGTCCATCATCGCCGGAAAAAAATGTGGAATTGGTGTCATCCGTATGTGGAAAACGGTAAGTTATCATCTTCACCACTGAAGTTCGATTGAAATTTTCGTCTCAGATTTGGTAATTTTTTCTTATGCAGGGAAAGATTGTACTCTGTATCTCCTGGGAGCAGATTTTAAGTTATTATGGAAACCATGGAGACGAGAAGTCTCTAATGGTTCATACAAATGCTTTACTGAGAGCAGATTTTAAGTTATTATATAATTTTATAACAATCAGCAGTAAGGGCCCATATGAGGTTTGCATGCCCTGTTTGTTGCAACCCTAAACTTGAACAAGGTAGTTGATCTCACTACCCTCCTTTCTTTCTTTTACTCATTCCTTGATTAATTTATAATGTGCTTGATAAATTATGATTTATTATTGTTATTAATAATAGATCTAACTTTAGTTGCAACATTGGGTGGTACCAATCACTCAAATGGCCCGGATAACGATGTTGGATTGTGGAAGGGGAACGATGTAGGAGATGTAGCAAAAGAGATGCTTCTTCACCATTTTCAGTTCCCTCAGCCCCAGACAATCTGAAAACGAAAATGGCGGACGAAGGCGGTAGGAAATCAGGTACCGTGAAGTGGTTCAACGACACCAAGGGTTTCGGCTTCATAACTCCTGGGAGCAGATTTTAAGTTATTATATAATTTTGTAAAGTCAGCGGCAAGGGCCGGCACATGTTGTGGTTTGCAGCACCTGTATTGTCCAGGTGCTTCTCTCGCTTCTGGCCCCATGAACCTGATTTCTTCCAGCCACTTCTTCACCATTTTCAGTTGATCAGAAGCAAGTGCATGTGAGAAAGCAGCAAGTAGCCGTTATATGATGATTCTCAGACAATCTCTCTAGAGCACCATGTGAGAAGCAAAGAGGGATTTGTCTTCAGCCGCTTCTTTTCCCTTTAAGTTAGTAGTTTTAAAGTTGTAATTTTATAGATCAATGTATTAATGGAATCATACCCCCTTTGGATTATGTGTATGTAATTGTGAGAAAGCAAAGAGGGATTTGTCTTCAGCCGCTTCTTTTCCCTTTTATGTAATGAATTGATTTTTAATTTAATATAATGTATTTTCATCCGTTTCTGTTCATCTTCTCTCAATCCGGATGAAATCTTCTCCCTAAGGTCATAGTCTTCTACATATATATATTAGGTTGCGTGACTAAATATTAGTGTATAGAGAATTGTATTCAACCAGAATGATTTTAATTCACTAGATAATGGGTTTAAATACATGGGAATATCCAATAGACTACGAACAGAAATAACAACTATAGTATATATAGTTCAT
This sequence comes from Deinandra increscens subsp. villosa, assembly GCA_039602395.1. Taxonomy (NCBI): domain Eukaryota; kingdom Viridiplantae; phylum Streptophyta; class Magnoliopsida; order Asterales; family Asteraceae; genus Deinandra; species Deinandra increscens. The sequence goes on along the minus strand of JBCNJP010000006.1, from coordinate 13,010,133 downwards.
CCTGAAGAACTCTAGTTTATCCGGTTCATCCTGAAGAACTGTAGTTCATCCTGTTCTATTACTGAATAATTACTCTTGATCCTGAAGAACTCTAGTTCATCCGGTTCTATTCTTCCTGTTCTTCCTGAGGAATTATAGTTCATACGGTTCTGTTCTTGTTAGTTCATACGGTTTTGTTCTTGTTCCAATTTATTGAAGAATTAAAATCTAGCCAGTTTATAAATCCTGTCATCCACTATTAGACAATCAAAAATTATAAATTGTAGCAAACAAGGCTTGAACCTTCATACGGTTCTGTTCTTGTTAGTTCATACAGTTTTGTTCTTGTTCCAATTTATTAAAGAATTAAAATCTAGCCAGTTTATAAATCCTGTCATCCACTATTAGACAATAAAAAATTATAAATTGTAGCAAACAAGGCTTGAACCTGGGTCAGTCAAAAGAAAGGAACTCACTACAAGATTAAGAAGAACCATTGAGACAGAAGTGTTAATTGGTTATATTTTAACCAGAACTTATTTAATTACTCCCATCACATAAGAAATAATTGATAAACAAAATTTGCGTTGCTAAAGGTAATAAATAGACACGGTAAAAACAGGATTTGCGTGGTAAAGGTAATAAATATACACGGTTATCTTGGCCTGACCTTTCCACTTCTTCCCACCATAGCTGGTAGCGTGCCCTGTCTGCCTTTAAATTTCCACTTTTTCACCACCAAAATCTTCTGTACGAACGTATTTCCTGATCAACAAGAAAAAAAAACTTCGATCGATCAATAGCTGCCTTTGGTAAACAATGGAGGATTAGGGGTGTTAATGAACCAGCACCCTACTACGGCAAGACTCCCCGTAAGTGTATTTTCACTCAACAATGGCTGTACGTTTTTATTTTTAGGGTTTTATGTTTTTTAGTTACTTACTCTCTACTCTGCGTTTGGGTTTTTTACAGGTGGTCGGAGGTTCACCCTAAAGGTCCATCACTGTGGCGATTTCCACCGGAATGCCGCCGGCCACGAAGTGTGGAAGGGAAAGGTAGATTATGTCGACTATGTCGACATTCGCAAATTTGATTGTAATGATCTGGATCAAATGGTGCAATACCTAAACCACACATCGGTTGGGTATTTCCTCATTTACTGGAGGATCCCGCCTCTGTCCATCAAATACGGGCTTCAGTATGCTGATTTCATCACTCCCGAAATTGTAAGGGATATGAAAATTCATCTCCAGGGACCAGAGGGGAGAGAGAGCTGGATGTGTTTTTAATCCGGAACAGGGATTCCACCTACAGAACCTCCGAGTTGGGACCGAGAAAACCCCCTGGTCAAAAGCTGTTTCCTGATGACAGCAGTAGCAGCAGCAGCTTCTTGGATGATGAAGACTATATGTCGGATGCTAGGTCTTAGCTAGTTAGATAGATTTTTGTATAGGATCTGATGAAAATCTTTGTATAAAGATCAATATATATATATATGAAAGTTTTTGTAAGCTCTTCCTCATGTTTTGTTTTGGTTAACACCATTAATTATATAGACAGATTTTATCTCAATCATTTAAGTTGATTTTATTCTAAATTTGATTGTTGCAAGTAGATTTTACAGTCAACTGATGTGATTTTATCCAATTTAGAAGTAAGATTTATCCTGTTTATAAATCATCTCATCCAACCATATCAAAATGCCAACATATACTAACATAACATATGAATATATACTTCATGTAAGATCACAGTTATGAGTAAAATGGATTCTGCTATGATTCATTGAAAATGTGTATGTATTTATAATAGAAGAAAACTGGTTAACCATCCTGAAGAACTTTAGAACTCTAGTTTATCCGGTTCATCCTTAAGAACTCTAGTTCATCTTCTCTCAATCCTCGTGAACTCTTCTTCCTGAAGAATTGTAGTTCATCCGGTTTTCTCTTCTTCCAATTTACTTAAGAAGTAAAATTTATCATGTTTATATATCATCTCATCCCACCATATCAAAATGCCAACATATACTACACTAACATAGCATATGAATATATCCTTCATGTAAGATCACAGTTAATTATGAGTGAAATGGAGGTCTGCTATGATTCATTGAAAATGTGTATGTTATTAATTATAGATGAAAAGTGTATGAATAAAACTGTAACAACTATCATGTTAACATACAAACTGGAACAACTTATGCAATTGTACACAAATACAGGGATCAACTCTTCTTCCAGCCAAGTTCATTCGGTTCCCATCTTGTTCTCCTCTTCAATAGCCTGTAACCGAAATTTGGCCTTGTTACATAGGAGACTTTCATGAAAGGTCCGTGTCATTATTCTGCTCTCAGTATCACCAATCCTGACAATATCTCGTATCTCATCTTTAGAAAGCCCATTTAGAGCATCCTGTAAGCTTCTAATTGTCTCACCTTCACTGGTGAAAATGTGATACATGTTTGTTTCTTTCTTATACTCCCAGTTGGTCACCCTTTTTCTCTTAATAAAAACCTGATGAAGCCTGTTACTTGTCATTATTAAATGGATTCGGTCTTTGTCATCCTGGCTCCATTCTGGATCTGGAACTGTACTATGCGTTGTGAATGACCCATCAGCTCTATAGACTACCAAATTTCCATCCTTATCAACTTCAAGTGTCGAAACAGGATTGTCAATGCTGCGTTGTGTGGCTTCGTCTACTTCCCCGTATAACTCATCCAAATACATCCTTATCCTCAGCATTAAGGATTCCTCTTGTGAACACGAGCCCTTCATATCACCATGTGACTGTCTAACATCACCCAACTCATGGTCAGTGAGGTTGTACATAGCTTCTTCAGCTGTAAACTTTAGTACCTCACATGAACTGGTTGTGAACAGGTATACTTTCGCTTCATCATCATACCTCCAGGAGATGATTCTTCTCCTTTCAGCATGGACATCTCTGTATTCATCCTCCTCATTGATCACTTTTCCTTTTCCCTTCCTAGCCACTGACTTCATTCTCTTGGTGGGTGGTTTTTCTGGTGACTTGGGTGGAGATGAGGGTTTTCGGGGTTTGTTTAGGTGAGGATGTGGTACAATGGGTGTGAAGTTATCTGCTCTAAACTTTGGTGGAATAGGCTTTAATTTTACAGGTTTAGGATTTTTTTCTGGTCTACTAGTTCTAGCAGCAGGGTTTCTTCTGGGTTGCTGTGAGGCTAGAGTTCTATTCAGACCAGAAAATGCACCTGGTAATGAGGGAGCGGTCGGTTGTGAGGCTGTGGTGGAGGGTTGAGATGATGAGAGATGAGGATCAGAGACAGTGTCAAACATTTCCTTGATAATGTTGATCCTTGGCGGCTTTTTTTGCTGAGTAGTTTGCACAGGAGCTTTACTCTTCTTTTCTTTGAGGTAGTTGAGACCTTCAGGATGTAAGGAGTCAAACAGAGCATGCATACCTGGTGGCCTTTTCACACCAGTAACTCTTTCATTTTCAATTTGGCTCTTCCTGATAGCATCATAGTCGTTTCTCAGCCTTGGCAATCTGCAAGACTTGATTATTTTTGGGTCCCTCGCCAAGATTTCCTTGAAGTACCATTTATGAATCAGCAAGTCATCCTCCTCAGATAGAGTTTGATATCTAGTACCTTGCTTCTCTTGTTGATCCTGTTCTAAAGAGCTATCAACAAATCTCTTTACATTCATCTCATTGGCTTGATCAGCTCTGATGACTAGGATCATGTACATCCATCTGATCAAGTCATCACTGTTCATTTCATCAACCCATGCATCAGTAAAGCATTCCTTGCTTCTGAGCATCACACTGAACCGACATAGGAAAATTTTGTTATCTTCACTTCTCTTCATCCGAATCATCCTATACTCATTACATAAGAGCTTTCTGTACATCTCAACTCTGTCTGAAAGACCTTTCTCTTCGGCTTTGGCAATTCTTTCTTCTATGTACAGATCAGATCTTCTCCTTGCTGCATTGATGAAGGACATTAGGTCTGCATTGTTGATGACATACTCATAAATACCTTCTTCTATGAGTAGTCGTTTCTGTTCTTCAAACTCTGCAATTTCCTTTTGTTCTTGGAACTTCTTTCGTATCTCAGCATTCTCCTTTTCATACTGATCCAACAGAGCCTTTGTAACAGGGTCCATGTCTTCTCTCTGACCTCCTGTGCTCAGATTATCATCATCCTCCATGTCAGTGAAACCAGAGATACTTCTCTCATCAAGAGAATCATCATCAGCAGGTTTTGGAGACTCATGAAGTGAAGTTGCAGCATTGGGACTGGCTTCCGAGATAACTTGCTCAGGAATTTCCTCAGCAGTGATTGGCTTTAAAACAGGAATGATGGGCAGAGATGGAGCACTAGGCTTTAAAAGAGGAATGGTGGGCAGAGATGGAGCACTCCTAAACCAAGTGCAGTTAAGAGTATTCCTAATCATCATTTTTCTCATGAAAGATAGAGCTTCAGGAGCTATATCCACATTTGTGGTTTGCAGATCACTCATCACGCTTGTGATAATCTGATTATCAGCAGTCACTTGCACCTGATGAAGTTGTTCAACCGGATCAACTAGTTCAACGTGATCAACATGGCCTTCTTCCTCCAGATGAAGTTGTTCAACCGGATCAACTAGTTCAACCTGATCAACATGGCCTTCTTCCTCCGGATGAAGTTGTTCAACCGGATCAACTAGTTCAACGTGATCAACATGGCCTTCTTCCTCCGGATGAAGTTGTTCAACCGGATCAACTAGTTCAACCTGATCAACATGGCCTTCTTCCTCCGGATGAAGTTGTTCAACCGGATCAACTAGTTCAACCTGATCAACATGGCCTTCTTCCTCCGGATGAAGTTGTTCAACCGGATCAACTTGTTCAACTTCATCAACATCTGAGGAAGACACCCTGTGCAAGATCCTATTTTGAATTAAATCTAGTTTTGCTTGTGAATTTCATTTCAACGTATAGTATGCATGGTTGACAACCTTACCTATCAGTGGCTATCATAGATTGTCCTGCCTTCAACCATTCAATTTCTTCTCCTTGAGCTCTCACAATTGCACGGAGAGCTGCCAATTCATTTTCAAGTTTTGTACATCGAACCGTCAATTCATGCTCAGCACCCATGGTTTCTTGGCACCTGGGATTCCTGTTGTCAATCAAAGGTTCCTGAATAGGTTCCCTGACAGAAACAGTTGCCGTGGATTGGGTCTTAATGATGTTGGCACTGTCCTCAGGGTCCAGTGGGACTTCATGAGTAGTGTCAGCCCTTTCCACCTGACTTGCTTCATCACTACTGCAAGTCACCTTATCACCAGAATGTCGGTTGGGTGATTGAACCAAGTCCAGCAGTATATTCCCTGCAATAAGGGTTGGGGAATCTACTTCACGTGGCCTAGGTGATATACCACCCTCATTCTGAGGTAGTCCTGTGGAGGGTCTAGGTAAAGGAGACCTAGTCCTCTTCCTTCTGGGTGATTATGGAGTGCGTGTGGTATTTTTGGGTGTGGTTTTTGATGTGGAAATCCTCTTCCTTTTGGTGGGAATGGTGGGAATTTGTATATCAGTGGAAGAGGATGGTCGGTCTGGTGTGGGCTCAACACTTGTTGGTGTAACAATGTTGTCACCAGGAGCAGTTTGCTCAGGAGCAGTCCTGGCCTTAGGAATAGGGTGTGATGTGTCTTTACCAAGGAAAACAGTTTTGTTCACTTGCATGTTAGAAAATGTTTTACTTGTAAAAGATTTTAGTTCAAGATGTTGATCAGAGATTTGCAGATTTGGAAATTCACAATTGAGAATGTGTTGGATGAATCTGGGGTACATGTAAAAGATCCTTTTAGGTTTTAGATTTTCCAGCATTCCATCAAATATCATTTTTGAAAAGTTAAAATTGAGGCCATTTACCAATCCATGAAAAGCGGATGATTGAGGTGCAGCAAGTTCATCCCACGCAGTTTTCTTGTGAGACAGGCAGTGGAGAATGGTATGAGCAAGATATCGCCAAACATAGGGTAGTTGTCCCTTTTTGATGGTCCCACAAGTTAAGTCACCCCCATACCCAATTGCTTCGTACGTCTTCAAGTACAATTCAGACTTGTAATCAGGATCACCTCCTGCATCATTGAATTTCAGATGCTTCCGTATCATTTCTTCAGTCAAACTAATCTCATTCCCATTGACTCTAGAGTCAATTTTACCAACCCCGTTGCTATCAACAGATTTTTTGGCTGAGTCCCAAAATTCAGCAATTCTCTGCTTGCATATTACAGGATTCACAGTTAAAGCAAAATGAGTGTTGGATTTCTCGAGGAAATCGTTCATTTCATCAAATAGCTTTGACTTATCAGACTTCTCGAAGTACGCTACAACATTGTGTTCGGCGAAGAACAGTTGAGTAGCCTTTGATGCAGCCTTTCGATTCGATTTGGGTGCCATTTGGTAGAAATTAGAGAGTAAGGTTTAGGTTTAAATCGCCAATTAGAAACCTGGAGAGAAAATAGAGGGTAACTGTTTTTCGAAAATGCAGTTTTACACTAACGGCAGTTCTTCTGGATCACAATGAACCCTAAGAGTTGATACAGGGGAAGTTATTGAAGTTTGCCCATTTAGTTGAAGTTATTTAAGTTTAGAAATTTTAAAAGATTTGAAGTTTCATTACATTAATTAGAAATTTAAATTTTATTAAATGTAAGGTTCAATTTTATATTTATAAAGTTGAAATAATATATTGAATTTATTTTAAAATTTATATATTAATTTAATCTAGTGTTGACATGTGGACATGATGATGTGGAGGCCCTAGAAAAAGGCCATGTGGCAATCATTTTATTGCTTTATTAGGATTAAAGATTTATTTTAATTGAATCCACATCAATTAGGGTCGATTAAGACCGATGAGGACAAATGAAGATAAAGTAGGACCAATTAGGACCAACGAAGCCACGAGGCCCAATTAGGGTAAATTGGGGTCAATTTGGGTCAATGAGGATCAATTAGGGTCACTGATGAAGACCAGTTATAACTAATTAACGAGGGTCGATTTTGCTCAATGTCGACCCCTTATGAGGACCAAATATCACCAATTAGGGTCTATTAGGCCGATTGAGGGCCAAATTACGCTCAATGAGGACCAGTAGACTGAATTAAGGTCGACCATGGTCATTTATGACAAATGAGTACCAATGAGGGCCAGTGAACACTCAGTTAGGATGAATTAGGGCCAATGAAGGTCAATTATAGTCTATTCGGCTCGGTTAGGTTCAATGAAGATCACTTACGGTCAATTACGATCAATTAGGCTCATTTAGGACCAATTATAATCAATTAAGGTCAATTGGGCCTAATTGACTCAAATTTGTTGTACTACAATGTAAATGGTAAACGATAAGTGTAGTAGGTCCTTATTGAGGTTAACTGACACTAATTGGTCCTTATTGGTCCATTTTGTTCAAATTGCTCCTCATTAACCCGAATTGAGCCATATTTGTACTTATTCTGTCTAATTGGCCCTCATCGGTCCTAACTGGCCCTAATAAGTCATAATTCATCCTTATTGGTCCTAATTGGTCCTCATTGACCCTAATTGAACCTAATTGGTCTTAATCGACGATCACTAACCCTGATTTACCCTTATTGGTATCATTGGTCCTCATTTTAACTAATTGGCCCCAATTAGTCCTAATTGGTCATACTTGATTATCAATCCTCATTAGTCACTTCCTTCATGCTCCGTCCTTATCGGTCCTATGAGCATAATCGACCTTCTCATTGAACTGGTCCTAATTCGTATTCATTGACCATATTAATTGACCATAACTGGTCTTCACTAAAGTATCTTTATAAATGACGCTAATTGTCAGTATTTAGTCCTCATTGAGTCTAGTTGGTCCTAATTGCTCCTCAACATCCTAATTGGACGTCGTTTAATATTTTTGGAAACAAAATTATTATACATGAGAAATTCACAACATGGCGGTACGTCTTTTGGTATTTTTATTCTGAATTGCATAGTAATTTATCATTTTCATTTTTGAGTTGTGTTTTAGTAATGTATCCGTTTTTTGTAGTTGCGTTATCACGGCCACAAGGCACGTGTTATTAAAATCTTGTTTATTATATCTAAAATAAAATAATAAAGTTAATATATATTAAAACATAATTTTGTTAATTAGGGCTTTTAACTCCGATCGTCATCCAGATCTGCTTAAAGGATCACAGTTATGAATTTCATCTTCAAGAAGAACCCGCTGGAAGAGCCACGTGGAGACATTTAATTAATTAATTAATTATGTTTATGTTTAATTTTAGGTTTAATTATGTTTAATATACATATTGTTTATATTAATTTTGGGTTTTTTTATCAGTTTGAACAATTCCCCCCCCCCTTTTAGTTAAAAATTTTCACCAAAAAATTTGAATTTCCCACCATTAGTTCAAACTACACCCAAAATTTCGAACTAAATTTACTTATTATCGATTCCCTCTCACTTTATCAGAAAATTTCCAATTAAAAACCTCCAGCGAATAACTAGGTCTTCTTTCTCATCCATATTATTCACATCTTCCATGGAGCTTCAACAACGAATAGCTTCAACAGCCAGCGCTAGCGATTCTTCAGAAGTGGGATGTGATTTGGGAGACCATTCAGTCCAGAAAACGGTAATTGTCAAGTTATTCCGTTTCATTACTTACAATCTGTTTTCATAAAATTGTTTCTTTTGTTTATTATTGATACACGTTTAACTTGGGATCCCTGAATTTGTGTACAGTTACAGTTACAGATCGATAATATTTCGTTTCATACAGAATTGATTAGGAAGGGGTATATATTGCAGATATCCTCTCCATTCATTTCAACCCATTCATTTTATGCTAAATTAGTTATTTACCTTCTTAAATGACTGGGGGAGCATGCTAAATTAGTTATTTTTATGCTAGGAATGTTGAGGTCAAGCATATGCACATGTTTGTAGATTCATGTTACTGGTGAACCACCTTTCTTCTTTATGTACACTGCTAGAAATGGTGAACTGTTTGTTTAATAATATCCACTGAAGACATGATGTGTTCTGCTCTTCCCTTTGGATGTCTTAAATTTGGGTATAACATATCAAATAATTAGTCAGTAGGGTCTTTATGTGATGTATTAATAACTAAGAACTAATTTACGTTACTCTGGTCATTAATTACTAGCTAGGAAATGATCCTAGAGGACATATATAGGAATGTTTCCAACATTTTTTGTAGGTTCATGTTAGAGGGGTACAAAATAAAGAAATTTTAGTTTAAATCCCCTGTAGAAGAATAGAAGAATGTTGATGTCATGCATCTGCTACTCTGCTAGAAATGGTGAACTGTTTGTTTATATCCACTGAAGACATGATGTGTTCCACTCTTCCCTTTAGATGTCTTTAATTTGTGTATAACATATCAAATAATCAATCAATAGGGTCTTTATGTGATATATTAATAATTAAGAACTAACTAAGAGATAATGAATTAACAGGGTCTGCATGCTTTCCTATTTATGTACTTTGTTAAAAAGCATCTAACTACATTCTGTTAATTGTACAAAATTCAAGGATCGATCCAACAACACTGATGGTCAATTGGAAAAACTTGAGTTCGAACTTAAAGAGGAGAGACTTCTTAGGGATGAAAAAAATGAACAGATTAAGGCCCTCTTCTTGAAGATTCAAGAATCGGAGAAAAAACTTGATCTACTTATAGCTCATCTATCTGCAATTGGACCACCGTTACCACACAAACTTAATGCTCCGGCATCTACAGAGGTGAATTCTTTACATCACAACTTAATTAATCATACTATTTTTCAAGTGCCTTATAATCACATACACTCTTGTTCATGAAGAACACAATCCGGATGAACTCTTGTTCCTGAAGAACACAAATAGATGCAAGTTCCTGGTACATAAGAATATATACTTCATGTAAGAACAAAGATATGAGTTAAATGGGGCCCTGCTATTATTCATTGAAAATGTATGTTAATATGAAAAAATAGAGTATATACATAATCTGTATGAATAAAACTGGAACAACTTATGTTAGATTAAAAAAACAGAATAAATACTTTCATGATAGGTCTGCGTCATTATTCTGGTCTAACTTTTTACCATTTCAAAAACATTGTTCTAGGAAAATTCTAAGGAAATTTTTGTTGGATCTAGCCACAGCACTAATCATGCTGACATACACACAACGGTTAGTATTTGTCAAACTCATTATAGGTTTGATTGCTCATTTACTAGTAATTAATTGAACTGTAGGGCGTGAAATCGGTGGTCGATCAACCTCGTCTGAAGCGGTTGAAAAGAAAAAGGTAAATATTTGCCAGTCAAGTTTCATTCCGTTCTATATTTTCACAGTAATCTGTTTGGTAATGTCATGTAGTCCCATTTTAAATGTTATTTGGTACCTCAAACACTTGGGCCAGCTAGGGATTGTTGGAACAAATGGTGAGATGTGTAGCAAACAAAGTTCAACTGACTTTGAAGTTGATCTGGAACTTAATTAATGTGATCTTCATCCGGATGTTTTAAGTTCATCTGGATATCTAATGTTCATCTGGAAATCAATTGAACTGTAGGACCTGATGACCCATACTACTTGCAATAAAATGGCACTCCTCAGTCCATATCTATCATGGTGGTAAGTATTTCAAAATTGCTATATATATTATGATCAATTTCCATAACCTAATTATCAATTATATGTTTTGGTATAGGAAGGAATACAATAAAAAATGGTCCTAATTAAGCTCAAATCTGGACAGTTGAAGATGAAGACCACTTACGCGGTAGTGTTGTTGACTTGTAATTGAATTAGATTGAGAATAATGCTTGTATGCAGTGTAATTTTCTTTAATTTTTTATTTGTATTTCATTTGTATTGACTTGCAATTGAATTTTATTTTATTTGTAATTAAATATATGTGTTAAATTTTATTTGATTTGTAATTAAATTTTATTTGATTTGTAATTAAATATAGGGTTCATTGAGATAAAATGTATGATTTCAACTACCCTTTGGCCACTTTCTTTTTCCAAATATATGTGGCTAAAACACAAATATACGTGACCATATAATACCAAAGGCCACGCTTTTTATATCTTAACATGGCCGTTGCCACCATTTGGCCACGCGTATTGAGACAAAATGTATGATTTCAACTACCCTTTGGCCACTTTCTTTTTCCAAATATATGTGGCTAAAACACAAATATACGTGACCATATAATACCAAAGGTCACGCTTTTTATATCTTAACGTGGCCGTTGCCACCATTTGGCCACGCGTATTGAGACAAAATGTATGATTTCAACTACCCTTTAGCCACTTTTTTTTTCCAAATATATGTGGCTAAAACACAAATATACGTGACCATATAATACCAAAGGCCACCCTTATTATATTTTAATGTGGCCGTTGCCACCCTTTGGCCACGCGTATTGGGACAAAATTTATGATTTCAGCAACCCATTTGGCCACGTTATTTCATATCATATGTGGCTAAAACACAAATATACGTGACCATATAATACCAAAGGCCACGCTATTCATATTTTGACGTGGCGGTTGCCAACCTTTGGCCACGCGTATTTGGACAAAAATTATAATTTCAGCAACCCATTTGGCCACGTTTTTTTATTACATATGTGGCTAAAACACAAATATACGTGACCATATAATACCAAAGGCCACGCCATTCATATTTTAACGTGGCCGTTGCCACCCTTTGGCCACTCGTACTGTGACAAAATGTATGATTTCAGCAACCCTTTGGCCACGTATTTTTATAATGTATGTGGCTAAAACACGAATATACGTGACCATAAAATACCAAAGGCCACGTTAACCAAACACATGTGGCCGTTGGAACCCTTTCGCCACGCTTTTCTGAAGAATTGTTTGATTACAACAACAAATATTGGTACCCTTTAGCCACGCTTATAGGTGGCTTCAGCCACTGATATTGTAACGTGGCCGTAGGGTACATATGGTCACGGCACCTATGGTGTCGTTTGGAATGGGAAAAAAAAACGTGACAAAACACCTTTTGTCACGGTTTTTTTCCGTGGCCAAAGGTGAATTTTGACGTAGTGCTTTGATTCATCTTCATCTTCATCTCATTTTGGGCTTTTCGAATCTGAACCTTTGTTCTTGCTCAAGATCAGGATTCTTGATGTGAGAATCGGTCCTGACAAATGCTACCAGGGCGGGTAACCGATCAGATTTTATCTCACGATGAATCTGGTCACTCGAATCTGGATTTTGAACTTGAATATGGTGAAGATTTGAAAACTCACTTTTTGAGACTTTTTCATATTTTTCTTCATTTTTGGATGATTCTGGATGGATTCTGATGATATGGATGATTGTTTCATGTTTGGGAGTTCATCGAGATGATATTTCATGTTTTACTTTTACAAATCTGTGGAGAAATTGAAGATCAGAGCTGATTTTTTCGTAACAGTGGAGTTCTTCACGTTTTTAGGGTTTTTTGAAGATTTTGGAGCTTTGATTCTGCGTTTTTGGTGTTATTGTTGATGGATTTGGATGAAACGAAGCATGAATCTTAGTGGAAATCACATTCCGGATCCATTGGAAGCATCCCTTTCGTCTGAATCTCAACCATTTTGGCAGATCTGGAAAAACACACAGTAGTGTGTGTTTCGCGGTGTTCTTCGTGTTCTTAAAGATTTCCAGAAATTAGGGATGATTCGAATGGTTCTTGATGCTGTTTGGGATATGTAAGTGGCCATAGCATGTTCTACAACAGATTTGTGTCCTGAATCGCTCGTTTCCATTCATTTTCGGGACTGTTTCGAGAATCGAAGTTCATGTGTTCTTCATTTTTTTGGGTTGTTCTTGAAGCTCTTGAAGATGCTCTTAACGACCTGAGTTCAGTTTGAAGATTGCCTAAACGACCTGCTTGTTCTTAACGATCAGGCTCTTAACGATCTGGGTTAACAATCAGGTTGATGTACTTAACGATCTAGGTTCATTTGAAGCTGTCTTAACGATTTAACCTTAAGTCTTAACGACTTGGTCTTGGTCTTAACAACCTGATGAGCTGATCGTTAAACTTAACCTAATGACTTGGTTTTTGGGTTTTCGTTCAAGACATTTTCAGAAGATTTTGATCGTCAAGAATGATAGAGAATTGAATTACGAGTTCAGGCATATCCCATAAATTTTCGTTAAGTGTTGACTAAGATATTCGCATTTCACGTTTTCCGGCGAGATACGTTTTCCCGACGACTGAATTAGGGTTACGGCTGCTGGTCGGAACTTCTTCAAGATGAAGATGACATCAGGCTGGCGTGACGCTTGTTTATTGGTCCACCGAGAATGTATTCTCTCTCACATGTCGGCAGAAAGAATTATGGGTCAAACATTATTTTTGGTTGTCGATTTGTGATTGGATGAAAGGAATTGGAGGGGCACCCAGCTTTCAAGATTATCCGTTGAATGTGATGTGTGTTGTCTCATTCTTATTGGCGCTCAGCCTTTTAACACGGATCAGCCAATGCCACCGTTGGATGCTTTGTCTCCTGGCCGTAGATTATCTTGTGTGCTTGTTTCCTGATTGGTGCTCTTTCTTTCACGAGGATCGCCTTTCTTAGCCATTAGATGGCCTTTATTTCCAGCCTTGTACCTTGTGGAATGTTCCAATCTGATTGTCTTTTACGAGACGAACGAGATAAAGCCGCGACGGAATTTCAGAAATTTTTTATTGGTCATGGATTTATTCCATTTTACTGGGGTTCTCGTTTATTGACGTCACGCACAACGTTTGCTATCGATCACTAATGGGTTAGCTTTATTATCCGGTTAATTACTCAGCTTTCTCGTTATATCTCACGGTTTATTTTTAATGGATGCAGCGCGGATGTCAACTAACCGGATTAACTGAAATCTCAGTTAATTATGGAATTTATTCGTTAAATCTCTCGGATGGCCGTTTCTTGACGAAAATTGATGGAATTTTTCAGATCGCGTCGTTTTCGCCCGTTTAACTCAGAGATCTTCATGGAATTTTATTCCGAGCTCAGTTTTCTTCGCCCAAAATTACGAAGACTCCGATTATGATTATTTTCGCTCAGGATCTCAGTTTTTCTCCGATTTGACAATTATCTTTATTTTTCGTATCCAACCACAGTCACGTGGATCATTCATAACTGTCAGCATCTGGCTTCCGGTTTTTCACAAGATCTTCCAATTTCAAGATTGTTTATCTGGTTTATCTAGGCAACTGATCGCGACGGTTCGACTCTCCGCATCAGAATTTTACACTTCTGACTTGATGTTTTTGGAGAGATATAGAGAAATAGGAGGAATTATTATGGAAATGGATTATCGGGTCGATTATTCAGAGTTGGAGCATGTTCGATGATTGATTGGTTTATCTGATTCAGTTTGTTGCGGTTTTGACTCCGATGTTCAGCATTTTCTTAGTATTGTACCCCGACCGTGTGAACCGAGTGAGCGGAACACTTGGATCTTGAACTGGAGCAACAAGAACAGAAGAAGCTTATTCAGAGGGGGGATCTCTACGACATATTGTCTCCGGTTTATCAGTTTCTCATTGAAGATGTACAACAGAACGATTCTTTAGCAGTTGAACAGATTTGAAAGCATCAGTCAAGGGGAAATTGTTGGAACTTAAAATCTATGTGACTGACGCCATCAAATCTGTTTACCGAAGCATTCGACTGAAGAATCCATGTGAATTGATTCAAAGACGCGGGTTATGATGCTCGAGGCTTGCAGTTTGGACCAAAGACCGTTTTCTGGAAAAGTCAACTGTTCGGGTCAACGGTCAACGTAAAAGTCAACGGAAGATCGGTTCGAGCGAGTTTTGCACTAAGATTAAATTGATTTTTAAAAGAAAAAGAAAACCGCGTTTTTGTCTTCTGAAATTGCAGGTTTCGTGTGTCAAGATTCAAGCATGGTGAAAGGGGGAGTTTGAAGTATCTTTCACAAGTGGATCTTAAGTTCTATTGCTGACAAGAAATTTCAAGTTGAAGATCAGATGCAGCAATGATGAAGATTGAAGACTGAAGTTTAGTTAGTATAGATACACTATACGTTAAGGGGAGTTTGTTAGAGCATAATCCTATGCTGCAATGTGTCTCGTGTATTGTAATTAGATCAGAGCGTGTTTGTGAGTCTTAGTATCAACTTACCAATGGCACCGTACCAATCAGGCATGTTGGATGGTACGCTGCAACATACCAATTGGTACTGGATGGTATGCTGGTTAGTTGCTCACTATAAATACTTTGTGTTAGAATGAGCTAATAACTTCTGTCATTATACTCATTTTATGTGTGTGTTCTAGAGAGAGAAACCAGATAGTCTTCATTGTAATCTTCAAATGATTCAATAAAAAAACTCTTATTTAATTTCTCGCATTCACTAGATCGATTGATTATATCAGCAGTAAGATCATTTCGTGTACTTGCATTGGGTCGGACGGGTTGATCAAAAGGTGTATATGATCGAATGGGTCAAGTTGGAATGATACAAAGATTTGGAAAATGTGTAATTTGTTAGAAATTTGGACGGATACGAAACGATTAAATATTTTGTTGAACGAGTGTTAATTGGCAATCGTTTGGAGTTGATAGGGAAGGGAAATGTCACTACCCTTGATGTTTGATGATTGAAATGCTAGATTTAAATATATTTGATTTATTATATTTAAGTTTCGTTCGACGCGAAAATATAATTGTTCAAATTTTGACGATTAGATCTAAACAGATGTTTAGATTATTTTTGTTGAAAAATAAATAATGATTCGAATGAAATTGAAAATAACAAGTTTAACGAAATGTAAACTTTGGTTTTTGAATGATATCCACTTTTGTCAAACGATGTGTTTTGAATGTATCACGACGTATGGAAAAATATAAAATGAATATTTATATTTTCTTATTGTTAAAATTCTATAAATAATATTATGAATTTTTTCATTATTGAAGTTCCAGTTCGAATAAACGTAGAACTTTACCATTAGGATCCGATACGGGTCCGGGTTGTCAAGTCTAGTTTACCTATGATTGCACGAAGGTTCACCTAATTTGAATAAATTAAGTGTAATGCATATACAGAAACAAATAATTACATATATATAATATTAATGTTAACCTGGAATTTACGGATTGTCACATGAAAATCAATAAAGAAAAATGAGCTTTGTGCATTTCTATTTATTTAATAAATTGATTCTTAGCTTATTTAAATCATAAAGAAAAACATGCCAACTCATTGTAAAAACAAAATATGTTAACCCACCATGTTATAAAGTATGCTAATGCACTGTGTAATTTTTAATAGTCTGCTAGTGTGTCTTTTGTTCGCACATTGGGCTTATGTGTTTTAGAAACGTGTCAGTTCGTAGTTTCTTCCTACACTTCTTAGATGAAATTGATTTTTTACAATAGCCATACTCTTTCTCTATCTATCTATCTATCTATCTATCTATCTATCTATCTATCTATCTATCTATCTATCTATCTATCTATCTATATATATATATATATATATATATATATATTGTTAGGACCGATTTTCACTACAAGAATCCCGATCTTGAGCAAGAATGAGTTCAGATTCAAAAACTCTAAAAACAAAGATGAAGATGATGATAATGAATCATGAATAATCATAAACATGAAAGATGATGAACATGTCGAATGATTTCATTAATCGAAAGATTACAATCAATGAATCATGAAGAACACTTTCTCTCTCTAGAATCCATTACAATCAATGAATCATGAAGAACACTTTCTCATCTCCACATTCGGAGACTCCTTTACTTGTAATGGGCACCCTCACTATATATAGTGAGGGTGACTGACAACAGAAAAACACGACAAATGAACGAAATTACAAGTAAAGCAAATAACGTAAATTGATAATTAAATCAAACCTGATTAAATTAATCCGAAGCTTGACTCGCTCGAACCGATCTTCCGTTGACTTTTACGTTGACCGTTGACCCGAACGGTTGACTTTTCCAGAAAACGGTCTTTGGTCCAATCTTGCAAGCCTCGAGCATCACAACTCAGTCTCTAAATCGATTCACATGGATTCTTCAGTCAAATGCTTCGGTAAACAGATTTGTAGGCATCAGTCACTTAAATTTTTGTTCCAACAATTTCCCCCTTGACTGATGCTTTCAAATCTGTTCAACTGCTGAAGAATCGCTCTGCCGTACATCTTCAATGAGAAACTGATAAACCGGAGACAATCTGATGTAGAGATTCCCCCTCTGAATAAGATTCTTCCTTTCTTGTTGCTCCAGTTCGAGATCCAAGTGTTCCGCTCACTCAGTTCACACGGTCGGGTACAATACTGAGAAAATGCTACATCTCAGAGTCCAAACCGCAACAAACTGAATTAGATAAACCAGTTTGACACCGAACATGCTCCAACTTCGAATAATCGACCCGATATCCAGTTCCATAATAATTCCCCCTATTTCTCTAAATCTCCTCAAAAACATCAAGTCGGAAGCGTAAAAATAGATGCGGAGAGTCGAACCGTCGCGATCGGTTGATTAGAGAAACCAGATAAAAAATCTTGAAATCGGACAATCTTGCGAAAAACCGGAAGCCGGATGCTGACAGTTGTAAATAATCCGCGTGACTGAGGTTGGATGCGAAAATAAAATAAACTTGTTAAATTTCATCAAGAAACGGTCATCCGAGAGATTTAATCGGATAAATTCCAATAATTTACTGAGATTCCAGTTAATCCGGTTAGTTGACATCCGCGCTGCATCAGCTAAGAAATAAAACCGTGAGGTATAACGAGAAAGCCGAGTAATTAACCGGATAATAAAGCTAACCCGTCAGTGATCGATAGCAAACGTTGCGCGCGACGCCAATAAACGAGTACCCCAATAAAATGAAATAAATCCAAGACCAATAAATTTTTTTTGCAATTTCTTCGCGGCGTTATCTCATTCGTCTTGTAAAATTAATAAGAAAAACGCCCGCGATTGACGAAATAATACTGAAATATTAATTAGTCTTTGAAAAAATCTCCATGAAAAGCACAATCCGTGTGCAATTAAATTGACCAATCAGAATTCTCCTTCAATTTAAAATCTTCGGCTGGGATCAAGTGAAATGAATTGCCTGAATTGCGATTGCTGATAAAGGAGGAATCGGCGTGTTGGGTGGCAGAGCCAATCAGAAGGAGGCAGCTCATTTGTCCCCAACGGATATCTTCTTTCCAGCTGGTCCCACGCACAAGAATTTAACACATTCTCTTAAGAAGGTGTTCCCACGCGCTGAATCCATCCAATCAGCATCCGACAACAAAAGTTGACTAATGATTCTTTATTAGCAGCTGGGCCCACGAAAGTTCTGTCTTC
Organism: Deinandra increscens subsp. villosa; assembly: GCA_039602395.1. Classification (NCBI taxonomy): domain Eukaryota; kingdom Viridiplantae; phylum Streptophyta; class Magnoliopsida; order Asterales; family Asteraceae; genus Deinandra; species Deinandra increscens. The sequence goes on along the minus strand of JBCNJP010000006.1, from coordinate 12,991,737 downwards.
CAATAAAAAAACGACAACCAAAAATGAATTAATGGTCCCAGCCGACAATAGAGGAGAGAGACATTCCCTCATAGCTAATGGTTGAGTGCCACGTCACCGTCACCCTCACCCTCCCAAACCTGCGAAACCCTAATTCTGTCGGAAATAAGCTGCCGGAAAGAACGTGGGTTGCACGGAAAACCGTATAAACCCCATATATCCTTCAAAACTTGATCGTTTTTTGACGATTTTTGTACCCATGAACTCGGAATTCAATCCTCTACAAGCCTATACGTTCAAAATCTTCAGAAACGAACTCGAGCAAAAACCCAGAAACAAGTCCGCTAAGAAACAAGTCCGCTAAAGCCATTTCAAGTTCGCTAAAGGGTCTGAGAAGTTCGCTAAGGAACAAGTCCGCTAAGCAGAAAACAAGTTCGCTAAGAATCCGATGAAGTTCGCTAAGAGGAGAACAAGTCCGCTAAATAACTCAACAAGTTCGCTAAGGCAATCTTCAAACCTTCAAGAACACTTGAATAAATCTGGAAAATATGATGAACATGAATAACTTACTTGTGAACTTGAATCTGCCCAATAATGAAAGAAAAAACCCGTAATGATGCACGAAATATGATGCTAAACCATCCACGACAATGTTGTGGCCACCAACACTTCATTAACAGTAGCTAATCGGATCAAAACAGTCTTCAAAATCTGCAAATCTTCAAGAACACGAAGAACACCATGAAACATGCAGTAAGTGTGTGTTTTTCCAGATCTGCCCAAACTGTTGAGAATCAGACGAAACGGATGCTTCCAATGGATCCGGAACGCGTTTTCCACTGAGAATCATACATGGTAATTTTCAACTTTTCTCATGTGATGTGATTTTATCATGTTTTGGTCCGATTCAGAGAAATATTTTGTGGGGTCCTTATTTGGTTGGAAGTTAACAGTATTCTACCTATCGTCAAGTAGCTTTTCAGATTCAATCACACATTTAAAAGTAATCTTTCCCCCTTTTCTTTAGTGTTAAGTGACTCATTTCATGGATATAGTCATGAAATCATGTTAACCCTTCTTTCATGACTATAAAAAGTGATGTTTTGCGGAGTGAGAGCGTCAAGGTCAGAGTTTCCTCAGCAGATGAGTCTCATTGAGCGCCATTAAATGTCCTTTGTATTAATAATACTTTAGGAATTTGGACAAATGATGTGCTCGGTTTTGAAATAAGTCAACTTAATACTGAAGAAACAAAGGATGTGTGATTAGAGTTTTCTTACTAAGACTGCTGAGTCGGGCTAATTTAAAGAATATGCGACTGTTTATACTTCCGTGGTCCACATTTCTCAGTGAAATTAGTGTGTAATCACAGAGAGCTGTTTACTTCTCAGTATGTTGAGCCTACCGACACATCAAATGATAGAATTACCGATCGATTGGATCATATCTTATGGTTAGATCGACAAGACCAGAATT
>JBCNJP010000006.1:12969782-12989782 GCA_039602395.1 Deinandra increscens subsp. villosa | reverse complement strand
GCTAAATTCACTAGTGAAGCTAAGTCAAAAGAAGCTTCATGTTCTTCTTTAGGTTCTTCAAAGCCTCAAGGATCTAAACATAAAGGTTTGGGTTTTGTTGTGAAGGAAGTTCCAGTTGCAGTGAAGAAACCAATGAAGGTTGATAAAACTGAGAAAGCTAAGGTTACAAAGAAATCACCACCTCAGAAAGAATTTTCTTATTATTCTGGAAGATCTTCATCTTCAAGGAGTCCATCTCCTAGGTATGATTCTTCTGATGGTTTCTTTGATAACTTTCATTTTGAACATTCCTCTGACTCTCAAAAATCAAAACAATTTTCAAACATTTTTAGAGAGCGACTTTGTTATGTATGTCTTCAACCGGGACATCTCGCTGCTGAGTGTCCGACGACTGCATATATCCACAAAACTGCCAAATATGTGGATAACAATGGCCAATTTTTTTATGAACCATGGTCCCCAAAGCTTAAGTCAACTCATACATCGTCTTGGTCTAATTCAAGTACGTCGGTTGAATCTGATTCAGTTCCGTTCAAAAATTAAAACTTTTACAAATTTGGAAACCAAAAGTTGTTTCCAAGGCCAACAAGGACTTTGTGGAAGACACCGGGCGACCCGACGCTGCTGAATCGGGTCGATCCCAATGCCACTAATGTTTTATATGGTGTCAAGCAGGTGTTTCAGGAAGACCTTTCGGTGATTGGAAAATTGCTGATTGTGAAATATCTGTTTTTAATTAAATTAAATTTCAAATTCAGTTTTGTTTTTCAAAAGGCTAAACTGCTCGTGTTTGTGTTGGTTGATCAATTTTTTTTTCTTGTTTTTCACTTCGTCTCATTCTGAGGGGGAGTTTGTTTTTGAAAAAATACAAAAATAGTGTTTTGTTTTTCAAATCGTAAAAATGAAAATCTATTACTAGAGTTGTCATTTTTAGGTGGAGAAATTTGGAAAAGACAAAAAGATTGAAAAATGCAAAAAGCCAAAAACATTGAAAAATGAGAAATTGTATCCGACATGATTGGGAAATGATGGTACATTGGCTGACAGTGTCTGACTCATGGATAAAGTAGGTAAAAAAGCCATAAGACCATTTGATCGATGTGCAAGGTAGGCTCAGCAAATCAGAAAGTATACAAATGTGATATACACTAAATCTGACGCTTGACCTAGTGGACAACATCTTGATGCATATCTCATGATATATCAAGAAAAAGATATGTGAAATATAAAATGAGAAGTCACTGTGTATACATGTGTTCATTTTGCAAAGATTTAAACTTGTTTGATTTTCTTTATTTTGTCAAACGATCGGACTTTCTCTGCGTGTCGAAAGACCGACCTGATCGTTGTTCGTTTGATGTTCTGCTTTATTTTCTTTGGTGTTTCGTATAACTCATCGGACTTTCTCTGCGTGTACGGTAGTACCGACCTGATTGTTGTTGAGTTATACAACTTCAACTTGTTTTATTTTCTTATTTTGTTAAATCCGAGGCCTTATCTGCGTATCGAAATATCGACCTTAAGGTAGACGATTTAATGTTCTTATTTCTTTTTGCATGGAACACAATTGACTATATCATGGTTTCAATCATTATGTGATTAAAATCACAAAATGTGATAAGAAAAAGCATATCTGAGTATGTCTGATAGTGTGGGGTACACTGGTCAATGCAAATTTAATCAATACCTTAACATATCCAGATGTTATGAGTATGATTGTGCCAGAGTTTAAAGTTGGACAAATTATATCTGCAATCGACATGGCTTATGTGCTTCAATAATTGAAATTGAAATATAGTTCAGCATGTTATAGCTAATATGATCCCAAGTTGTGATCTTTCTCACAAAAGACAAAAATAGTGTGTCATTCGGTATTGTTTTACTTTTCTTATCGGAAAAATATCAAAAAGATTTTAGGTGTGTTTTGATATAAAGTTTCTAAAAGCCAAAAAGATTTTGTTTCTTATTTGTTTTCGATTGATCAACACGAAATACAAAATCAATTTTCAAAATCAAACTATCTTGGAGTCTCGAAGAGACATTTTGCACCAAGATTATTTATGTTGGCAGGTTTCTAAATGGGAAGAGAACATCACAACTTCAAGTCTTCTAAAGTTTGTTGATAAAGAGATTACACACGATGCAATGTCAAGTATTCAAGATTGAACTCGTCGTCAAAAATCAAAGAAGTGTTTGTTTGAAGATACATGATACAAGTTTGAATGGAGAAGATGATACTGCACATGCCGAGGGGGAGTTTGTTGATACATGGTTCTTGATCGTCATGTGAAGTATCAAATACAAGACGAATCACACAAGTTTGCTGAGGTCCGAACTCAGGCCGAACCTGGAGTTCGGACACGGCCGAACCCGGTCGTATTTCAGTACTATAAATATGGTGTCTTGTGTAGAATTCAGTAGGGGTTCAGGTCATATCTTCTAAGTGTCTTTGTGTAAACTCTCGGTGGTTAATACAAGCCAGATTTGTATTTACTCTCTGTGTTCTATACGTTTATATTGATTTCGTTATGACTAAGTAGAAGATCCGCACGCTCACGCACTTTCAATTTGTATTTTATATTATCGAACTCTTGGTTCAAGTTGCTTCAGTTTTGATAGGTCCTTAGGATGAAGTGTGTTAATTGGATACTGCATTTCTTCAAATTAACCTGCATAACCTGTTTATGTGATCTACATAAAAAATTAAGTACTGAACCATTGTTTGAATATTTGTCTGACAAATGTGTTATAATGATCTGTCGTTGATATGATTGATAGTTATTCATTGGTGCTAGTTAGTAGAATTCATATATCCATTATTCCTAACTTTGACTCATGAATTGTCTCATGTTCTTGATTGATTGATTGTTATGATGCAAGGTCAAAAGCTTTATCTATATTGGATTGCACTCAAATTGATGTCATAGGTTTCAAAATTCCATTCTTAAGACTTGATCTGGCCTATTTAGATATTCATTTAGGTCCATGCTAGTCGAGTCTTTAGTGTGTTGAGTATAGAACATGTGATTTCATTATGACTATCCAGTCTGACAAGTGCTTCTTGCTATGACAATGTGTGTTGTGATTTGGGTGATTTATATACTAGATAGTCACATGTTTAGGGGGAACAAACACATTATGTGGTCCACCTGAATAATTTGAGCTTGATCATTTATTTGCTTTATTCTCATTATTTAAAAAATTAAGTTTAAATTTTTCAATTTATCTCGAATATTAATTTCTATGCTCAAAGTGACATCTTGTTAATTACTCCTCAAGTTGCATTATATTGATCTGGTGCGATTTAGCGTCTGTCTAGGTAAAGTTTATGTTTCTTTTTTTGGTTTATTCATGTTTTATGATTGAGTGAAGGTATATATATCTGGTTCAATTATGGGTTCCCACAGATATCTGTTGCAAATGTTAATTGACTATGTGCTATGTCATTCTAGGAACCTGCTTAGTTGAACCCAAATATACCTTGATTTTGCTTTAAACATCTCTGTCATTATCCCGGTTTAGTGTTGATATGACATTTCAAGGTAAAACCAATTGGTTGTAATTATGTTGTTTCACTTGTGCAGATGCCTCCTAGACGAGTGGGGAATGAGCCATTAGGCTATGGTGTAGCCCACAATCAAATAAGCATTTTCAACAGAGAATGTAAATATGCTGAAGCTTTCGAACAAACTTTTCAGATTCTGGAATACTCGAACTGGGGTTATTGTATGCTTTTGGATCTTCCAATATACAAATCAATAGTGGAGAGTTTCTGGATGAATGCTCAAAACGTGGTAAATGAAGATGGGTCAGAATACTTGAGCTCCAGAATTCAGGAAACTGACGTGGTGATGACTGAAGATATGATCAGAACGGCCCTTCGTCTAGATTATGCTGACTGCCCTGATTCTTACTCAAAGCAAGAGTGGCATGATAGCATGAGGAACATGGGTTATACTGGTCCACTTCCAATTAATACAAGTCCCATGATCAAGAAACCTTTGTTTCCTCTCAACTGGAAAAAAATGCTACGCTTCTTCATTCTGACCTTCTCCCCCGAGGACGACAGGAACTAATGACTTCAAGGATGAGCTGGCTCATGCCCTTCATGGTTTTGTTGCTGGAACTGGCTACAACATGTCAAGATTTCTCCTCAGAAGTATGATTAGGAACCTGACTCCTACAGGTGGTCCTGAGAAGTTCATTATGTATCCTAAGTTTCTGCAAGCCATCTTGAACCACTACTACTCAAATTTGGTGAAAGCAGGAGAAAAGTTTGCTCCCTGAAAGACAGATCATGATTCCTACAGAAAATATCTGTTACCAGGTAATGAAGGACCAGATGTACCTTACTTTAAAAATTTGGTGGATACTATTGGTGATCTAGGCCACGCCCAGTACTACCAAAATTCAATGAGTGCAACTGCAGCTGCTGCCACTCAAGATCAGCCAAATTTAAATGAGCCCGCAGCAGAGGCAGATCCCTTTGCACACTTGGAACTTGCGGCTGTTGGCCAAAACCTGTCACCTAGTCATCAAGGCTCTGAGCGCACTGATTCAGAAGAAGATGAAAATAAGAGTGATGCTAGTGAATCTGAAGAAGATTCTGACAATGATTCAGACGACAAATCAAATGGTGACGCCGGAAATGTTTCACTACAATCATCACCCCAAGAATCCCAGCATGAAGCTGAAGCAAGCGGTTCTAGGTTTGAACCTTCTCAATCTGATTCTGAAACTTCTGATGCTTGAGTCCCACCGAAAAAGAAACAGAAGACCGGAGCTGACACCGCCGGATCTTCTCGTACCAGAACAAATGGAGATGTACAATCTCAAGTAGAACCTTACTCATCAAGTGTTGAGTCAGATAAGGTTGTCTACGAAGAAAAGCATTGGATAGCCACTTCTTATCCCAGACCAAATAGGAAGTAGAAGTTCTATTTGGAACACAAGAAACGTCTCGTTGAGCAAGCTAAGTCAGATGCTACTACTCATTCCACTAGAGCTGACATTGAAGAACCTGTTGATCAAGAATGTCAGAATGTTCAAGATGAGCCGATGCTAGACATTGCTGCTCAAACAGAACCTGAAACTGAAAAGATGGTGGAAACAGTTGAGGCTGATGTTAACAAGTCTGCAAAGACAGAACCTGTGAATGTTGAAGCTGAAATAGAAGTTGTTACAGAACCTGTCACCCTCCCAACTGAACCTGCTGTTTCACCTAATGGTGCAAGCGACAGTAACTCCAACCCCTGTCATTACTACCCAACCTGAGGTTAGAACTAGCCTTGTTGCCTTAGCAGGAACTTCTGAAGCTGGACCATCAGGAACAAACCCTTATGATATCTATGACTATGAGGAGATGAACTCAGAAATTGAGATCCTGACTATCCAAAACTCTCACCTTGAGGCCGAATTAAGAGCTACAAATCAGACAATTCTGGATCAAGCTGTTGAGATTAGAAAGCTCAAGGAGTTGCTTGATAAAGTGCATAATGATAGGCAACAGAATGTTCTAAAAGATGGTAGAGATAGAGATGGGGATACAGATACAAACACTCAGGCTGGTGAACAACCCTCAATAACTGAACCATCTGTTCAACCGAGTTCACATGCTCCAGGAAAAGAATCAATTTTCCCAAGTTCTGAAGAAAAAGGCCCAAAAGACAGTGATTCTGATGACTCTGATGATGATGATTATGATTCCGAAGTGGATGCCTCATATGGTGATGCATTCTTGAATAGTGAACCATGTGAAGATGAGGAAACGCAAATGCAGATCTACAACAGCTTACAGTATCTGGTGCCACCACCTGAAAACCCAAAACTCGCAAGATTTACTACGGCTGCACTAGAAACTGCTGATGCTTCTTCCTCAGGAGCCCCACTGGCTATCACTGCTGGTGAAATTGGAGTTGCTCTAGACATTCCAAGGAGTGTATCATTATAGCTCCAACTTGCTCCTCCAATCCAGCCGTCACAGACGAACCTTTCTAGTGCACTGATTCCAGTAATGGAAGATGTTCAACATATGTCTGTTGACCTAGCCTTTCTGGATGCTGGTAGAGAAACCTTCAAGGACTTCTATTCTACTGTGCTTGCTACTGATCCCAGCTCTAGAAGCATTGTGACTGTCAATGATGAAAATCCAGAAGAGCAAGCTGTGGAAGACATCTCAATAAATCCAGATGATTTAAATGACGCTGAAGAGTTGGGTGACCGTCTTGACCTACTGGTAAACCGATCAAACCCTCTAAACTTCATAGATTTGGAGTTTGCTGGTGATGAGTATGATGATGACATCCTAGACAATGTCAAAGAAGAAGAATTTGAAGAAAAAACAGAGGCTGATATGACACACCCTCATCCCATATCTCCAATCAATGCAGTGCCATTTGTGGGAGAACAGGTAGAAATGGAGGAACATCAATTAGCTCTGGCATTACCCTCCACTGAAAGAGATCAGAATGAGCCATTAGACCATGTCACTGAAGAGCAAACCTCTACTTTACCCTCCGACTCTGCTGAAGCTGCCATTGGTTCATCCTACAAACCCTGGAAGAAACTGGTTGAACATGGCAAGCAGGATTGATCGAAACAAAGGCTTTTATCCATTAACACTTGAAGAACACGAATTCAAGACAAGGATAAGGCAAATTGCTCCGGAACGGTTAAGATATCGTCCTATGGGTCTCCCTCCTGGACCAGAATCACCGTTGGTTGGTGATACCGTACCTGTAAACATGGTGGATCCAGAGCTTCAGGAACAACCTACTGCTGTGAGAACTTCTGCAGAAACAGGTCCATCTGGTACCACTCGAACACTGAGTCGAAGAGACAAAGGGAAACAGAAGATGACACCGCAAGAGGAGTTTGAGGATGCAGAGAATAAAAGGAAAGCTAAAGAAGAAGAGTTTAGATTAACTCAACAGGCAAGGGCAGAGGAAATTTTAAAGGTGATGGATGATAGAGAAGCAGAAATACTTCGTCAAACCCGACTTCTGAATACCACCATTTTGGGAAATGATTCAATGCCGATGGAACCAAACTCAAATCTCTCTAACCCATTGATCCAGGTGATTCCCAATGAAACTGGCGATGGTGTACACCCTGATGACCACTCTGAGGCTGCAAGATACGTTGGAGCACTGGTAGAGCGTGGTTTATCCTTCCAATATCTCATGACTTTCAACACCTACCAAATTGTTGAGATGTACACTGATGAAATGGATATGGAAAAGCTACTAAAGGAGAACCCTGACTGTAGTCTGAGAGACCTGAAGAAGGCATTTGTGAATCCGTATGCTGACACAGATTATGATGTAGACTACGTCTAATTTAATGACGGCTTGTCGGAAAAACTTCATCAAATGCATACTAGATATCGGGCACCCCCTGCCGACCCAGATTGTCAACTGCCCAACCCTCCTAGTCGCAAATCTATTCAGGACAAGGTCAACTCCATGACCAAACGAGAGCTTCGAGACTTCATATCAGTCAGGAATGTTGCAAGAAAAGACTACATTTTCAAGCAAATGCCCGGACTAAGAAAGATGGCCAAGCAATTCATGGATGATGACGCTGAGTCCAGGAACAGAAAAATCAACATGATAGAACAGGAGAGGGTAGAAAGTCATCGAGTCAGAGATGCTCCCACTTTGGTAGACGAATGGAAGGAGATGCTCCCGCACACTAAAGCTATGATGCAGTTCACTGCGCGTAAGCTGAAGGAGATGCCTTCTACTTCCAAGCCTCCTGGTGCAATGAAAATACTGGGATGGAAGTATGATCACGAGTTCGAGGCCTTCATCATTAAAAGAAGAAATGGGTTCGTTCAATTGTTCGCAACTATCAGAGACCTCATGAAGCTCTTCTCCTGGGAACTTAAAGAATTGAGACGGCTTGACATTGTCAATCACTCAAACACTGAGATTGCTATGATAGCTCAGAGTTTAGTGCATAACATATACCTCAACAGATATCACAAGCAAACCAGAGAGCAAGAGAAGAAGGAACATGAACGGTTTGAGAAGAAACGAACTAAAGTCCCTTACAAGTAGATCTACTCCAATATTGGCAAGAACATAAAGACTAAGAAGATTGAGGGTAATCTGAAGAAAAATCCCATCAAGGATTGGTACTACAGTGCTCAAACTCATGAGTTAGTGATTGAACGAGAAAATGCAGAACCAATCAGACTCTTTGCTGCCATAGAGCTCAGGTTGTTACCCATCTGCTACTTACGTTGGATTTTCTATGGTCGTCTTGAAACAGTTCCACCCAGACTGAAGCCCTATGAGGTAGTTGATGCAAATTACTTCCTACCGTTCCTTAAATGGTGGAGCTGCGAATGTATTAACGCCGGAAGGATGAAAACTGAAAGTCTGGCGAACTTGGAAAGATGGGAAATAGACAGTCATGGAATAAGTCATTTGTGTAGAGGCTCAGACAGGAAACTTGAAATGTGGCACTACTCAGATCTGAAGAAGTTTGCAAGAAAAGATCTTTGGATGATGTGGCAAACCCAGATCTACTGCTATGACCGCAAGTATAACAGGTTGGCTAGGAGATACTGGCATTTCCTATTGAAGCTTCTTGGACAGTTAAGATGATGATGATGGAGGGTGTTTGCATTACCACCAAAGGGGGAATTGTTGGAACCTGGAGGTTGGTGATAACACGAACCCAAGAACAAGATCACAGGTGAAGCTGCAGAACCAACATGTATTTTGCTACTTATGTATTTGAACATTTTGGTTTGTAATAACTTAGTTAATGTTGAACTTTGAATCCTTACTTTGTATGTTTACTTGTTATCATATGTTGGTTCAGCTTGATTTACTTTTGTGCTAATCTTGTGATTGTTTGTTTGTTTGGTTGTTCGACACTTAGAATATGTTCATTCTTAAGTTGCACTTAACGATCAGGCTGAAATACTCTTAACGATCTGACCCTTGTTGTGCTTAACGATCTGCCAGACAAAGGTCTTAACGACTTGAGTATATTTTCCTTAACGACTTGCATGTGAAACATACTTAACGATCTGAAAGTATTCTATTTAAACGACCTGCCTCCTCTTGTCTAAGTTATCGATCTGACCTCGCATAACTTAACGACTTGACCTGGTCGTTTGACCTTAACGACCTGGCTAACGATCTGACTACTTGGTTAACGATCTGGCTAAGCTGGCTAACGATCTGACTACTTGGTTAACGATCTGGCTAAGCTAGCTAATGATCTGACTATTTGGTTAACGATCTGACTTGTTCTTAAACGATCTGGCTAACGATCTGACCTGGACAAGTTAACGATCTGACATTCTAACTTAGATGAATTTAAAGATTTCTTGATGTGATGTGTGATTCTCCTTGTATTCTGTGCATAGACACTTGTGCTCCTCATTGGGTATAAATAGGAATTCTTAGGAAACCCTAAACAAGCCTTTAAGAGAACATCCTGAGGAGCACTATGTGTTTGTGTGTGTGTTCTTGGTGTTTTTCTTGAGTTTCAGAGGCGAATGGAGAGGCAATGTTGCTGATCCAACCAAGAGTGATCATCAACACGTGTTTCCGCACTCGTGTGATGAATCAAATGATGATCTTTGGCTAAGAAATTGGTCCTGACAAATACAAGCTCAAGCCTGATGGTGTTCGAATCATCAAGGGCAAATGATCAGAATGATGAAGTGTCTGAGCATGCAAATGTTGAGAGCAACTCTCAGGTTGATGATCAAGCCGATGTCCAAGAGCCAACTCCAACTCAAACTGAAAGTCCTATTCTGAATGAACACAGTCCAGTTCATGAGGAAAGGAAATTCTTTGAAGTTGATAGCTCATTTGTTGAGCCCAGCCTTGTGAGAGTAAATGTTTCTACTGAATCAAGCCAGACTCCAATCATTCCAAGTATTCGCCCATATCTAACACTTATTGGAGAAAGTTTTTAAACTGGTGATCTCCCGGTAGACCTTCGGATAAGTGTTGATCCTCAAATCAACTTTCTGTTATCTCATAACAAGAAGAGAGAGTGAGAAATAAAAGAGCTTAAGGAAGAAAACAAGAGGTTGAAGGAGAAGTAGAGCAAGAATGAAGCAAGCATTGGATACTTGTATGTTGGGTTCCTTGAATTATGGAAGAAGTTGGAAGATTTAAAGGGGATTGATACTTCAAATGCTCATAGCTCTTCGCAAGGTGCTCAAACTGCTGAAGCAGTGCAAGAAGATGAAGGAGATGACACCATAGAGATGTCTGATTATGTTAGAGGAGGAAGATTCATCTCGAAGGCACCAGAAAGTCATGAAAATTGGTTCAAGGATTTATTCCAGGGACCTCCCCCTATGATGTACTCAATTGATGTAGGAGAAAGTGAAATCGACAAAAGGGGGAGTCGTGAACCTATCTTGTGCTGGCACTATGATGGAGAGAAGAAACTGTTTGCTGTGACCAGAGACGGGTACAGTCCAATCGAGTACTACAGAACTCGGGGTCAATTTCACTCCTGGACTGAGATAGAGATGAGAAATTTGCTGAGGGCTCCTTTCATTAACAGATGTAGAAATGCACATGGCGACCTTGTTCGTGACAATCTAATGAGCCATCTTGAGGAAAACTTTGCAAACTTTGACCTCAAGCAAACAAGATGGGTTCAGACTGGAACTGATCCTTTCACTAATGAGCCTGTTGGAGAAGTGAGGCAACCCCCCACCAAAATACTCGAGTGATCAACATGTTGGACGAGATTGAAGATGGTACACCTGTGAGAAATTTTGATAATTGGTTCTATGATCCAACAACTCATAAGGTGGTGGTGGTTCGCAAGAAGATGCGAGAATTTCGCTTCTATGATCCAGTATTTGCTGAGGTTTGGAGAACGTTATATCAAACTCCTGTCCACCCAACCTATTCTTGGTGATGAGCTTGATTATGAGAATGCTACAAGGGTGGGAATCTTTCATGGAACAGCAAACCGGATTGTAGAACTTGAATGGTGGTCAAGGAAGGAGTCTCACACCTTCCGATTTGATTTGCTTCTCCCTTAGACCGTCTAGTGGTTCATGCCTAGGGGAAGATTGTTGGGCTATACATTGTGAGGCATGAACATTAGACTTGGGCTTACATTGGTTTGGGCTTGATGTGATTACGACTTGGGCTTCTTGGGCCGGCTTCACCTATTGAGTTTACGATTATGATTAGGGTTTTTGTATGGGTAGTATAAATACCCAAGTAGTTTACGATTAGAGCTAGTTCTCGATTACGATTTTCTACATATCACTTGTATTTACGATCGTGAACTCCTTTTTATAGAAGATTGATTGTTCTCCATTCAAGATTTGATTGTGTTGCTTTGTTCTTCATCTCATATCAAGTCTATTTCATCATCTTCTTGTCGAATCACTCACAAACAAGGTTTCCGCACTTGTTTGTGTTTAAGATATTGTGAATGATTGTTGTTTCGGGACCAACAGAAACCTACTATCGATTGTTGTATAAGTTATTTTGATCCGTAGGCTCTTGTAGACTAGTTATTTTGATTTTAATCCGTTATTTTATATAACACGCATTTTTATTAAATATAAATACTACATACGTATGGTATTAGAGATTCAAAGTGGATTATATTTATATGAAAAGTGAGTATCTGGGAATATATATATATATAAAGAAAAATTTATTGTAGACACCCCCATAAGTGTCGGCATGTAGACATCTTTATTCACAATTAAATCTATTGATCTAATGGTTGTGATTAATTTTCTTTTTCCTTTTTTTATTTTTTCTCATTATTCAGAAAATTTCATATGTGAAAAAGAACTATTTCACATGCGAAAGTGTAAGCAATGAACCTCACCCCTATACACACACACACATACACACACACACACACACATATATATATATATATATATATATATATATATATAAGGGCGCGTTCAAACGAGAACCAAATATTTCGCGAGAACTAAATAGTTTGTGATAACCAATTGTGGCAATACATTTAACAAATAATAAAAAATATCATATATTAAAGACTAAATTACAAATTTTTTCCTTTAAACTTTATAAAACTATGGATTTTGTCTTTTTTTTTCAAAAAACTTTCAAGTATTATCCTTTATTGCAAAAGTTATTTTGATTTTTAACCTTTACACTAACTCTAACTAACTTATTCAGTTAATTACCATTGTAGCATTGTTTCAATGGTACCGGTATTGTTTGGAGTTTGGGGAAACCCAAGTTCAAACCTCACTATTGGCAAGGGATTGATGACCAAGGGCAACCTTGGTTTGAGTCATGATGCCGACCGGTTTTACCCAGCGCGCAAGTTACTCCAGATAGTTCTGCTATTGTGGAGGCTTGCAACTGTCTATGCTTGGGTTGAAACCTACGGGTTTCAACGTAGGTCCCATGTGGGCATGCTAGACAGTCGCATGGTTTTCCCGGGGAACGTCCATATGCCCCACTTGACCCCAGCTGAGACACGGTTAGGACACTCATGTCTGGCTGTCTGTGGGGTGGACCCTCATCTCCTCCTCTACGGAGGTAGGATAGGTGCGCGATGTCCTAACCCATCGTGACCAACATCGCCGTTCTAAAAAAAAAAAACTTATTCAGTTAATTACTAATAAATATGGGGGTATTCTTGTAATTTTCCCCCAAATAAAAAAAACCCTTAAATTGTATCATGGTAATTTAGTCATTTTTTAGTGTTTAAGTTGAAAATTTTATTTTTAATCCAAACAATTAATTTCTGTTGGACTAAATCTTTAGAATTGTTTATATTTTATATGATTTTATATTTATTTTATTTATAAATTGTTTATTAAACATTCTAATATTTGATATTTTACCAAAAAGCATAGGGATAATTTTATTTTGTCACGAATTGAACCCTCACTGTTTAAATAACAAAGTTTTATCCAACAGCAAGATACCATTAAACTAAAAATCTTTTGGTAACTTTTTTCAATTAATTGTTCAAAACTAACTAGTGTCTTTTTTTTTTGAACGACAAATAGCAATAAAACGCATCAAACCACTAGCAAAAAGCAAGGAGCCAGGGGCGAAGAACAAAAAACAAAAAAATTACAACGAAAAGGAGACCTAGGCTTTCCAATTGTTGGGCTATACATTGTGAGGCATGAACATTAGACATGTGGGCTTGCATTTTCTTGAGCTTGGTGTGTTTACGATTTTGGGCTTCTTGGGCCGGTTTTCTTATTGGGTTTATGATCCTAGCTAGGTTAATTGTAAAGGTAGTATAAATACCCATTAGTTTATGATTGTAGCAAGCTTTTGGAGATTACGATTTTCTTGTTCTTCTTTGTATTTCCGATCGCAAACACTTGTTAATGGAAGATTGATTGGTTTTTATTCAAGATTTGATTGTTTTGCTTTGTCTTCATCTCATATTAAGTCTATTTCATCATCTTCTTATCGAATCATTCACAAACAAGGTTTCCGCACTTGTTTGTGATAAAAATATCATGAGCAATTGTTGTTTCGGGACCAACAATTGGTATCAGAGCTAAGAATCATCTGATTCGATGTTCCACGATAATAGATTCGATTGTTTGGCTGAAAAAGTGGAAGTTTTCTAATTTTTCTAGGCTGTTCTTAGTGTTTACGACATCTGCTGGTGTTTACGATCGCTGTTCTTCATCGGTTTTGTGTTTACGAGCTGGAAATTGGTGTTTACGACTTCAAGCTGCGATTTTTGAAGGTTTACGATCGTGTAATCGGGGTTTACGATTTCAAGTTAGAAACTTTGGGTATTCACGATCCTATTTACGACCCGGAGGTGTTGACGACTGAGATTATGATCGGAATTGGTTTCACGACCTTGTTTACGACCCGGAGTAGTTCACGACTGAGATTACGATCGGAATCGTGTTCTCGATCGGCTAGGCTGTCAAAATCGTAAACTATTGATTACGATCAGAAACTCATTTTAGACTTTCTTTTCTTGAGTTTCCTTAGCTTTCATCATGGACTTTGAACCTAGTATGTATCAAAAACTGGACGTTGAGATTGGATCGACCACCCGTCCTCCCAGACTCACATCCGCTGACAAGTTTTTTGAATGGAGATACACATTTCAAAATCATTTGAAAAGTGTTGACTTGAGACTTTGGAGATCAGTTGTTAATGGGCCATTCAATCCTACTCACAGTGAAGCAGGAAAAGTTGGGGTGGTGAAAACTGAAGCAAAATACACGGATGATGATTGGGAAAAATGTAACAAGGACGAGAGAGCATATGATAATATGACAATGGCATTGACTCCTGAGATTGCTCAAGGTTTTAACAAATCTAAGACTGCAAAGAAACTCTGGGATGCTCTGGTGGCGACATATAAAGGAAATCATGATATCAAGGCTAGCCACAAACAGATGCTGAAGCAGAAGTTCAATTTGTTCAATCACATTCAAGGAGAGTCCTTTGAAGCCCAAGTTCAAAGATTTGTGTTCTTAATTGCTGAAATGTCAAGCTACGATGTTGAACCCGGACTGGAGGATAAAAATCTGAAACTCTTGAACAGTTTGCCCAAGTCCTGGAATACCAACATTTCAATAATCAAAAACAACAACAAGCTAGATGAGCTAATTAACAAACTGAAGTCAAAACTGATTGATGATAAACAGAGAGAGCTGAATCATCTAAGTTCATTTAGTATGGCAGGAAAACTGAATCAGGCTCTCTTATCTGAAGAAGTAGGGTCAAAACAGGCTGGAAGTTTGTCTGCAAGTGATTCGAGTTCAAACATAAAGCCAACTGCATTTGTGGCTCGATCCCAAGCTAATTCTAGTGGAACGATCAACCCTGATGAGGCAAATGCTACAAATGATCCCAACTTTGCTCTTGGAATGGGATTTATGAATAGTTATAATGCTCTTATGACTGGAACATTGGTACCTACTGAGATGCTGTCAGGTGAACTGAACCAGATTAATCCTGAAGTTGTGGAAATGCTTCATGTTTCCTGGAAAATGGCAATGGCCGTTTTCTGCGCCAAGAAGTTTATGGCAAAAACTGGGAAGAATGTGTGGAAGGATCAGGATAAGATAAGGATGGCTTTTGATAAGAGCAAGCTCAGATGCTTTAACTGTGATGAGTATGGGCATTTTTCTAGGGAATGCACCAAGCCAAAGAAGGAGAAACCAGAAGAAAAGAAAGCTGGAGATGGTAAAGGAAAGGCAGAGACAAAGGCTTTGGTTGTGCAAGATTGTGGGGAATATCAATGGGCTTCACAGATAAAGGAACTCAGTCTATCTCGTGCTATGATCGCTAAGATGGAGAATGAATCTGAGGAGGAGCATGCGTTTGTGGTCACTGAGGAGAAGTTAGGAGATAAAGAAGAGAACCTAGTTGAAGACAAGGAAGCATTTGCAGCCGAGGTCGACAACACAAAGGTATGTACTAATCCCACTTGTGCACGTTTAATTCCTGGCCTTAGAAAACTTTGGAAGAATAGTGAGATAGAATTATTTGATATGCAATGTTCTAGAAGTTCGTTTAAGGGTAGATGGGAAATAAGTGAGGAGAAAGTCAAAGCCCAGAAACTGGATATAGAGAAATACCAAACCCTTGCCTCTCAGAAGTCTGTCCTGTATGACAATGCTAAGCTAGAAATATTTGAGCTTAGGAAGCAGGTAGATGAACTTGAACATAAGAACAATGAGCTGCAAGTGAAATTAGATGTGAATCAGATGAGAAACAAAAGAATGCTCCAAGCTGGTAAGGCATTGTCCACCTGCCTAACTGATGTTCGATTTGGTAACGATAAAGGAGGAATAGGAATTAGCTCATCTGAAAAAAATAAGAATGATGTTCCCCAACTTGTGTCTAGAGATATAATAGGTATGATTTATGAGGAGGATCAGGTAGATAGATCTGAATCAGAAATGCATGAAGCAGGACCTCCCATGGATAGTGTTTTGGTTGGTGTGAAACCCATGACTGAAGAGGAGTTAGAAAATGAGAAACATATGACCTGTGGTTTAGGTAATCAGAATAAAATGGTGACATTCACTTGTGAACCGAGTCCATCCCAGGAATCATTAAACGATTATGTTAGTTCTTCTGACGTTTTTGTTTCATGTACAGATGAAGTAAGGATCAAAGATGTTTTTGGGAAGGATGTCGAATGCTTGAGAATCAAAGAGTGTCACGAGTCTAGTAGTTTATTTTCTGATTTACCTAAGGACGATGTTCTGGCATCTGTGTCTGAACTTAATGTGTCCAAGTCAAAACAATTGATGTTGTCTATGTCGTCAAAGCATGTTTCTAATTATAATGAAGTAGTTAATGGTTTTAAAATTCATGTGCCTAATACTAAGGCCGGTCGTGAGTCTAAACCCAAGGAATTTGTTCCTTATCCCCAGGTTGTGTCTACTTTTAACAGAACGAACAAATCAAAATTAGAACAATTTTGTTTAATCACGTAACCTGAAAAAGTTCCAAAACATTTTATACACAGATGGGATGATAAGCCTGAATGGAAGTCATCATACCCAAGGCGTTCGTATGTTTGTAGTCATGTGAATGGGCCAAGACTTATGAACTGTTTTCATTGTGGAAAACCAGGGCATTTCGCTGCAAATTGTTTAAATAGACCTTATCAACCATACTATCCGCAAAACCCATGTACTAGTATGTTGCAGAAAATGATGACAGGTGGAAATAAAAATCAAAAACAACAACCTTTGTCTCAGGGGAAGCAGAGTTCAAAACCAATGAAGACACAACTGTATAAGGTTTTAAACACAAAAACTCCAGTTACAAAGCTTGTTGACAAAAAATGGAATGTGGCCAAAACTCCAAAACCAACTTACAAACCTAAAGGAGCTTACCAAATAAAAGATAAGATGAAACCTGATTTGCTGAAAAACATGTACCTACTACAAAAAGGATTTCTCAACCTAAAGGAAAAACAAAGGTTAAGAAACAGGTTTCTAAACCAAAAGAGGTTTCTCAAACAAAACAAGTTATTCAAACAAAATTGAAACTTGAGTGGACACCTGTCAAGGAACCTGCAGGTAAAAAGGTCACATCTCCACAGAAGAAACCTGCAACTGTAAAGAATTCAAACAATGTGTCAAAACCATAGAAACACACTTTTTGGAAACCAAAAGTCAACACTCAAAGTTTGAGTGTAACTGAATCAAAATCAGGAATGTGCCTTAAATTAGTTAACTACATTGAATCCAAGGGCGTGCCCAGATCTGTTATGGCCTGGGTACCCGACTCTAACTGATCTTTGATTCTTGTAGGGACGGCCAAGAAGAACTGTCAACAATCTCTGGTACGTTGATAATGGTTGCTCCTGACATATGAGCGGAGACTTATCACTTCTGGAAGAGGTTCAATATTTCAATGTAGGAGGTGTTTCATTTGCTAGTGGAGTAGGTGGCAAGATCAGTAAGAAAGGTGTGGTGAAGAATGGCAGTTTGACGTTCTCTAATGTGCATTATATGGAGGAGTTGTCACATAGCCTGCTCAGTGTTTCGTAGATTTGTGATCGAGAATATTTTGTTTTGTTCAATAACAAGGAATGTATTATTCTCAAGCCTGGAGTAAAGATTCCTGAGGAGTGTGTCTTATTGCATACACTAAGATGAGGAAATTCTTATCTTCTTAACATCGGTAATCCTCCATCGTCTGATGTGTCCTGTATTATTTCTAAGCAGAATGAAAATCTGGCATTATTATGGCATCGTCGTCTGAGACATGCCAACATGAAGAACCTGACCAAACTGGCAAAGGGAGAACATGTTAGAAACCTCCCTATCAAGGACTTCACGTCAGTTGAGAAGTGTGTTGCATGTGCTAAGGGGAAGCAACACAAGTTACCACATCGTTCTAAAATCACAAACTCTATTTCGTCAGTGCTGCAACTACTTCATATGGATCTCTTCGGCCCAATGCAAGTAAAAAGTATCAGCAAGTTCTCATATTGTCTGGTGATAGTGGATGACTTCTCTCGATTTACTTGGGTTTTCTTTTCGTCAAACAAGCATGAAACTCCAGCAGGCAATAAGATGAGAAAACGGAACAGAGTTTAAGAATGCTGAATTGAATATGTTCTGTGGAAAGAAAGGTATAGAAAGGCAATAGAGAATCAATGAAACAATAAAGTGAAGGCAATAAGATCAGAAAACGGAACAGAGTTTAAGAATGCTGAATTGAATATGTTCTGTGGAAAGAAAGGTATAGAAAGGCAAAACAGTGCACCGTACACACCTCAACAAAATGGTGTGGCTGAAAGAAGAAACAGAACACTTATTGAAGCTGCAAGAACTATGCTGTGTGAAGCAAGATTGCCAATTTTCTTTTGGGCCGAAGCAGTCAACACTGCTTGTTATGTGCAAAATCGGGTACTTTTGAACAAGCGGCATGAGAAGACACCTTATGAGATTATTTATGTAGAGAAACCAAAGGTGGGGTACTTTAAGTCATTCGGGTGTCCTTGCACAGTTCTAATTCAATCTGATGTGGGGAAATTCAAAGCAAAGCCTAACGAATGCTACTTTGTTGGGTATTCTGCAAATAGTGCTTATAGAGTCAACAACAAAACCACCAAAGTGATAATTGAGGCACTCAATATTGACTGGTTGGAAGACAATACTACTGATACTAACCTGCTTGTCTCTGTTTCAGTACCACATGTTCAAGCAACAAGAATAAACATAGATCATTCTCTTAGCAATGTGGTTGGACCAGTGTCAGCAGGTGTCACAACTAGAAGCCGCATGGGTGACATTAACTTCTGCATGTTCTCATGTTTATCTCCCAGATAGAGCCTCCAAATGTGATGGTAGCACTTAAAGATCCGAGTTGGATGGAGGCTATGCACGATGAATTGAATCAATTTTCAAAACTAGGAGTGTGGCATCTAGTGAAAATACCAGAAAATAAGAAGGTTATACCTACATGATGGTTGTATAAGAACAAGAAAGATGACACGGGTGTGATTGTGAGAAACAAAGCCAGGTTGATTGTTCAAGGTCATAGATAGGTTTACGGGATTGATTATGATGAGGTGTATGCACCGGTGGCTAGATTGGAAGCAATTCGAATATTCCTTGCAGTAGTAACATATCTCAACTTCACTGTGCATCAGATGGATGTAAAGACAACTTTTCTTTATGATGAAATGAATGAAGAGGTCTATGTGGCTCAACCACGAGGGTTTGTGGATGAGGAACATCGAGATCACATGTATCTTCTAGATAAAGCTCTATATAGTTTGCATCAAGCTCCACGCACGTGGTATGAGACTCTATCAAAGCATTTGGTGGAGAATAATTATACAAGAGGAGTGGTTGATCAAACCTTGTTCAGAAAGAAGGTGAAAAATGATATCGTTATGGTGCAAGTTTATGTGGATGACATCATCTACGGGTCGACAAATGAAGAGTTATGCACCGAATTTGAGGATACCATGAGAAAGAAATTTGAGATGAGTGATCAAGATAGATGAACTTTTTCCTGGCATTACAAGTTAAACAAGATAAATATGGGATTCGCATTCATCAAGCAAAATATGTGAATGAAATTCTGGAAAAGTACAAGATGCAGGACTCCAAGCCCATCTTTACTCCCATGGCATCCCGGCCTCTACTGACAGCAGATGCAGATGAGAACTCAGTAAGTAAGTTCATATATCGTTCAATGATCGGGTCACTCATGTATTTGATAGCAAGCAGGCCAGATATCATGTTCGCAGTGTGTGTGTGTGTGTGCACGTTACCAGGCTAATCCTAAACTCTCTCTTATTTAGCTACTGTTAAACGTATTTTTAGGTAACTAAAGAGCAGGCCTCAGCTTGGGCTTTGGTATCCTAAGAATACGGATTTTTAATTATTTGCATTTTTTGACAGCGATTATGGAGGTAGTGATCTTGACAGGAAATCTACGACTGGTGGGTGCCAATATTTGGGAGACAGACTCATTTCATGGCAGAGCAAGAAGCAGCATACCGTTTCCAATTCAACTGCAGAAGCT
>JBCNJP010000006.1:12950282-12969282 GCA_039602395.1 Deinandra increscens subsp. villosa | reverse complement strand
TAAAGAAAATAAAGCAGAACATCAAACGAACAACAATCAGGTCGATCTTTCGATACGCAGAGAAAGTCCGATCGTTTGATAAAATAAAGAAAATAAAACAAGTTTAAATCTTTGCAAAATGAACACATGTATACATTGACTTCTGATTTTATTTTTCACATATCTTTTTCTTGATATATCTTGAGATACGCATCAAGATGTTGTCCACTTGGTCAAGCATCAGATTTAGTTTATATCACATTTGTATACTTTCTAATTTGCCGAGTCTACCTTGCACATCGATCAAATGGTCTTATGGCTTTTTCATCTATTTTATCCATGAGTCAGACAATATTAGCCAATGTACCATCATTTCCCATACATGTCGGATACAATTTCTCATTTTTCAATGTTTTTGGCTTTTTGCATTTTTCAATGTTTTTGTCTTTTTCAAATTTCTCCCCCTAAAAATGACAACTCTATTTATAGATTTTCATTTTTATGATATGAAAAACAGCACACTATTTTTGTATTTTTGCAAAAACAAACTCCCCCATAGAATGAGACGGAGTGAAAAACCAAGAAAAAATTGAGCAACCAACACAAATACTCTCAGTTTAGCATTTTAAAAAACAAAATTTGAATTTGAAAGTCAATTTAATTAAAACATATATTTCACAATCAGTAATTCAGCAATCATCGAAAGGTCTTCCTGAAACACCTGCTGACACCAAATAAATCATTAGTCGCTCTGGGATCGACCCGATTCAACAGCGTCGGGTCGCCCGGTGTCTTCCACAAAGTCATCGTTGGCCATGGAAACAACTTTCGGTTTCCACATTTGTAAAATGTGTAATTTTTATCAAATTCAACCGACGTACTCGGTTTAAACCAAGACGATTTACGAGTTGATTTAATCGTTGGAAACCAAGGTTTATCAAAAATTTGACCTTTGTTATCCACATATTTAGCAGTTTTGTGGATATATGCAGTCGTCGGACAATCTGTCACACCCCGGTCAACGGATTCGGGTGTGAGCGAGAATGGAATCATAGTCGAGGATACATAGAACAACTTCTAATAATTTAAAAACTTCATAAAACATTAATTCATTTCATTGCAGCGGAAAGATAGTGGAAACATTAATGTCTTACATTTTGAAAACATAAGTCTTAAATAATTATTAAAAGCATGAAACGGTTAAATTGGATAGTTGGGACTATGACTCCAAGAACAGGTCCGATAGCATTTGTAAGCCCCATTTGCATGTCTTCAGAAAGTCTTGTCAATTACCTAAGAAATCATGAATATAAAACGGGTCAACATAAAGTTGGTGAGGTTCACAGGTTTAGGACTCGATGAGTTAAACAGTTGTAAAACAGTTTCGGTATACTTAAATATTATCAGGGTTTATTGTTGTGGTTGTATGATCTCACCTGAACTTTGATTTCAAATACTAACGGTTTACCCACCCGGCATCTCTTGCCCAGAGATGTTAAACAGAGCAGAATAACTGACGTGTACCCCCAGACAATCCGGAGTCAGAACTGGAGCTACCAGTTAGGGTAGGGTTGTCAACCCAAATAGATCTATTCACTAGCTATCGTTTCGTACAGAACTAATTGAAATCAATTAATGATGGGATTTCGGTTGTACAAACGTTTATAACGATAATGTACCAAGTTGGGCAATCAGTAAGAGAACAAGTAGTCATACGGCTAACAAGTAAACCATAATATTAAGTAAAAAGCATTTAATCAGTTTTCATGATTTCTCCCCCAAGTATAAAACAGTTAAAAGGAAAAGGGGCCGTGAAACTCACAGATTCAGCAGATAAGCGGTAAATAAGTAGTGAAGGACGGTAGCACGTAACGTCCTAAATCATTTAATAAACATATGCATAAGGTCTATGATCATTTGAGTAACATAAGTCACCCAAGTGATACCGGTCAAGTCTTGACGTTTTAATCCGTTTGAAAACGTTTGAAAACCCGTTAACTTGTATTTATTTAATTCAATACGTTCATGGTTATTTATATCTACGTCCAATAAATATAAACAATTAATCATTTTCAATAATTCAATCAAGTCTTGAATATCGAGTAAAAAGAAATAATAATGTTTATTATTTATTTTCATGAGTTCGAATAATTATTTTAAATTAAATAATTATTTATACGTTTTGTTAATCTTGCAAGTTATAATTATCTTAAATAATTACGATTAACAATTATTTGGTGAATAAAACAAGGTTTAAGTCCTTTGCAAATAATTATTTGTCAAAATAATTATTAACGTTTGTTTTATTTATAAAACATAAATCTTTAAGGAAAAACATTTAAAGTTTTTAACATTTAATCATTTCCATAGGTAAATCAATATTTCAAGTTCATGAAAGATTAAATAGAAAACGTTGATAAAATATTTTTGGCGACGCTTGGATTTATAACGTTGGATTTATAAAACTTGACTTTTATTTAAAAATCTCCGACGGATGTTAGTCCATCTTTGGTTACTTTGTTTTTATCAAAGTAACACCAAAAGTCCTTGCAAACATTTTAAACCAATGATTTGTCTTGGTTTATTTTTATAAAAATCTTTTATGAAAATATTTATTTTCAAATGTAATCTTTTTATAAAATGTCCATTTCTAGCAAGTTTTTAAGAAAGGTTAAAACTTGTAATAAATCCAAGTATTTATGTCAAATTAATCATTTGACATAAATATTATTCTTATCTAAATCTAGCAAGAATTTAGTATATTCCTTTTGTCCAATCATTTAATCATTTGTAACATATTAAATATGTCACATGACTATTTTAAGAAATATATTCTTTTTGTTTTTAACATGCTTAAGGTTTTGTTATGGTTTTTAGATCTAGATTTAATATGTCCATTTAACCATGTTCATCATCTTTATTATCATGTAAACATAAGTTTAAATCTACTAACACTTTGTGTTAGGACCAATGTATTTAAATCAAGACAATCTACTAACACATTTAGTGTTAGGACTTGTAAATATAAAATGCAATCTACTAACACATTCGTGTTAGGACATTTGAAATTTAAATAACAATCTACTAACATATTTTCATATGTTAGGACCAAAGAAAATAAATAATAACAAGTAACATTATTTAGTCTTTGAATTCCATATTTATTTTTGTTGAAGAGACTTGGGTTAATAAGTATGACTGACACCATCAAATCTATTCTCGAATAATTCGGTTGAAGCTAATCCATTGTGATTTGATTCAGAGACGCGGGTTGTGATGCTCGAGGCTTGCAAGATTTGGACCGAAGACGTTATTCTTGAAAAGTCAACCGTTCGAGGTCAACGTGTACGAACGTAAAAGTCAACGGAAGATCGGTTCGAGCGAGTCAAGGCTTCATATTGAAAAAAATCATCTTTGATTCTAATTACATAATAATTATGTCATTTGTATTAGTTTGTATTTAGCATCATTTGTATGTGTGTTAGCTAGTTAGTGGGCTAGTGCAGCACATGAGGCTTCTCTATGAAATAGGAAGAGGAGTAGCTTCATTAGAATATGATGAATAAGGATGAATAATGAGTGATGTGAGCTATCATTTTCTAGAGAGAGAGAGTCACACATGTGGCGTTTGAGCTCAACGCCAATGTGACCATGGATTTCCAATGACGAGTTTGTAGTCATTCGGTTCGGTTGTAATCATTCGAACAATAATCAATGAATCGTTTGTTTTATCATTTTCTTGTCATTTATTATCTTTGATTCGTGTTTGCTTGTAGTGGTGCAAGGTGAACAAGGGTGGTAGTGGTCCCCTTTTATAATCATGTTTAGGGGGGGTATTAACCAAGGGTTAATGATGTGTTGTCAATCCCACATAATTCCCTAGCTTCTCTTAATTAGTTGTAAGTTTTATAAAAGTTTTGGATCTTTTATAAAATATAAATGGGTTAGGAGTTTATAAAAATAATAACTTTATAAAATATAATCCAATTGTAATTAATCAAATTGATAGGTGGTTTTTATTTTTATAAACATTGTAAGTCCAAGTTTTATAAAATGTTAGTGGGTTAAAGAAATGGGATTAACTTTTATAAAACTAGTGGGCTTAAGCAAAATAGTTTAATTGTTTACAATTGGGCCGAAGCCCAATCGGGTAATTGACGATGGCGAATCGGGCCGAAGCCCAATCGGTTTGTATGAATGGGTTGGGCCGAAGCCCAATCGGGGTGCGAAGGGGAATGGATCGGGTTGGTGGTGCGGGCCGCGAAGAAGAAAAGAAAGGATTTGGGCCGGTTCGGCCCAATACGACACGGGCCGCGGGTCGGGTTTCCGGGTTCGGGGTTTTACTCGCCTAGTTGACACGAACCTTCGGTTAAATTTTTGGGTCAATCGGGGTTAGTTTGGGCTTAATGGGCTTACCGGGCCCAATAGGCTAAACGTTTGATAATTTGGCTAAGTCTTGACAACGTAACACTTGTTTTAAGTTCGTAAAACGTTTTATCAGTTTATAACGGTTTGATAAAATATAACATGTCAAATTTTATATTTAACTTTCTTATTATTAAAATTCCATTAATAATAATATGTTATATTCATAATTCACAGTTTTTTTTCAACGCGAATTTTCATATCGGTTAATCGGTTATCCATTCACAGCTAATTATGTAACATAAAACAATAAATCACGTAATTATCGCATAATGAAAAGTCAACAAAAGTCAACGGAGAGAGAGTTGACCTGGTTTTTAGGTCCGGTTGTCACATTCTCCCCCAGTTAGAAGAATTTCGTCCCGAAATTCAGTTTTGGTTACTGGTGGATGCGACGTTCTCAAACAGGCGTGGATACTTTCGGCGCATTTGATCCTCGCGTTCCCACGTATACTCTGGTCCTCGCCTAGAGTTCCATCGTACCTTGACTATGGGAATGCGGCTATGCTTCAGCTTTTTGATTTCTCGGTCAAGTATCTCCACGGGTTCCTCAATGAAGTGTAGGGTTTCGTCCACTTGAATCTCATCAAGAGGAACGATGAGTGTTTCATCAGATAAGCATTTCTTAAGATTACAGATATGAAAGACATTGTGAACGCTGCTTAGCTCGGCGGGCAGGTTTAAACGGTAAGCTACTGGTCCGATGGTTTCGGTGATTTCAAAGGGACCAATGTAACGAGGGTTGAGCTTTCCTCGTTTGCCGAACCGGATGACACCTTTCCAAGGTGACACTTTTAGCATGACGCGATCACCCTTTTTGAAGGACAAGGGTTTGCGTCGGTTGTCGGCGTAGCTCTTTTGTCTATCCCTAGCAGCTTTCAGACGATCTCGGATTCGGAAGATCAACTCGGTCGTTTCAAAGATTAGCTCGGGTCCAGTCAACTGACTGTCGCCAATCTCATTCCAGCAGAGTGGAGATCTGCACTTTCTCCCATAAAGTGCTTCGAAAGGGGCGGCTTGGATGCTGGTGTGATAACTGTTGTTATAAGAGAATTCGGCAAGAGGGAGATGCTCGTCCCACTTGGGTCCGAAATCTATCACACATGCTCTTAGCATATCCTCAAGTGTTTGGATCGTTCTCTCACTTTGGCCATCTGTCTGCGGATGGTAGGCAGTACTCATATCGAGTCGAGTACCCAAAGCTTTCTGTAGAGATTTCCAGAAGTGTGCGGTGAATCGACTGTCTCGGTCGGATATGATGGATTTGGGCACACCGTGGCGCGAGACGACTTCCTTTATGTAAAGCTTGGCTCGTTTGTCCATCTTATCCTTCTCATTGACCGGTAAGAAGTGTGCTGACTTTGTCAATCGATCGACTATCACCCAGATAGCATCATAGCCAGATCTAGACTTAGGCAATTTTGTGATAAAGTCCATGGAAATCTCTTCCCATTTCCATTCGGGGATTACTGGTTGAGTCAACAATCCAGAGGGCTTCTGGTATTCGGCTTTGACTTTTGAACATGTTAAGCACTTGCCGACATAGGTGGCTATCTCGGCTTTCATGTTAGGCCACCAGAACTGTTTCTTCAGACCGTGGTACATCTTGTCTGATCCGGGATGAATGGAATATCTCGATTTGTGAGCTTCATCGAAGACCACTTGCCTTAGCCCTCCATAGATAGGTACCCATAGCCTATCCATGAAGTTCCTGGTTCCATCCGGTTTCTCTACCAGTTGCTTCTCCATTCCACGTAAACCTTCTCCAGTTAGGTTCTCTGGTTTGAGGGCTTCAATTTGTGCGTCGCGCACTTGGGAATTAAGGTTTGAGTGGATGGTCATGCCTAATGCTCGGACGCGGCGAGGTTTGGCATGCTCTTTCCTGCTTAAGGCATCGGCTACAACGTTAGCCTTGCCTGGATGATAACGAATCTCGCATTCGTAGTCATTTAGCAGTTCCACCCATCGGCGTTGTCTCATATTCAATTCTTTCTGATTGAAAATATGTTGGAGGCTCTTGTGATCGGTGAATATGGTACATTGGGTACCATAAAGATAGTGCCTCCAGATCTTGAGAGCAAAGACAACGGCTCCGAGTTCCAAGTCATGAGTGGTATAATTCTTCTCGTGAATCTTCAGTTGTCGTGATGCGTAAGCAATGACTTTCTCTCGTTGCATTAAGACACAACCTAAGCCTTGATGCGAGGCATCGCAGTAAACAACGAAGTCTTCGATTCCATCAGGTAGTGACAGAATCGGGGCATCACAAAGCTTCTGTTTCAACAACTG
This sequence comes from Deinandra increscens subsp. villosa, assembly GCA_039602395.1. Classification (NCBI taxonomy): domain Eukaryota; kingdom Viridiplantae; phylum Streptophyta; class Magnoliopsida; order Asterales; family Asteraceae; genus Deinandra; species Deinandra increscens. Next base: position 12,962,589 of record JBCNJP010000006.1, on the reverse strand, counting down.
GAATGCTGCTTCAGTCTTGCCATCCCATATGAATTTCTTATCTTTCTGGGTCAGGGCGGTGAGTGGCTGGGCTATCTTTGAGAAGTTCTCGATAAATCGGCGGTAATAGCCAGCAAGACCTAAAAATTGTCGAATCTCGGTTGGAGTTGTTGGCGTACTCCAATCCTTGATTGCTTCAATTTTTGTGGGATCCACGTGGATTCCTTGATCATTGATCACATGGCCCAGAAAGTGAACTTCGCGAATCCAAAAGTCGCATTTGGAAAATTTCGCGTAGAGTTCTTCCTTCTTCAACAATTCCAGGATAAGTCTCAGATGTTGTTCGTGTTCTTCTTTACTACGGGAGTAGATAAGAATGTCGTCAATGAACACGATAACGAACTTATCCAGGTAGGGTTTGCATACGCGGTTCATCAGATCCATGAACACAGCCGGTGCGTTTGTCAAACCAAATGGCATTACGAGGAACTCATAATGGCCATAGCGTGTTCTGAACGCTGTCTTTGAAATATCTTCATCTCTAACTCTTAGTTGATGGTATCCTGATCTTAGATCGATCTTGGAGTAGAAGCTCGATCCTTGAAGTTGATCAAATAGGTCGTCGATCCTAGGAAGCGGGTAACGGTTCTTCACAGTCAGTTTGTTCAGCTCCCGGTAGTCGATGCACATCCGAAAAGTTCCATCTTTCTTCTTGACAAATAGCACGGGTGCTCCCCACGGAGAGTGGCTTGGTCGGATGAAGCCTTTATCTAGCAATTCTTGCAATTGGCTAGATAACTCCTGCATCTCAGAAGGTGCCAGACGGTACGGGGATCTGGCTACGGGGGCGGCACCTGGAGCTAAGTCAATGCGAAACTCTACTTGTCGCGTCGGCGGTAAACCTGGCAAGTCTTCGGGAAAGACTTCCGGGTATTCGCGGACAACGGGAACATCTGCTATGTTCTTCTCCTTTGGTTTCTTCTCAGTTACGTGTGCTAAGATGGCATGACATCCCTTACGAAGGAACTTCCTTGCCTTCATACTAGATATGAGGTTTAGTTGGGTTCCACTCTTCTCGCCTTGTACGTTTAGAGTGTTGCCATCTTCGAGTGGCATCCTAACTATTTTCTCATGGCACACGATTTCTGCACGGTTCTTTGATAACCAGTCCATGCCTATGATAACATCAAAACTTCCTAGTTCTACAGGCATCAAATCAATGCTGAAGGGATGATCGGAGAGTTCTAGTGAGCAATTGGGATAAATAATGCTAGTTTCTACTAATTCTCCGTTTGCTAATTCTACTGTGAACTTAGTGTCTAAGGCAACAGGGGTAATTTCAAGTAATTGACCAAATTCGGTAGACACGAAGCTCCTATCAGCACCAGTATCGAATAAAACGGAAGCATAATGATCATTTAGTAGAAACGTACCCGTCACCGTGTTGGGGTCACGGCGAGCATCTCCGGCATTGATTACGAAGGCTCTTCCTCTAGCCTGATTCGGATCCTGGTTTCCTGCCTTCGGGCAATCCTTCTTGTAGTGCCCGGTGGTTCCGCAACCGTAACAGGTGCGCTTCGGACAGTCTCGTGCTACGTGCCCTTTCGTCTTGCAGATGTTGCAGTAGACGTTGCCACAATCGAGTGTATGATGGAGATTGCACTTGTTGCACAGAGGTGCTCCACCGTTGTATCCAGTCTTTCGGACAACATGGGTAGGGGTAGTAGCAGCAAAGACCTTCACTGTTTCAGCTTCCTTGGCAGGGGCCTTATCATCGCGATTCCTCCAGAATCCGCGTTTCCGCTTGTTATCAGGCTTCTTGTTGGTGGAAGGAGTGGTACTGGCTTCAGGGGCCTTGTTCTCAGACTTCTTTTTGTCAAGATTCACACCTTGACGGTTGGCTTGGTAAACCAGGTTGTGTGCCAGGCGCACAGCATCCTGAAAAGTCTGAGGGTTTGAGGAAAGGACATTCCCCTGGATATGAGGTGCAAGTCCCCAGATGTACCGTTCAATCTTCTTGTAGAGGGGAGTGATCATGGTCGGACAGAGATGAGCGAGCTCACGGAACCTCTTGGTATAGCCGGCAACGTCGGCTCCATTCATGGTTAGGTTCCAGAACTCAGCTTCGAGTTTCTGAAGCTCTTCTCTAGGACAGTACTCATCGCGAAGCAGTTGTTTGAGCTCGTCCCAAGTCATGGCGTAAGCCAAATCAGTTCCCATAGCATCAGCATGGGAATTCCACCAAGTCAGTGCGCTATCAGTCAGTGCGCATGTGGAATACTTGACCATGTACTGCTCAGGGCAGTTGCTTATGCGGAAGACGGACTCCATTTTCTCAAACCAGCGAACTAAACCAACAGCGCCTTCAGAACCCTTGAAATTCGAGGGTTTGCAGTTCATAAAGTCCTTGTATGAACATTCACGGGGGCCTGCAATTGTTAGATTGAAACGTTGAATACAATTTAGGAAAATTGTAATCGAGTGTTTTTCTAACATTGGTTAATTCGTACTTACCGCGCGCCCCATTGTCGTTCTGACGTTGGGTTTCAGCGGCGGCAACAGTTTCTGCTACGCGATTAGCAATCATCTCCTCGATTTCCTCAGCGGTCATGGGAGGAGGAGGCGGAGGAGGCGAAGTGTTCCTGGTGGTTCGGCGTCTCGGTGGCATGATTTCGCTTTAAGTTACAATTGTCAACATAAAGAAAACTTTAGATAATATGTAAATGGGGTTATTACATGCTCGAGAATAACTGCCACGACATACATCAATTGCCAAAACATTTTCACGCAACTCACCAAGAAACATAAGATAGGAAGGATGAAGTAATGTAACGTGTCATAACGATATAAACTATACAACCATAACATAACCATAACATGAAAATAACATAACCATAAAACATCAACCATTAACATACCAAAAGATCTCCATAACATAATAACGAGAATCATACATCAAGTTTGTTACCATATTACAGACGAAACATATTCAAAATAAACAAGTTTTGCATCGTGGGCTCGCAGTCCCAATCCTGACTAATGCTAACATGTTTCATCTATAAAACGGCTATCAAAAGATACTAGGTCTCATCTACCTAGAATGCTGGTGGGGGTGGTGGAGGTCCTGGGGGCATGAAGAAGACCGGTGGTCTCTGGGTCAAGGCCTGGAGAGCGGCGAGAAGTCGCCCGGAGACGAACTCCAAAGCAGAGACCCTCCCCTGCAATCTCTCATGCGAGAGAAGCAGATCAGTCGTGGCCATGCTGACCCCAGTCATGTGGGCATGTAGGGACTCCATGGCGCCGTCAGTGGCGCGCATGCGCCCGGTCAGCTCGGCTATCTGGTTCCTGAGGTGAAACACCTCAGTAGCTGCAGGTAGCTGACCGATATCAGCGTTCAGCTCCCCCAGATCGGCCTCAAGGCGTCTCAAACGAGCCACCAGTAATGGGACGGTGTCAGAGATGGGCTCGTGAGTGAAAGGTGAGATACCCATGGGCACTCGGCGGAAGGGATCAGGAAGTGAGGACTCTCCCCGATCGTAACAGCTCGGGAACTCCTCGATGATCCGCCAGTGCTGGACCTGGTCTGGTATCCAGGCGAGGTGGGGTAACTCAAACACCTGGCGCCGCTTGGGCGCGGGCTCACCAGGAGTGCGTCGGACCTCTCTAGTCCGGGATGGGCCAGGTGCCCGTCCCGGGGTGAATCCCCGTCTGCCGCCACCAGGTGTGGCGACAAAAGTCTTCACAGACCGATCTCGGCCTGCGAAAGGGTCGGTGGAGCTAGAAGCATCCACGGTGGCTGCACCGCCAGCAGTGGCGGTGGGAGCAGGGTGGTCAGGGGAGTCATCAGAGGTCCTACGTCTAATAGGACTCAGAAAACCTGCTGGTACGGGGGTCGGGCGAATAACTCCTACAGTAGCGCCCTCAGTCTCGGGGCTTGACGGCACGTAGTCCTCTGGTGAAGGTGTGTACTCAACACTCGGCTCCTCATCGGAATCGGCAACGCAAATGACCTCTTTAGAAGCCATTTCTGCGAAAATATTCCAAAAGGAACTGTGTCAGTAACATCATGGTAGAGTGGTAACACATAAGTAAACATAAGTAAACATATGAGGTCTTGCATGCAAATGGTAGCTTCGGAGTGGGTTATAGTCCAGGCTTGGTTTTCGTTTTGTTTTGTTTGTTTGTTTATCCTGGTTCGCTATAACCACGGCTCTGATACCAATCTGTCACACCCCGGTCAACGGAATCGGGTGTGAGCGAGAATGGAATCATAGTCGAGGATACATAGAACAACTTCTAATAATTTAAAAACTTCATAAAACATTAATTCATTTCATTGCAGCGGAAAGATAGTGGAAACATTAATGTCTTACATTTTGAAAACATAAGTCTTAAATAATTATTAAAAGCATGAAACGGTTAAATTGGATAGTTGGGACTATGACTCCAAGAACAGGTCCGATAGCATTTGTAAGCCCCATTTGCATGTCTTCAGAAAGTCTTGTCAATTACCTAAGAAATCATGAATATAAAACGGGTCAACATAAAGTTGGTGAGGTTCACAGGTTTAGGACTCGATAGTTAAACAGTTGTAAAACAGTTGTAAAACAGTTTCGGTATACTTAAATATTATCAGGGTTTATTGTTGTGGTTGTATGATCTCACCTGAACCTTGATTTCAAATACTAACGGTTTACCCACCCGGCATCTCTTGCCCAGAGATGTTAAACAGAGCAGAATAACTGACGTGTACCCCCAGACAATCCGGAGTCAGAACTGGAGCTACCAGTTAGGGTAGGGTTGTCAACCCAAATAGATCTATTCACTAGCTATCGTTTCGTACAGAACTAATTGAAATCAATTAATGATGGGATTTCGGTTGTACAAACGTTTATAACGATAATGTACCAAGTTGGGCAATCAGTAAGAGAACAAGTAGTCATACGGCTAACAAGTAAACCATAATATTAAGTAAAAAGCATTTAATCAGTTTTCATGATTTCTCCCCCAAGTATAAAACAGTTAAAAGGAAAAGGGGCCGTGAAACTCACAGATTCAGCAGATAAGCGGTAAATAAGTAGTGAAGGACGGTAGCACGTAACGTCCTAAATCATTTAATAAACATATGCATAAGGTCTATGATCATTTGAGTAACATAAGTCACCCAAGTGATACCGGTCAAGTCTTGACGTTTTAATCCGTTTGAAAACGTTTGAAAACCCGTTAACTTGTATTTATTTAATTCAATACGTTCATGGTTATTTATATCTACGTCCAATAAATATAAACAATTAATCATTTTCAATAATTCAATCAAGTCTTGAATATCGAGTAAAAAGAAATAATAATGTTTATTATTTATTTTCATGAGTTCGAATAATTATTTTCAATTAAATAATTATTTATACGTTTTGTTAATCTTGCAAGTTATAATTATCTTAAATAATTACGATTAACAATTATTTGGTGAATAAAACAAGGTTTAAGTCCTTTGCAAATAATTATTTGTCAAAATAATTATTAACGTTTGTTTTATTTATAAAACATAAATCTTTAAGGAAAAACATTTAAAGTTTTTAACATTTAATCATTTCCATAGGTAAATCAATATTTCAAGTTCATGAAAGATTAAATAGAAAACGTTGATAAAATATTTTTGGCGACGCTTGGATTTATAACGTTGGATTTATAAAACTTGACTTTTATTTAAAAATCTCCGACGAATGTTAGTCCATCTTTGGTTACTTTGTTTTTATCAAAGTAACACCAAAAGTCCTTGCAAACATTTTAAACCAATGATTTGTCTTGGTTTATTTTTATAAAAATCTTTTATGAAAATATTTATTTTCAAATGTAATCTTTTTATAAAATGTCCATTTCTAGCAAGTTTTTAAGAAAGGTTAAAACTTGTAATAAATCCAAGTATTTATGTCAAATTAATCATTTGACATAAATATTATTCTTATCAAATCTAGTAATAAATTTTATTCTTTTTGTCCAATCATTTAATCATTTGTGACACATTAAGTATGTTACTTGACTTATTTTAAGAAGTATATTCTTTTTGTTTTTAACATAGGTTACATATGTAACTTTTATTTAATCACTTTGATTTAAATAAGTCCATAAACTTGTTCATTATATCCTTTCATTTTCTAGCATTTTTATAACATAATCATAAGTTCTTATCTACTAACACTTTGTGTTAGGACCAATGATTTATATAAATGAAATTACTAACACATTTGTGTTAGGACAAGAGAATAAACAACAATCACTAACACATTTCGTGTTAGGACATTTGAAATTTAAATAACAATCTACTAACATATTTTCATATGTTAGGACCAAAAGAAAATAAATAATAACAAGTAACATTATTTAGTCTTTGAATTCCATATTTATTTTTGTTGGAACTTTTAATAAGTATGACTGACGCCATCAAATCTATTCTCGAATAATTCGGTTGAAGAATCCATTGTGATTTGATTCAGAGACGCGGGTTGTGATGCTCGAGGCTTGCAAGTTTGGACCGAAGACGTTTTCTTGAAAAGTCAACCGTTCGGGTCAACGGTCAACGTAAAAGTCAACGGAAGATCGGTTCGAGCGAGTCAAGCTTCATATTAATTAAATCATCTTTGATTTAATTAATAATAATTATGTCATTTGTTTATTTGTATTTGCTCATTTGTATGTGTGTTAGCTAGTTAGTGGGCTAGTGAGCACATGGGCTCTCTATAAATAGGAAGGGATAGCTTCATTAGAAATGATGAATAATGATGAATAATGGATGAATAATGAGTGATGTGAGCTATCATTTTCTAGAGAGAGAGTCACACATTGGGTTTGAGCTCAACCCAATGTGACCATGGATTTCCAATGACGAGTTTGTAATCATTCGGTTCGTTGTAATCATTCAACAATAATCAATGAATCGTTTGTTTTATCATTTCTTGTCATATATTATCTTTGATTCTCTTCATCCCGTCTCCTTCAATCTCACCTTCGTTCTTGCTCAAGATCGGGATTCTCGATGTGAAATCGGTCCTGACAAATGGTATCAGAGCGGGTACCGATCAGATTCATCTCACCGTGAATCTGGTCACTCGAATCTGTGATTTTGAGCTTGAATGAGGTGCTGATTGGAAAAACCCACTTTGGAGACTTTTTTCTACTTTTTCTGTATTTTTGGAGCTGATTGATGATTTCTGGATGAATCTGATGATAGATTCTTGTTATTGGGTTCATTTAGATATGATTTCATGCTCCATTTGTTCAAATCAGTGAAGAAATACGAGATCTGAGCTGTAAAAATCGAAGCTGTTAGAGTTTTCCCGTTTTTGGGGTTTTTGAAGATTTTTTGAGCTTTGATTCTGAGTTTTTGGTGTTTTAATCAGTGTTTTTGGATGAAATAAAGTACTAATCTTGATGGAAAACGCGTTCCGGATCCAATGGAAGCATCGGTTTCGCCTGATTCGCAACAGATTTGACAGATCTGGAAAAACACACACTAGTGTGTGTTTCACGGTGTTCTTCGTGTTCTTGAGGATTTCCAGATTTTGAGACAGATTCAATCGATTTTTGCTGCTGTTTGAGGATGTGTGAGTGGCCATAACATGTTCTACAACAGATTCTGTGTCAAGAACTGACTTGTTTCCGTTCATTTTCGGGTTCAGATTCATAGGATCGAAGTGTCTGTGTTCATCACAAGTGTTCATAAATGTTTCTGGGTTTGTTGAAGGTGTTCTTGGCGACTTCGCTGAACTTGAAGATGTGCTTGGCGACCTCGGTTTGCTCTTGGCGATTTCGAGTTAATCTTGGCGATTTCATCAAAGTTCTTGGCGATCTGGTGGTTGCCTTTGGCGACTTGGGTTTTCTTTGGCGATCTTATGGCTTTGGCGACCTCGTTTTGCCATTGGCGACCTCGAATAAATCATGGCGACTTCGAATGTTGGCGATCTCGTTTGAGTTCATCAACTGGGTTTTTGTTCAAATAAATCTTAGTGGATTTCGAACGTCTAGATGTGTAGAGAATGATCATACGAGTTCAACGAGCTAAAATTCGATGGATTTCGTTCGGTATTCACGGAGATATGAGGAGATTTCGGTTTTCCGGCGGGGTTATGGTACTTCCGGCGAGAGTTAGGGTTTCGCAGGTTTTGTAGAGATGACGCTGACGTGGCAGCTTAGTATTGGTTCGAAGGGAATGTTGACTTTCTGCTCTCTTGTCGGTCCATCAAGACAACCCTAACTGTTGTCGGATGCCTGTTGGATGTTGGAAGCGCATGGGGACCACTGGTCCAAGGAATCTCGCGTGGAGCCATCTGCTGCCTGGACCAGTGCAAAGGAATCCGTTGGAAAGGGAGCTGTCTGCTGTCCGCCTGTGATTGGCTCGTCTCCTCTTTGCACACGGATATCTCTCCACAGCCATCCGATCTGGTCCATAATTTGAGCCGTATGGATTGAATCTGATAGCGTCGATTTCTGATTGGGCTACAGCCTTATCACAAGGATTGTGCTTCTTCATAAGAGATTTTTCTCCAATAATTAATTTTTCAGTATTATTTCGTTAAATACGGGGCATTTTTCTTATCAGTTTTTCAACGAGACTTACGAGATAACGCCCGAACGGAATTGCGAAAATATTTTATTGGTCATGGATTTATTTCGTTTATTCGACCGGGTTTCTAGTTTTTGTTGACGTCAAGACCACGTTAGCTAACGACCACTGACGGACTGGTTTCGCTTCTCGGTTAAGTCTGCAACTGTTTCGTTATGTCTCACTTCAAGTTGTTTAGCTGATGCAGCGCTGATGTCATCTAACCGAATTAACTGGAATCTCAGTTAAATATTGGAATATTCCGTTAAATCTCTAACGGAAGGCCGTTACTTGAATAAAATTTACGGTCTTCTCAGATTCATTCCAAATTGCACCGTTTGACTCAGAATTCTTCACGGAATATTTTTCCGAGCTCGATTTTCTTCGCCCAAAATTACGAAGACTCCGGTTATGAATAAATTTCTGCGTTTACGCTCGGGATCTCAGTTTTTCACCGATTTGACATTATTTTCGCATCCAACCCAGTCACGCGGAACAAGTTCAGTATTTATGGATCATTCACAACTGTTAGCACCCGGCTTCCGGTTTTTCGCAAGATTGTCCGATTTCAGGATTTCAGTACCGTTTTCTCTTCGGAACTGAGCGGAACGGTTCCACTCTCTGCATCTGATTTTCCGCTTCCGCATCGGATGTTTTCAGAGGGATCTAGAGAAAAGGGGGAACTTCTATGGATTTGGATTATCGGGTCGATTATCTGAAGTTGGAGCATTTTCAGTGATTGATTGGTTTATCTGATTCGGTTTGTTGTGATTTTGACTCCAATGTTCAGCATTCTTAGTATTGTACCCGACCGTGTGAACCGAGTGAACTGCAGCACTTGGATCTCAACTGGAGCAACAAGAACAGAAGAAGCTTATTCAAAGGGGGAACCTTTACAACAGAAAGATTCGGGTTTATCAGTTATTCTTTGAAGATGCACGACAGAGCGGTTCTTCACCAGTATGACAGATTTGACAGCGTCAGTCAAGGGGGAATTGTTGGAACTTTTAATAAGTATGACTGACGCCATCAAATCTATTCTCGAATAATTCGGTTGAAGAATCCATTGTGATTTGATTCAGAGACGCGGGTTGTGATGCTCGAGGCTTGCAAGTTTGGACCGAAGACGTTTTCTTGAAAAGTCAACCGTTCGGGTCAACGGTCAACGTAAAAGTCAACGGAAGATCGGTTCGAGCGAGTCAAGCTTCATATTGATTAAATCATCTTTGATTTAATTAATAATAATTATGTCATTTGTTTATTTGTATTTGCTCATTTGTATGTGTGTTAGCTAGTTAGTGGGCTAGTGAGCACATGGGCTCTCTATAAATAGGAAGGGATAGCTTCATTAGAATATGAATATGATGAATAATGGATGAATAATGAGTGATGTGAGCTATCATTTTCTAAGAGAGAGAGTCACACATTGGGTTTGAGCTCAACCCAATGTGACCATGGATTTCCAATGACGAGTTTGTAATCATTCGGTTCGTTGTAATCATTCAACAATAATCAATGAATCGTTTGTTTTATCATTTTCTTGTCATTTATTATCTTTGATTCTCTTCATCCCGTCTCCTTCAATCTCACCTTCGTTCTTGCTCAAGATCGGGATTCTCGATGTGAAATCGGTCCTGACAATTTTTGTGAAGAGGCTTGGGTTTGCAAATAACTAACTAAGAAATCCTTGGATTTCTTAAGATCATGGTGCACTTAAGCTACTATCCATAAGGGTTCACTAAGTGTTTCACAAATGATCTTGATTAGAAATGGAGATTAAGAAGAGAGTTTGAGTTAGTTATCTTTTGCAAACCAAGCATTCAAGCATTAAAGTGTATGAAGATCAAGGTGCACAAGGATACTTTCTAAGGATTTCTCCAAGTGTTTCACCCTCATTTTGTGGCTCTTTTAAGTTCCTAGAACACCACATAATGATTATGATCTTAGAAGAGGAGGAGGATTAAGAAGATAGACATAGATGATTATGAGAATGTAAGTGTTTTTAGTAGGTTTGTTGTCAAGACTTGTAGGTATTCTTTGGGTGCAAAAATGTAAGGAGGAGTGAGTTAGAAAAACTCACAAGAAAAGAAGAAGGTTGGTGGTGGTCCGACGGTGGCGGAGGGCGGCGGCTGTGGCGGTTCTCGGCGGCAGGGGGCAGCGGCAGCCGGCGGTGTGTGGTGGTTGGCGGTGGTGGTCGGCCGAACTAGGGAGAGGGAGGGAGAGTGCAAGTGTTTGCTTGTAGTGGTGCAAGGGAACAAGGGTGGTAGTGGTCCCCTTTTATAATCATGTTTAGGGGGGGTATTAACCAAGGGTTAATGATGTGTTGTCAATCCCACATAATTCCCTAGCTTCTCTTAATTAGTTGTAAGTTTTATAAAAGTTTTGGATCTTTTATAAAATATAAATGGGTTAGGAGTTTATAAAAATAATAACTTTATAAAATATAATCCAATTGTAATTAATCAAATTGATAGGTGGTTTTTATTTTTATAAACATTGTAAGTCCAAGTTTTATAAAATGTTAGTGGGTTAAAGAAATGGGATTAACTTTTATAAAACTAGTGGGCTTAAGCAAAATAGTTTAATTGTTTACAATTGGGCCGAAGCCCAATCGGTCTTTGTTTGCAAGAGTGGGCCGAAGCCCAGTCGATTTGCGGGGGATTGGGCCGAAGCCCAATCGGGTTTGCGAGGCGGTGGGCCGAAGCCCATCGGGTTTGGGTTGGGCCGCGAAGGGGAATGGATCGGGTTGGTGGTGCGGGCCGCGAAGAAGAAAAGAAAGGATTTGGGCCGGTTCGGCCCAATACGACACGGGCCGCGGGTCGGGTTTCCGGGTTCGGGGTTTTACTCGCCTAGTTGACACGAACCTTCGGTTAAATTTTTGGGTCAATCGGGGTTAGTTTGGGCTTAATGGGCTTACCAGGCCCAATAGGCTAAACGTTTGATAATTTGGCTAAGTCTTGACAACGTAACACTTGTTTTAAGTTCGTAAAACGTTTTATCAGTTTATAACGGTTTGATAAAATATAACATGTCAAATTTTATATTTAACTTTCTTATTATTAAAATTCCATTAATAATAATATGTTATATTCATAATTCACAGTTTTTTTTTCAACGCGAATTTTCATATCGGTTAATCGGTTATCCATTCACAGCTAATTATGTAACATAAAACAATAAATCACGTAATTATCGCATAATGAAAAGTCAACAAAAGTCAACAGAGAGAGAGTTGACCTGGTTTTTAGGTCCGGTTGTCACACAATCAGCAGCAAGATGTCCCGGTTGACGACATACATAACAAAGACGTTCTCTAAAAATGCTTGAAAATTGTTTTGACATTGAAAAACTAGATGAATGTTCAAAATCAAAGTCACAAAGAAACCATCAGAAGAATCATACCTAGGAGATGGCCTCCTTAAAGATGACGATCGTCTAGAAGAATAAGAAAATTCGTTCTGAGATGGTGATTTTTTTGCAACCTTTTCTTTAGAAACCTTCTCAGCCTTCACTGGTGTCTTAGCTTGAACATGTTCTTCCTTCACTTTGTAACCCAAACCTTTTTGTTTAGATCCTTGATTCTTTGAAGAGTTAGAAGAAGAACTTGAAACTTCTCGGGACTTAGCGTCACGAGTAAATTTAGCTTTGATATCTTTCAACTTGTTCTTCTCAATTAACCCTTTTTCTTCTTCGGTTGCAGATGAAGAACTTGACATAACTTTATCAAAA
>JBCNJP010000006.1:12932485-12949782 GCA_039602395.1 Deinandra increscens subsp. villosa | reverse complement strand
CCACAAACACCTTAGGAGCAACCAACCCTAATCTTCTAATTAAACCATCCTTATATAGGAGGAGATTAGCTTGGAAAACAAGCTAATCTATCTTTGGTAACCCTAAATAACATAAAATTCCCGTATTTGACTTTAATGGCCCATAAAACTCCACCTAAACTCATTCTAAATGAGCCCAAACATGTCTAAATTGGCCCAATGACCCAATATACCCATAACCCAACTCATTTTCACCTATTCTAACACATAGGCCTTCAGAATACTCCGCCAAGTGATGATTTAATACACAAGCCACAAATTATTCCCTTACAGTTGTCAACCCAAATAGATCTATTCACTAGCTATCGTTTCGTACAGAACTAATTGAAATCAATTAATGATGGGATTTTCGGTTGTACAAACGTTTATAACGATAATGTACCAAGTTGGGCAATCAGTAAGAGAACAAGTAGTCATACGGCTAACAAGTAAACCATAATATTAAGTAAAAAGCATTTAATCAGTTTTCATGATTTCTCCCCCAAGTATAAAACAGTTAAAAGGAAAAGGGGCCGTGAAACTCACAGTTTTAGCAGATAATCGGAATTTAAGCAGCGAAGGACGGTAGCACGTAACGTCCTAAATAATTAAATAACATATGCATGAGGTCTATGATCATTTGAGCAACATAAGTCACCCAAGTGAAACCGGTCAAGTCTTGACGTTTTAAGTCCGGTTGTATTATTGAAAACTTGTTAACTTGTATTTATTTAATTAAATACGTTCATGGTTATTTATATTTATGTCCAATAAATATAGGAAAAATTGCACCAAATAATCCCTACTTTTCACTATTTGCAAATAATAATCCCACCTTTAAATTTAGCAAATGACACCCCAAATTTGTTAGTACTTTGCAATTAACAGTCCGACCGTTAAAAATTTTTAACGACGTTAAAATATGCTGACCTGGCATCCGACGTGGATTTAATTTTTTTTTCTTTTTTCTTTTTGAATCCTAAATTCTGACCTGGCACCTTTCCCCTCTTTTAAAACCCTAAATCCCGAATTCTTATTTTCTCGTCCTCGTCTATTTGAGCCCTAAAATCTGGGTTCCCCAAATTCACACGAAATTGAGCTGTGTCATGAGTTTCTCGTCTTCGTCAAGCTCCTTAAGCCGAAGAAGAACAAGAATTATAAAGGTTGGGTTGGACGGACATGTGTATTGCACACATGAATTACCCACGGTCATCCGCACAGCTGGTGTTGGAACTACAAGGCCTGGTCGCCAATTTTATGGATGTCGTATGTGGCCGGTAAGTACCTAAAACTTAAACTTTTTTTACAGATATGAATAATTTTATTGAACCAATTTGCTACGATCAAATTGAAGGAATCTGGTTGCGGTTATTTTCTGTGGAAAGAGGATGTTGAGGATGTTCTGGTACAAGCACAAGAAGAGTTGAGGAATAGATTTGATTTGAAGATTACTGAACTGGAGGAAGAGAAGCTGATTTTGCAGCAGGAAGTCAACATGTTGAAGGTTAAGCTTGAAAGGAAGAAGTCAATGATGTTATGTAACTTGACTGTGTTTTTCTTTATTGTAATTGCACTCTTTGTTTTGTCAATCAATTAATTGTAAGTTAAGGATCATTTTGTAACTGTAATGACTTATGTTGGTTTTATGTTAGTTTAGCACCACTCTAAATGGAAAGAGCCTGTTTTGACCTGAATGACTTATGTTAGTTCTCAATGAATGTAATGTGATGTTTTTGATCCAATTTTGGCTTTAGAAAGAGCCTGTTTTGACCTGTTTTGAGACTGTTTTGAGGCTGCAGAAAGAGCCTGTTTTGACCTGAATGCAGTCAACTCATGACTGTTTTGAGACTGTTTGGATTGGCTGCACAAAGTGCTAAAATGAAACCTGTTTTGAGACTGTTTTGAGGCTGCAGAAAGTGCTAATGACTGATGTGCATGTTCCTTGGCCCTGTAAGCAATCCATTTGCTAATGAATACTTTAAATTTCTCCCTGACTGCATTCTGAATCTCTTTGGCAGGCCAGTTTGGCCTAACTTTAAAAGCTGGTAACATTTCCTGTGCTATGAACCTAGCATTCAGCTGCCTGTTTTTAGTCATATTCCTTTGACAAGTATGTTCATTCACCACACTCTTAATCATGTAACAGAACTTAGAACCATGCCAAGAGCAGTATACTTTGAATGGACATCCTTCAACACATCTTGCACCTATCCTGCCACCTCTATTCTTGTCACTAGTGCATATCTTCATGTTCTTACCATTTGTCACTGCATATTTCCTAATAGCATCTTTGAACTTGTTTCTTGTTGAAAATCTAGTTCCTGGTACCCATTCCCACTTCTCCCAATTAGTTGAATCACTAACAACTGGAACCACTAATTTATGTTTCTTACCTCTTATGTCATCATCTTCTGATTCACCTGGTGAGTACACTTCTGCATCTGAGTCTTCATAGCTGCTATATCCATCAACATAGACAGTTTGTTCTACAAACCCAGATCTATGTTCACCAACCTTTTCATCTACAAACCCAGATCTATGTTCAACAGCCGGCTCTGAAAATGTGATGAACTTAGCATAGAATATCTGCTCCTGCTTCTTATCTTCTTCATTAACAGTTTTTATAGCAGCAGCAGATTGTTTCCACTCCTGGTCATCATCTGAATCTGAATCTGACCCCAACACCACATCCCTGTTCACTTCCTCAGTTTCTTCACTATCTGAACTGTTATAATCAGATCCAGATTCATGACCAGATACATCAATATCTTCCTTATCTGCTATAGGGGAATGGGCTACAGGGGAATGGGCTACAGGGGAATGGGCTACAGGGGAATGGGCTACAGGGGAATGGGCTACAGTGTTGTTGGACTGGGCCTCACCCTCATCTAATTGGGCCTCGCTATGATTGGATTGACTTATAGTGTCTGGTAATGTACATAATACATCAGGGAGTGAAGAATCAGCAAAACATGCATATAGGTTCAAAATACCCGTAAACTCACCTACTATGTAAAGCATCTCAGCAAGATCGTTGTCATCTTTCAATCGGAATAGGTAATCTTCAATCTTCATGTCCGGATGGCACCAGTATATGTAAATTTCACCTTTTGATTGGAATGAGTGACGATCGTTGTAAAGGACGATATCCAGTAGGTCAGAGCATGTCATACCCTCCTTACAAATTTCGAACATCTTGCTTTCACCACCATAGTACTGTGTAGGTTGCTGCTTAAGTTTTCCACCGAAATGCAGGTTTATGAAGATGAATCCACTCATCCTTTCAACAATGTTGATGCTCAATGCCGCAATTCAGTGATTTTCCTTTAGATTTAGGGTGGAAGTGAGCGTAATTGGGAGTGTTTGTGACGAATTAGGGATTTAGGGTTTTAAAGTGTGTTTAACTTTATCGGTTTTAAAACATAAAGAGGGGAAAGGTGCCAGGTCAGAATTTAGGATTCAAAAAGAAAAAAGAAAAAAAAAATTTAAATCCACGTCGGATGGCAGGTCAGCATATTTTAACGTCGTTAAAATTTTTGAACAGTCGGACTGTTAATTGCAAAATACTAACAAATTTGGGGTGCCATTTGCTAAATTTAAAGGTGGGATTATTATTTGCAAATAGTGAAAAGTAGGGATTATTTGGTGCAATTTTTCCATAAATATAAACAAATAATCATTTTCAATAATTAAATCAAGTCCTGAACACCGAGTAAAAAGAAGAAATAATAATGTTTATTATTATTTTCACAAGTTCGAATAATTATTTTAATTATATAATTACTTATTCGATTTGTTAATCTTGTAAGTTATAATTATTTTAAATAATTACGATTAACAATTATTTGGTGAATAAAACAAGGTTTAAGTCTTTTGCAAATAATTATTTGTCAAAATAATTATTAACGTTTGTTTTATTTATAAAACATAAATCTTTAAGGAAAAACATTTAAAGTTTTTAACATTTAATCATTTCCAAGAATAAATCAATTTTAAGGTAAATTTAATCTTTTTGAAGATATAGATTTGATAAAAGAAAAGATGAATCAAGTGAATGGGTAAATAAAAACAAAAGTAATAGTGGAAATCTGCTATAACATAGATATTGAAATAGATATTGAAAAGGCTTTAAGCTATATCAATTTTAAGGTAAATTTAATCTTTTTGAAGATATAGATTTGATAATCTATTAATAAAAGGCATGATATTAGAAAAGAATGTCCATTAAAAAAAATATTTATACCTTATATATCATGCAATTATGATGTTCATTTAATCATATATGTGAACCACTGGGTCTATATGGCAAACACCTGGACCGAATCATAACTCAGGTTCATATTTATTTAGTGATTACCTGATCCAATCAAGAAAGGCAAAAGCAGCTCCCAGTTAACCTAAAAACTTGAAACACATGTGCTCTAAACAACAATGGGAACAACTAATGGTAACAAATACTCCAATACGATTAGATAAGATAAGCCATTGCTCAACTATAAATAATCCCCCAATTATTAGATCACATATTATAAATAATTCAGTGCAAGAACAGGTGTGGAAATAACATATATACCTTGAAATCCAGTTTGTCGTTATTGTATCCAGTAATAAGATCACCATTGTCATGCAGTCTTCGACCATTCAAGCTAAAATAACACGTATTAAACAACATCTAAAAAAAAATACTCTAGATGTAAACTCAATTACAAAATTAGCTATTAAAAAAATCAATAAATTAAATCAAAATCAAATGTACAAATTGCCAAAATCTCATGCGTTCTTGCTAAACGAAACACAAAATGCGAATAGAGGAAGAAGAAATACAGAAACAAACACATGGGATCCGCAATTTAGAGTCCAAATCGACCCCCTTTTCTCTCGGCTCAACTTTAGAATACACGAAAGACCAGGATGAGGAAGAACAGGTAGTGAAATCACACAAACTGATTAAACAAATATCATTTCGAGATTGGCGTTACCGTTGTGATCATGATTTCGGTCGGAATCGATGTCTGTTGTAGAGATTTGGTCTGAAATTGATATGAAATTAATGGAAGTGCGTGCAGTGTTATTAGAAGAAAGAAATATAATTTCTACAACCCTATAATCGAAAAAGCTACAAAGAATACTACATACCTGCAACGCAATGCTCGCAAAAACCACAAAACATTAGCAACGGAGGAGCGAGCAAACCATCGCTGCTTCATCGTCATCACAGCCGCTTGTTTATGGCTTTGGCCGTAAAAAACAAAGCAACGACATCATATATTTTTTTTGTTTGAGAGAGATCGGAATGAGAAATTGCGTAGAGAAAGCAAGAGATGAGATGTCACACCCCGGTCAACGGTTTCGGGTGTGAGCGAGAATGGAATCATAGTCGAGGATACATAGAACACTTCTAATAATTTAAAAACTTCATAAAACATTAATTCGTTTCATTGCAGCGGAAAGAGTAGTGGAAACATTAATGTCTTACAATTTAAAACATAAGTCTTAAACGATTATTAAAAACGTAAAACGGTTAAGTTGGATAGTCGGGACTATGACTCCAAGGACAGGTCCGATAGCGTTTGTAAGCCCCATTTGCATGTCTTCAAAAAAGTCTCGTCAATTACCTAAGAAATCATGAACATAAAACGGGTCAACATAAAGTTGGTGAGGTTCACAGGTTTAAGACTCGATAGTTAAACAGTTGTAAATCAGTTGTAAAACAGTTGTAAAACAGTTTCGGTATACTTAAATATTATCAGGGTTTATTGTTGTGGTTGTATGATCTCACCTGAACCTTGATTTCAAATACTAACGGTTTACCCACCCGGCATCTCTTGCCCAGAGATGTTAAACAGTGCAGAATAACTGACGTGTACCCCCAGACAATCCGGAGTCAGAACTGGAGCTACCAGTTAGGGTAGGGTTGTCAACCCAAATAGATCTATTCACTAGCTATCGTTTCGTACAGAACTAATTGAAATCAATTAATGATGGGATTTTCGGTTGTACAAACGTTTATAACGATAATGTACCAAGTTGGGCAATCAGTAAGAGAACAAGTAGTCATACGGCTAACAAGTAAACCATAATATTAAGTAAAAAGCATTTAATCAGTTTTCATGATTTCTCCCCCAAGTATAAAACAGTTAAAAGGAAAAGGGGACGTGAAACTCACAGTTTTAGCAGATAATCGGAATTTAAGCAGCGAAGGACGGTAGCACGTAACGTCCTAAATAATTAAATAACATATGCATGAGGTCTATGATCATTTGAGCAACATAAGTCACCCAAGTGATACCGGTCAAGTCTTGACGTTTTAAGTCCGGTTGTATTATTGAATACTTGTTAACTTGTATTTATTTAATTAAATACGTTCATGGTTATTTATATTTATGTCCAATAAATATAAACAAATAATCATTTTCAATAATTAAATCAAGTCCTGAACACCGAGTAAAAAGAAGAAATAATAATGTTTATTATTATTTTCACAAGTTCGAATAATTATTTTAATTATATAATTACTTATTCGATTTGTTAATCTTGTAAGTTATAATTATTTTAAATAATTACGATTAACAATTATTTGGTGAATAAAACAAGGTTTAAGTCTTTTGCAAATAATTATTTGTCAAAATAATTATTAACGTTTGTTTTATTTATAAAACATAAATCTTTAAGGAAAAACATTTAAAGTTTTTAACATTTAATCATTTCCAAGAATAAATCAATATTTCAAGTTCATGAAATATTTAATAGAAAAACGTTGATAAGAAAATTTATGACGACGCTTGGATTTATAACATTGGGTTTATAAAACTTGACTTTTATTTCAAATCTCCAACGAACGTTGGTTCATTTTTGGATACTTTGTTTTTATCAAAGTAATATTAAAAGTCCTTGTAAATATTTTAAACCAATGATTTGTCTTGGTTTATTTTTATAAAAATCTTTTATGAAAATATTTATTTTCAAATGTAATCTTTTTATAAAAGAGTCCATTTCTAGCAAGTTTTAAGAAAGATTAAAACTTGTAATAAATCCAAGTATTTATGTCAAATTAATCATTTGACATAAATATTATTCTTATCAAATCTAGCATTTATTTTTATTCTTTTTGTCCAATCATTTAATCATTTATAACACATTAAATATGTTACATGGTTATTTTTAGATATAAATACTTTTTTTTTTTTTTTTTTTTTGAACGGCAATTTGGCTCAGCGGTGTATCGGGACTGGTTACCCTGGACCTACCCACTGTCCCGAGTCCAAACCTCATAGCGAGGGAACCCGGGAGCGCCCCCCATTTGCACCATCGGGCGGGAACCGGGCAAGCCCGTAAACCCTCCCTTGTGACTCAGGATCAAGCAAGCTCAATCCTTCATTGCCCACCAATATCTCACAAAGTGGTGTGAGTGAGACTAGAACTTGGGTCTCTTCAACCACAAGCTTAGAATTTTAACCACTACACCAACTTTGCTTGATTAGAAATAAATACTTTGATCCATTTTTATAAATCACTAGTTACTTTAGTGATTTAAGTTTATTTCTAAAGTCCATGATTCTTAGCTTATATGTTTGTTTATCATAGTTTCATGTAATAAGTTAACATAATATAACATGGTTTTTTATTGTTAGTTAACATTTTTTAATAACATCATGAAATAATAACAATTCAAACATATATTTAAATGAAATCCACTAACATAATAATGTTAGGACATGAAATATAAATAATCTACTAACACATTACATGTGTTAGGACCAAAAGCAAATAATAACAAGTAATATTATTTAGTCTTTTTAACTCAAGGTTATGTAAATTGCATATGAGTAATCATGATGACCTTGGGTGCACTTGAATACTTTCCATAGATTTCTTCAAGTGTTTCACCCCATTCTCTTGGCTACTTTAAGTTCCTAGAACACCATGAGAATGTTTTAAAGATCATAAGAAGAATGGAGGTTTAAGAAGAGAGACTTTGATGATTAACTCAATATACATTCACATTTTATTAATTATGAAGGGGCTTGGGTTTGCAAACAACCAATTTGAAATCCATGGATTTCATTAGATCTAGGTGCACAAGGTTACTATCCATAAGGCTTCACCATTGTGTTTCACCATCTTAAATCTTTAGAAGAAAAGGAGATTAAGAAGAGAGTTTGGTTGGTTGTTGCAAGCAAGCATTCCAAGATCAAAAGATTATAACATAAGTGTTAGTTGTTTTTAGTTATCAAGACTTGTAGGGTGATTCTTGGGTGGTAAACATGTAAGTAACATAGTTGAAAATGGGTTAGAATACTCACAAAAATGTGAGAAGGAAACCGATAAAGGGAGGTAGGGTGGCGGCGGTCCGGCGGGGCTGTGGTGGTCCGGCGGCGGCGCTGCGGTGGCAGGGGCTGCCGGCGGTGGCAGGGGCTGCCGGCGGTGGCAGGGGCGGCGGCAGAAGGAGGGGCCGGTGGTGGTGGTTGTTTTCAAGTGAGGGAGCAAGAGGAAAGGTGGTGTGGATGTGGGGGACAAGAATGGCTCATAACCCTCTCTTTTATAGCCTTAATCAAGTGTTTAACCAATGTGTATTAGTGAGTTGTCAAGCTCTTAGACACTCCCAACTTCTCTAGTTGTAGGAGATTATTTTTATAAACTGTCATGTGTTTTATAAGAGTTCCATGACTTTTATAAAATAAAAGGTGTTTAGGAGTTTACAAAAATCTTAACTTTTTAAAATATAATCCAAGCATATTTTATCCAATTGAGTAATGATTTTTATTTTTATAAACATTGCAAGTTCAAGTTTTATAAAAATATTAGTGGTTTTAAAAAAAAGTTGGTTAAGAGTTATAAAACATTGGGCTTAAAACAAATTTATTAAATTTGTTAAGATTGGGCCAAGCCCAATCGTTTTTATTTAAAAGAATGGGCCGAAGCCCATTCGGTTTTCGAGTGGGGTCTGGGCCGAAGCCCAGTTGGGGTTGCGAGACGGATTGGGCCAAAGCCCAATCGAGTTTGGGTTGGGCCGGTTCTCGGTTCGTGGGCCGCGAAGGGAAAGAGAAAAAGGTTGGGCCGGTTACGGCCCAATGTGATCTGGGCCGCGGGTCGGGTTTCCGAGTTCGGGAAAACACTCGGGACGTCGTTACGAGTGATTGGTGAAATTTTTAGGCTTAACGGATTTGGTTTGCGCTTATTGGGCTTACCGGGCCCAATAGGATAAATGGTTGGAAATTGGTTAAGTCTTGACAACGTAACACTTGTTTTATGTTCGTAAAACGTATTTTAAGTTCATGAAATGAGTTAACAGTTTGGGTTGGTTTGATAAAATATAAAATGTCAAATCTTATATTCATTTTCTTATTATTGAAATTCCACCGTTAATATACGAAAGACGCATTATTCTACGTACGTATATATGCATATTTAGTTTGATGTGGGAATCGAAGTCGGTTAATCATTTAACTATCACAGTTAATCATGTATTAAAGCGGTAATTCACATAATTATCGTGTAATTAAAAGTCAACGAAAGTCAACGGAGAGAGGTTTGACCTGATTTGGACGGGGTGTCACATTTGGCCGTAAAAAACAAAGCAACGACATCATATATTTTTTTTGTTTGAGAGAGATCGGAATGAGAAATTGCGTAGAGAAAGCAAGAGATGAGATATGGAGAGCAGGGATACGGCTACAGTAGTTAAGAAGACTTTTTGGCGTCCTTGTGGAGCTGCATCTCATCTTTGCCACTGTGTGCTGTCTTTCACACACACCTTTAGGTAAAAGCAGTTGAGCTTCTCGGCACAACAAAGAGGCAAAACAACTACACGCATCAGCACTGTAGATGACAACTGTAGCTACAAAATCAATTGCTTTAGGGGTTGTAAAGCATGCATAAACGGTAGTACATTGTGTGCATTGTTGGGTTGTACATTATGTTTTAGAAGTGGTACCATGGGTTGTATTTTGTATATATGGGGTAAAATGGAAAAAGTGTTGATGATAATAAATAAATAACGAGTAAGTAAAATTTACATAAGTATACAAATGTGTGTTACATGTGTGATACTTTTTATAAAAACATATGGAAAGTGTGATGAAAATTATTATACCGAGGAATAAATTTACATAAGTATACAAATTGTGTGTTACATGTGTAATACCTTTTTTGTGAAAACATATGGGAAGTGTTGATGAAAAAAAAATACATACCGAGGAATAAATGTACATAAGTATACAAATTGTGTGTTACATGTGTAATACCTTTTATGAAAACATATGGAAAGTGTTGATGAAAATAAACTGACCAGAATATTCAAGTTGCTACTCAAAATGATAACATATGTATCCGTCCCGTTTCATATATATCAGATTCATATTAATAATAATTTAAACTGGCAGATTGCTACAAAATATATTGTTGTTCAACAAAAGGGAGTTAACAAAAGGTGACTTAGTTCCAGGGAATGTGTTCTGACTAAAAACAACAATAGGACAGAGCACAACAATTCATATTCAAAGGCAGTCCTTGATTCTTGACTTCATAAGGTTAACATCGGACATGAGTATTGTTGCTGCGTATTTCTGTCACAACCACCTTAATTGTTTCTTTTTGCTCATCGCATTTGTGCTGAATTTGCAGTCAAATTCATAATTCTTTCCCATAAACTTTTCCATGTGCCTCATCAAGAATATGACATTGTCATTAGGGAGACTGGATGTGGACCAGAATGTATCAATCTTCTCAATTTTCTGCATAATAATCTGATTACATTTGGGGTGATTGATTTGCTGTAGATAGATACAGAATAGGTACTTCTGTTAAAAAGAAATTAGACAAATAATTAGAGCGCGGGGTTAGAATGACAGGTTAAGATGTTCAACTTATCGGAAAAACAAAATAAATTTAAGTTACCATCTTGTGTTCCGTATCCTTGTCAAAATAGCAATCACTAACGGATAATTTGACCAAAGGATCGGATGTAAGAAAACTATCAATCACAGAAATAGTAGGGTACTTGAGGTCAAACACGATGAGGAAAAAGGATTAAGAATCTTGAACTGGGAAAAAAATCATGTCAACTCCTTTTAATTCTGTACTAATTTGAGATGCCTTGAGATGATTGAACAGATTATCAGAAAAGGTTGTGATCTATCTGGATTCATCTGATTGTTGGTTATGCAGCAAGAAACCACCCTACAAAATTAAACAGATTATCAAGGGGAAGGAGATTTGCAAATAGTTTTCATTAAATATGGAGATAGACCGCAAAAACATACAATGATATCCGGTGGACAGTAAACACGGAGAGGTGAATCATCGGATCTTCGATCTTCATTAAAGTTAAGAAAACTGACCCATGCCTCAACGAAAACTACATTAACCGGTACATCGAACATCAATGTCTGCATGACACCCTTGCTTGCTTCAACGTTGGATAGGGAATAAAACAGAAGCTCACTACAACCGGGTGTGGGGGGGGGGGGGGGTGCAAAATACATAAGTAACAATAAAAATGGTAATTGTAAAAATAGTAATAAGAGGACATAAAAAAAACAATACCTTGGGTAGGATAATGGAGGGTCACATGGCAATGTCTTTCTCATTTGCATGTTTTAAGATAACATATGTATAGTTAGCAGAATATTTGTATGATTGTTATAATAATAAAAACCTCAGAAAACAATTATTTACTTGAACTTTGCGGTTGACTGGTAGTTAAATAGAAAAGCCCAAATCTTTTTTTCCTCCTTGGTTGGGACCAAATCAATATTCACTGCCCTATCAAGCCAAGGAGATTTCAATACACTTGATAGGGTTTTGTTCCTTATTGGATTGACACGTAGAGAATCCAATTTGTTTAACGTTTCTTCAAGTTTCTCAGCAGACGGAGCAAAAGATATAGGTATAGCCTGAATGGGGTGGTTAGGAGAAGAATCTACAAAATGATTAAAATGTATTGTTAAACAAGTAATCAAACAGATTGCTGATACATGTAAAGATTAGTATGTAGAATATTGTTAATTTAAAATAATAAATAAAAAATACATATAAGAAAATCAGATATTTCCATAATGATTTAATGCTTAAAATTGCATTTGATAAAATTGCATTTCAAAATCTTTATGGGTCAACAACATATGTAATACAATTTGAGAGACTTACGAGTGATAATAATTTCTTCGTCAGAAAAAGGGACTTGGATAGGTGTCTGACAAGTGGGAGACATGAGATCGACAGGAAATTGAGGGGGGGGGGGGGTACCTTCAAATATAGATTTGAAAATTATATAACAAATATATATAGTTGACATCAAGGGAGGGGGGGGGGGAACATATGTACCATCAGTAAACGGACCATTGGGGGCAGGGTCTGCATTTGGTGGGGGACCAGTGCTCACTTTAGGAAATTCATCATGATTTATGAAAATGTTAGAACCTGTAAAATGGGGCAGGGGAATTGTATAAAAGTAAAAGAAAATAAAAAGTATTCCAGTAGTTATAAAAAAGAAATGATATAAATAAAAATAAATTGAAAAAATGTAAAAAAATGCATTCTATGTATAGATTGCAATTTTGCTTGTTGATAATATCCTGGGACAGCTGGGCACACAAGTTTTTTTTTGGGGGGGCGGGGGATTATCTAAAACAAAAAGCAAGTGTTCAATAATTTGGAAAAATAATGCATAAAATGAGAAAGTGGTTTATAAGGATTGGAGTATGGAATACATTACCTGCATTAATTTGACTGGAGGACTGTTCAAACATTTGGGTCATCCCCAAGTTCCATTTAGGAATTTCATCAGGATCTAAGAAAAATTTAGGTTTGGAAATTGGTTTGGGAGGGGGGGGGGGGTGGAGTTTGGCGGTTTGTTGGTTAGATTACCTTCCATGGGGGACTGTTCAATGATGTTGCCTGCGATATCTGAAATAACTGGTTAGTATAATACAGATCAGGAAGACTATGTCAAGACTAAAAATATGTATACAGTTATTACAAACATATGTAAAAAGGTTGGTAAAAACAATTAAAGAATTCAGATTGAGAGAAAACTAAAATGAACGTATGTAAACCATTAGATTGGGATGGAGTCTTGAATTGAGGGTTGGCAGGAATTGTAACACCTATAAGAGAGAAGGTTAACATCAAAAATACATATGTATAAAGTTATGACCACATATGTAAAAAGTTGTCAGAACAATAAAAAATATCAAACAGAGATATAAAAGATATGAACATGAGTTGACTATTAGATTGGGGTGAGTTCTTCAATTAATGGTCAAGGGACATTGTAACATGATGTGTTGCAAACACATCCTGTTGTCTTAAGTCTTTTGTTATGTATTTGAGTCTAATTGAGTCGGTTTTTATCAGTTTTATCTGTTTTTAGTTAAGTTGTGTCTGTGAGTCGGTATTTAAGGTTTCACAAGTTTTACAGGTGTTTGGAAGAATCCTGAGGGCAAGAATGAGAATGATAAGTTTTGAAGAAGAAGTGCTGAAAAGGAGTCTCCAAGCGTATCGCCTGGAGAATGAGGAGAAGCAAGCGATACGCTTGTGCCTGGAAAAGTCAAAGGCGGTTTAAAAGTCAAACCCGACTATTTTGTCGAGTAATGCGCTTCAGGCGTAGCGCATGGAGAAAGAAAGGCAGTAAGCGATACGCTTGCTGCCCGAAAATCCGGAAACTTAGCCGATTTGATATAAAAACGATTTTAAGGGTTTCAATTCGGAGGAGATGACTTCCAGACGGAAGAGGAGCGAACCAAGGCGATTTTTAGAGACAGGAGAGAGCTGGGAACAAGGAGAACCATCAAGGAATCAACAATCGATCATCAAATCATCATCAAATCATTCGGTTCTTCTCGTTTCTTGTTTTGAATTCTTAGTTTCAGTTATGTTCACTGTTAAAGATTCAAACTTTATTTGTTTTTATGCTATGAACATGATTGTAGGCTAGGCGTTTAACACCGCCTAGACCGTTGGGATGAACAATTAATATTTACTATTTCGTTTGGCTTTTGACAACTTGATTGATGTAATGTTTCTTTAAATTCCATTATTGACATGATTGTATGCATATGACCACTAGAGTTAGGGTTTGAATTAATTTACTAAACTACTTAGCCTGCGAATGTCTTTCGGTTTGGGTTGGGTAATCGGTTGCGTGACTGTGTGTTTGCGATTGGTTTGAATACCTGTCTTGATTTTCATAGTTTAGTATTTTGATGAATTCTCTGATTCTAGTGTGCTGCCCTAGTTAGACAAGCCGGAAGGTGATAGCTAGGTCGGATAGTCGGGTTGACTAGTGGATTAGGACCACATTGCCATCGGAAGAGGGATGCCCTAGGAAATTAGTTAGCTTGCTATTCCGTGTCAGTTGTGTTAATTAGTGGTAGTTCCTGCTAGCTTAAGGTGCCTTAGATTGTTTCGAGGGTGGTTAGGTCTAGTTGAGGTTGGATGTACCCGCAAGGTGAACTCCTATCCGAACATTAGGAACATTTGCTAAGAAGGACTTAAAAGGTGAATTAGCTGCCATCAGAGTTGTCATAGCTAGATGAGTTGTAGGTGTTGGTTGGGATTCTAGGTCTAGGTGGTGTCTTTCTCATATCTGATCGTTTCCTGAGTTTCCTGCTGTCCGTTTGTTAGTTGCGTTAGTTAATCTTAATTCAATTCTCAAATCTCAAATCAAAACCCAAATTACTCAGTATTTCCATTTTCTAGGTCTAGGTTAAGTCTTTGTCTTTAGAGTGTCCTTAGGGTTCGATATTCCCGGTCTTCCTTAGCTTTACTACGATCCGACAGGTACACTTGCCTTAGGGTTCGGTTCAGTTTTAGGGTTTTCGGTAAAATTTAGGTGTGTCTAGGTCTAGGTTTAGTTCTAGGTTTTAGTAGCATTTTTAGGTACGTTCCGAGCACATCATAACACCTATAAGACGGTAAAATATTTTTAGTTCTGAATATATGGCGGGATAACAGCGAATCCAATCAGTAAAAGCGGTGGACTACCTTTGTTAAGGGCAACACTAAGTTTCCCATTGAAAAGCAGAGAAGAATTAAGATCAACATGAAGGTGAGTTGCTGTGACATTTGAAGGTTGCGGATTAACATCAGATGTAGGAAACAAATCAGCCAAGAGGACAGTTTTATTTTGATCCTCAGCTACTCCATGAACATGTTCATCGTCGCCCAGCCGAGTTATTTCTACCTACAAGTCATAAAGATCGGTGTTCCAATTTTCCCAACCCGTTTGACCCGTTAGCACAAAATTCAGCAATTTCAACCATTAACCATTTCTTCTCCCATAATTCCTCCATCATATCATTTCCTTGGCACATATTGAATGTGCGAAGCCGCTTAACTACTCGTTGGGTCAATTTGAGGTCCATATCCCCCATAGTTCCTCAATTTGCCACCATTTTCCAGCTCAACCCAAATGGGTCATGTTTCCGCAGCTCTAACAGGTCATGCGACATGACCAACTTCACAATTTGAGTATCAATGAATAACTTACATATTCATCACCAATTGCCAATTCATTCTCAGCTCATTATCATATTCTATGACACTAATCATAAGCTACTATGTGTTACCTTTAGGATTTAGCCTTGCCTTCACGATGATGATTTGCACTTCCACTAGCTTCACCTATAACCAAATCATTGATTAAATTCCTCAATTCCACATTCATCATGCATACATTCTACACTCCATTACTACTTAATTCATAAAATTTCAGCTCATAGACATAATCAACTTTATTCAAGCATTTCATCAAATACCTTATATGCATACATAGTGTTCTACAATTTTAGAAGCTTACATGCTTTCATTCCACCCATAAATCACTACACAATATAAAATTCAGCTTTTATACTAAATCAATTGATCATAACGAGTCTACTTGCATACATGGAGCTCAACTAACCAACCGAAATCACCCATTCACCATAAATTTCGAATTCTATGAGGTGGGGGCTTCACCCAATCTAATTTCTACTAAACATGCATACAATCAATCATGCAAGATGGAATTAAGCATCAACTTAACTCACAAACACATTTACCACAGATTTCATGCAACAATTTGACCTTTGATTCAAACCCATAAAATCACCTACATCTAGAATTCACTTACTTGGTCAAGAACTCAAGAAATAAAGATGGAATTGGGGTATAGGGGACCTCCTAAACCCGAATTCAGCTTCCTCCTTCCTAGTTAGCCTCTCTTTCCCCTTCAATTTGGAGGTTCTTCAAGAACTAGGGCTATACCCCCTCCCTCTCTATCTCTATCGCGATTTTTTAGTCTGGGGTAAATCCCAGACTTGTTTTCTCTTCTTAAATTTTCAGCTATGGTCCCTCTAATATCATGTTTTATAAAATTTAGCCAAAACCCTCATTTACACAATTAATCCTCCAACTTTCCTTTAGTTTTAACATCTATTAGTAAAGTTAACTATTTAACTAAGAATTCTCATTAAATAACCCGGTTAACCTTCTAAACCCGCTTATTACTCTAAACCCCAAGTAAATCATAATTAAAATTAAACACCCAATTATTTTGAAACTCGGGATGTTAGGAATCCACCCCCTTAAAGGGAGTTTCGTCCCCGAAACACGTAGTACATACCGAAATAAGTAGGGGTAGTATCTCCGCATCTCTTCCTCGGACTCCCACGTGGTGTCTGATCCCTTCCTATGCTCCCATTTCACTTTTACTTGCTCAATTTCTTTATTTCTCAACCGCTTAGTTTTGCGGTCAAGTATTTCAATCGGCCTCTCCACATAATTCAGCTTGTCATCAACCACGATGTCACCCAAGGGCACATAGGCAGCCTCGTCAGCTAAACATTTTCTCAGATTAGCCACGTGGAATGTATTATGGATTCCACTTAATTCTTCAGGTAACTCCAACTGGTAAGCATTTTGACCCACTTTAGCAAGGATTTTAAAAGGCCCGATGAATCGTGGGCTTAATTTTCCCCTCTTTCGGAATCTAATTACTCATTTCCACGGCGTCACTTTTAGTAACACATGGTCTCCCTCTTTGAATTCAATATCTCTACGCCTCTTATCTGCATACGATTTCTGTCGATCCTGGGCGGCCTTTAAACGCGCTCTTACGATGTGGATCTTCTCAGTAGTAGCCTTGACCACATCCTTATGGGCCAACTCTCTTTAACCCACCTCACCCCAACACAATGGTGTTCTACACTTCCGCCCATAAAGTGCCTCATACGGGGACATTCCAATACTAGCATGACAGCTATTTGTCACACCCCTAAATAACCACTAACGGAGTT